>JAWZYV010009991.1:0-272597 GCA_038373885.1 Cheiracanthium punctorium | reverse complement strand
GCTACCGTTTCTCCAGCCCCCCACAAGGATACGCTTATAGTTAAACTACCAGTGAGGTACAAACGAAAATTTTGTTGGTACAAACGGGTACAAACGAGGTACAAACGATTGGCATCGTTCATTTTTGAAAATTCGTTGGTGGGGGGGCTAGGCATTTCGCCAGCCCCCCCACAAGGAAACGCTTATTGTGAAGATACCAATGAGGTACAAACGAAAAGTTTGCTGGTACAAACGGGTACAAACGAGGTACAAACGATCTGAACCATTTTCATCGAAATCGGTTTTGGTGGGGGGGCTGGCGAAATGCACCTCGTCACTAGGTGTGTTGAATTAATGAAACTGGAAGAGATTTTCCGTCTGCTTCATGATGGTCGGGAATTTTAATGCAAGAGCACGGTTTATTGGGCAGATTAATTAGGTTTACTTTGATTTAGAATGAACTTAATCGGGACACACGTTACTGTAAAAGGGAGAGAACGAACGTTATAGCTGTCTGAATGCTGCTAGATTATCATTTAAGGAGAGATAACGTATTATCACTGTAACAAGCGTTTATTGTTAAGGGAAGTAGGTACGATAATGAAAGCTTTATGCAAATCAAGCGTGCAAGTCATTTATTTTTCAGCTTGCGTCAGGGATGCAATATGCCTGTAAGTCTGCGTACTTATTCTAAACGTCCACTAAGCCAATTTAACCTAATAAGCTCTGCGCAGTTTGAATTTGATTACTAAATAAATAATTTAGGTGGGAAATAATTGATATATGCACTATTGATTCAAATATTGGTATATTTGAGCGTGGATATCCCAGGTGTGTAATGTATGATACATTTTCGTAATGTATAACCCAACGTATGTGTCGAGGATAATTTAGATTTGGGGCATATGAAAAAGGACGTAGTAATTTTGTTTTCCAGTTTACGTAAATTTGTAGGATAAATTTGTATAATTGAAAGCCTATGATTGACTCGATATTGATGCATTTGATAAAAGGCGATTTCTGAGTCAAGAAGGTTTCGATAATGTGCCTATAATGTTAAATAAACGTTCTTTGAAGCAAGTAGCTCTAGTATTTTAAAAGAATAAAAGCTTGTTTATGGAGCGTATTCGGAAAGTAAATTCCGTTTTGAAAGAAAAAAAAAATAGTAAACATATTTTTTTCAAGCCAATTTTATTTTTAAATGATAGAGCATAACTTAAACTGTTTTTTTTACATAGTTCCTCCAATTTTCAAATACTTGTCGTAGTGGGTTATGAACTTTTCTATGTTTTCTTCATAGAAACTTCCCGCCAATGAAGATAATCACGACTCCACATCATTTTTCACCTCATCGTGGGATCCAAAGCGCTTGCCGCCTAGCTCGCGCTTCATGTGCAGGACTCCATGACACTGCTATGCCTCATACTGTCGGTGACACTCGAACGATGATTCGACAGTTCGATCACCCGCCGTACTGCCCAGACTTGGCACCAACTACCACTTGTCATCCGACTACCACTTGTTCTTGCACATGAAGCGCGAGCTAGGCGGCAAGCGCTTTGGATCGGACGATGAGATGAAAAATACTGTGGAGTGGTGGTTATCGCCATTGGCGAGAAGTTTCAATGAAGAAGGAATTGAAAAGCTGGTAACCCGCTACGACAAGTGTTTGAACATTGGCGGAAACTATGTAGGAAAATAGTTTAAGTCATGCTCTTTCATTTAAAAATGAAATTGACTTGAAAAAAAAATATTATTATTATTTTTTTTCTTTTTCAAAACGGAACTTATTTATAACCTCGTATTTTATCGTCTCGTCTATCTGCGTAACTCTGTATTTTCTCATCGGCACCAACATTTTAATCCCAGGTAGGTTTGTATTGCATCTGTAGGTGTGTATCCTAGATGATTAGTATACACCCTCTCAAAACAATTATTCTATCATAAATGAAATTTCTTGTTTATTGATTACAACTTTGCAAATAATGAATTAGTCTTTGAAAAAAGCTCAATTGATTATTTCATCGGCAGAAATATGAAAATTCATAGTTATATATATCCCAAATAGTATTTTATGTTAAATAATTCTCAATATACGAAGCCAACGTAGAAACGTTGACATTTACTCGAATAGTTTTTTCAGAGAGCGTGCATTCAACCTGTGCTTTGTCTATTCTAAAGACGCTATGCGTGTTCCATCTGCGCTATGTCAATTCTAGATGCTGTTATAGCACACGATGCTCAGCGCCGTGTGTGAGCTCTCATAGCGACGTGAATTGCAGCTACACAATGTAGCTGCAGGTTACAACGTACATTCTAGCTTGTTGTGAATCTTTCTTTTTTTTTTACGTGAAATGTTTTCATAACCGCACCCGTGTACCAGACCAGAAAAGTGAACCGTAGTGAAAACACCTTAATAATTACAAAACTATTAATCTTAGAAACATAAATCCAGTGTCATTATTTAGCTTTTATAAGCCAGCTCGCTGTTATGACCTTGATTTTCCCCCACTGGGAAGGAGGGGGGGGATCTGCGCAAAGTGACTGAAACCCACTCTCTCGTTAATTTTTTTTTAGTGTACCTCATGACTCAGACGTGACAGGGCGGTGATTCTTTCGTGTATTTAGACCGATCGATTCAAATAAAAATATTGTAAATTGGACGACATTTATAGTTAAAAATTAAGAGGAAGTGTATAAAAAATATAAAAATGTAATAATGTCAGCCTCAATCCTTGCAAGAGCCAGCCGGGAATATAGATCACGGCTATCGTTGGAAAGAGGGGTGGCTTATAAGACCCGCACAGGTACCTCAATGTCCGGCGCCGAGCGAGCGAAGTGGTTTCGAGAGCATCTCAAAGCTGGCAAGACTCGCTCGGTAAAAACGATGCCGACTTCGCGAATACTTCTATATCTGTTGAAGACCCCGCGAGCACCTCTATCGCGGCTGTACCTGTACCAATGGACATAACGAGAGAAGATAACACCTATACATCTGTTGAAGCTGCCACAGCAATCTTAGTCGAAGATCGTACGCTGTTTATTCTCGGTGCCATGTGCATCCGAAAGCAAAGGTCTAAGTTGCTACGCTATGTCTTTCGTAATCACTCCTGTTATATTCAGCGAGCTTGAGAAAATCATTACTAGGTTCTCAACCCAACTTAGAGACTCCAGACATATTTATTTTAGACATGTCTTTTGAAATAAAGTTTATTATGAAGTTCATTTTAATCGTTTGAAGTTTGGCTAATTACCATTTCATTTATGAGCGCAATAGTGTCAATATCGTTCAGATATGAACAAAACAAGTTAATTACGAAGCCAGATCTTTCAATCAAATAGAATAATATATGTCTATCTGAAACCTTGCAAATGCAAATAGGTGTACATTATGCGATGAAACCTACAAGTCGATTCAAATGAAATATCTGGGAGTACTTTCTGTTACTAGAGATTATTCGTTGCAATAACATAATCGAACATGAAGATTTTCTACCTGGCTCACAACGGCTTCTAATTTTAATACGAAAACGGTGGCTTATTTGACAAAATAATTACGTTTGCTCTTTGATTGAAAATTAATCGAGATAATTCTGTCACAAGCGGGAAACAAGACCGGTAGAGTTGTCTGCTGATTGCGATATTACCATTAAAATTGAAAGCAGTATCAGAACAGTACGCATAGAGTAAAAAGCTGAGTACGTGCAACCGCAGGTTGATTGTTGTACACAACAGAAGCGTTAAGATCAGTAGAGGTATGGTCATTAAGGCTTATGCAAATAAAGTGTTTACGTGATTTATTATATAGTTTGCCTACATATACAGGGTGTTCCAAAAAAAAAGATAACACGCTTTAATTCTTTATCTATTAGAGGAATGTAAAGTGGTAAATGTAAATGTAAAAAATGAGGTCGGAAATAAGACGTTTAAAAAAAAATTCTGTGGTTGATTAAAAAAATTTGAACTTTAAAATTTTTCTACGATCCCCGTACGAAAAAATTCCCAGTTAGTAAAATGTGCCCCATACACTAAATATGTGATGAACGAAATTTCAGCCTGTCATCTTAAAACTTTTCAGAGATACCTTTAAACAAAGATGAACGGGGGGCTATACATGAATTTGAATGTAAACGTTTATTGCTAAAGTGGAAAAAATATATTTTCTTTCGTAATTTCTGTACGACCCCTAAAATGTGATCATCGGATATTTCCTTCAAGAGCTATTGAAAAATACTTTAATCCTCAACGTTCCAAGCCTATGCCACAAATAATCCTAAGTAAGCTCTGCTTTCATCTCTGGAGCCCTCCAAGGACCTTTTTGGTTTCTTAAGGGTTAAGTTAGCATATATTTATCTTCATGCCTCTCGCAGTTTTTTTGGGATATAATTCTCAAATTTTGTACAGCACCTCATTAATGTATGGGACACACTTTTCTAAGTGGAATTTTGTTTTGTACGGGGTCGTATACAAACTTAAAAAGTGTCACTTTTTATAAATGTATGAGAGGAATTTTTTCTTAATGGTCCCTTATTTCCGAACTTGTTTTGATCATGTTTTCAATTTGCATTGCCCGCTTATCTCTAATAGATAAATAATTAACCCTTTGAGGCGCAACCCTTTCCCAATGCTGAAAATAGGGCAGCCGTTGCCATCGCTCGACTTCACTACCAGCAAGACGGCGGACGATCGAAACGTTCGTCGCGTGCCACAGGTCTAGAGACCCTTTTTGGACGACAGCTGGCTGTGCCGCACAGCCAGCTGCGTCAAAAAGGGGTCTCTAGATCTGTGGCACGCGATGAACGTTTCGATCGTTCGCCGTCTTGCTGGTTAGTGAAGTCGAGCGATGGCAACGGCTGCCCTTCTTTCAGCAGTGGGCCATCTATCCGGCTGTTCTCGCATTCTTCCATTTTTCAGCAGATGTCAGTGCTGTTAAAAATTATCGTGACCATTTTTTTTACGGGAAATGACGTGCTAAAAAGTAAAGGATTCTCTGGGGAGCTATGTCACCCACAACTATTTTATAGAAATCAAATCTATTCTTCGTTACTGGCAACAGTCAAAACGTCAGAGTTGGGTGTTCCCAGAGCGGGAACACTGCGCGTCAAAGGGTTAAAGCCTGTTACCACCTTTTTGGAGCACCGTGTCATATTTAACCCTTTGAGGCGCAACCCTTTCCCAATGCTGAAAAAAGGGCAGCCGTTGCCATCGCTCGACTTAACTACCAGCAAGATGGCGGACGATCGAAACCTTCATCGCGTGCTACAGATCTAGAGACCCTTTCTGACGCAGCCGGCAACGGCTGCCCTTTTTTCAGCATTGGGCAATCTATCCGGCTGTTCTCGCATTCTTCCCTTTTTCAGCAGATGTCAGTGCTGTTAAAAATAATCGTGACAATTTTTTTTACGGGAAAGGACGTGCTAAAAAGTAAAGGATTCTCGTGGAGCTATGTCACCCGCAACTATTTTTATAGAAATCAAATCTATTCTTCGTGACGGGCAACATTCAAAACGTCAGAGTTTGGTGATCCCAGAGCGGGATCACTGCGCGTTAAAGGGTTAAGGACATGTAGAGAGGTTGTGTCCTGTGAAGGACTCGATGATTTTTAAAGTCTATGCTTTCAGTACAAGCAATGATTAATAGATAAACGTTACTGGAATTGAATTTTAATATTTATTTGATGTTTATATTTTTGTAAAAATAGAAATATTGATTCTAATTTTCATTTATTTAGTACTACGTATAAAATTTAACGATTAGCATTTCAGAAGGAGAAAGGGTAAAATTCGTGAAATCAGATTTATTTGTATGGGGAATTATTAATTTGCACGTGCTGTTTTTCAGATGATACTTTTAAAATATCAAATACTGTGAATTAAAAATCCACCAAATCTTACTGGCCAGTTACTTTTGAAAAATTCAAATATTTGCACTCTCCCTACCTGAATTTATGTATACGTGTATAAAATGGTATAAAAAATAAATTTTTTAATTCAAGTTTACTTATATTATTGTTGCGGAATTACTCTGCTACTCCTGGGGTTCGTCGTTCTAAAGTCCTGTTGGTGTAAAAAGTTTAAGTAAAAAGTCACTTGTCAGGATGGAACACAAACTTTATTGCTTCTAGAACTTCGTAGAACAATCAGCTGTACACAATTCACAAGCACAATCTAGCAGTAACGTGCTTTTAACAATCCGCTTGGATCTGAAGCTCTCACAAATGCTGTATTTCAAACACAAAATATTTCACTTTCACAGGCAAAAATTCCGTGGAAATATTCAAGGGATATAGTACACAATCCCTTAAGACGCAGCAATGAAGAATTTACACACAGCACTTTAAAAACAGCTTCACAAAGCAAGCTAAAACACAGCTTCTATAGCACTATCAATTCACACAAAACAAGCGTACTGAGAGCTCTTCACACATTGGGCGTTCAACTCGCACTGAACTTTCGGGGCGACGCGCGCTTCTATAAATGGCTGACGCAGGAGGTACAAGAGGTTTCCAGAAAAGTCAATTTCTCGAGGGTTCTACATAAAGCGTGAATTTTGATTACGTCATAGAAGAGAAATGTTAGGTTATGCGTTTTTAATGCAGGAAAAACAACTTCCAGGCCCCATTGGGAAAATCGCGCCAAATGACCAAAACGTCGCCAAGCTTGGCGACTTTTGGCGAAATATCGCCAAATTTGGCGCCAAAAATAAGTCCTCAAAAGTGAAGAGATCTAAGCTCTAGGACTAATATTTCTCGAGTTTTCTAGAACCTCCATTGAAAAACAATGGCAAACCGAAACCTCCATATCTCCGGTTCTAATTGGCCGATTTTGATGCAACAAAAAGTAAAATTTATCTATTTGAAGAGTAGAATACGAATTTTAAACCATTTTAAGCCACAGAGCAGCGGGTTGCCCCGAAAATTCGTAACATTATTTTAAGTTTCATATTTAGAGTAAATATTTAGTGGAAATTAAAGCTTTCTTTAATGCGATTTTTTCAAAGTAAAATTGAAAATTCAGTTGCAAAATGTCAGTTTTTTAATTCTTTTGATTTAAAGTGTCACAATTTTTATTATTAGATTCAAAATTAAAAATGTAAGCGCGAAACACCTTTTTAAAAATGTATTCGATAAATTAAAATATCAAGTAGTTAAAATTATGGTTACAGAAACATTTTTTCTGTCATCTATGCTCCGTTTAAAACTAAAGTTATGAAAATTTTGACACATCTGGCTGACACTTTTTCTGGATTTGCTGTCTGACTAACAAAATAAATAAAAAAGCAAGCCAATAAATAATTTAAATTAAATTGATTCATCAATTAAAAAATAAAATAAATAGGTAAGTAAATAAAGAAAGAAACATATTTAATAAATGACATACCTATAATTTTCGAAATAAATCTAGAACAGAAGCTTATTGCATTCAATCAATTTAACTACTGAAGTTCACACATACTTAGTGTTTTCCAATTCTACTAATTACCGAAACATTTATATAAGCGGGTGTCTATATCGTTCAGATACGATCAAACAATCTAAATATCAAGACACATCTTTCAAACTAAATAGAGTTAATAACTGTATCTGAAATGCTGCTATTGTCAAGAGGACTGGATGCAACGGCTGGCGAAACTTTCGCCAAGTTGCGCGAACCGAAATCTCCCCTGAGGGGGGGTATCTGCAGCTCCTGCATACCTCATTAGCTGCATTAAATTAATGAAACACGAAAGAGTTTCCCCGGCTCGTCTTCAACAGTGGTCGTTTCGTAACTTGACAAAATAATTAAGTTGGTCTTTGATTTAGAATTAACTTTGAAGGAGAGACAGTGGAGGCGCACCTACGCATTTTCGTCTACTAACTGACAAAGGAAGCAGAGTTGAGCTGTCTGAAAATTGCCAGATTATCATTTTAATCGGTGAGCGACGTTATGACAATAACAAGCGCACGTTGCTTAAACCTTTAACTCGCAGTGTTCCCGCTCTGGGAACACCAAACTCTGACGTTTTGACTGTTGCCAGTCACGAAGAATAGATCTGATTTCTATAAAAATAGTTGCGGGTGAGATAGCTCCACGAGAATTCTTTACTTTTTAGCACGTCATTTCCCGTAAAAAAATGGTCACGATTATTTTTTAACAGCACTGACATCTGCTGAAAAATGGAAGACTGAGAGAACAGCTGGATAGATTGGCCAATGCTGAAAATAGGGCAGTCGTTGCCATCGATCGACTTAACTACCAGCAAGCCGCACAGCCAGCTGCGTCAAAAAAGGTCTCTAGATCTGTGGCACGCGATGAACTTTTGATCGTCCGCCATCTTGCTGGCAGTTAAGTCGAGCGATGTCAACGGCTGCCCTTTTTTCAGCATGGGCAATCTATCCAGCTCGCATTCTTCCATTTTTCAGCAGATGTCAAGTGCTGTTAAAAATCATCGTGACCATTTTTTTTACGGGAAATGACGTGCTAAAAAAGTAAAGGATTCTCGTGGAGCTATGCCACGCGCAACTATTTTTATAGAAATCAAATCTATTCTTCGTGACTGGCAACAGTCAAAACGTCAGAGTTGGGTGTTCCCAGAGCGGGAACACTGCGCGTTAAAGGGTTAATGCATTTGAATTAAAATTAGAAAACAAATTTACCTGCATAAAAATATGCCATTAACTACATTGACAATTAAATTATATTAATTGTGACAAACATTCATCACATCTGCAGTAAAATATATGTTGATCAAAACAGGAGTTTCTCCTTTGCCCAGAATGGTCTCCAAATTTGAATACGAAAGCACTGTTTATTCGGTAAAATAATTAGGTTCGCTTTGATTGAAAATGAACTTAATCGAGGGGATGGCTGTCTGAAAATTGCGGAATTATCATCTAAATGAAAGCAATACTATCCCGGTAAGGAGCGTTTATTGTTAAGAGCAGGAGGTATGTTGATTAAGTCTTTATGTAAATCAGATCTTCACGTCATGCATTTTTTAGGTACTCGGAGTGAGTATAATTATATTAGGATTTTTAGTGCCGTGTTTTATAGCTGGTATGTTGAGCATTAATTCTTTAACTGATGAAATCACAATTGTGAATTGATTTATTAGTAGAGAGTGAAATTATGTATTCTTGATCTGATGCTGATTTGTATTAGCATCAGATCAAGAATACATATTAGCCGATAAAAGAAGATTACTCATGTAAACTATTTTGCTTGTATGAAATTCACAGTTTCCATCTGTTTTTATGCTGATGTCTGCTTAGAAATGGAAGTTAAAAATTGTTGAATTTTCCAATACATGACGACTAAATGTAGTTGAAAAACTCCAGTACGTTCTTATAAAATTATATTGAAATTTTTATAGCTAATTTTAAAACAAAAATTAAAATAATAATAACATAGCTAATTTTAAGTAAACAAAACTGTTACTGTACAAGCGTGTTCCTTTTATTATTATTACCATCATTTTAATTTAATTCATTGTGAAGAAATACAATTAATTACAATGTTTTTTTTCCTTCTTTAATATGTACTTTTCAATACAGGCAACATGTTGGCACTTTAAACTTTTACAGTCGTGAAAAAAATCACACTCCATTTTTTACTTTTACAGTAAATCTATGATTGCATTTAAAAATAAGTTAAATGGTGTTAGTTAAATAGTATTTAGTTAAATAACGATTGCATTTACCAAGGTTCTTTCGTTTAAATTGGGATTGAAAGTAATCTAAGAAAATTATAGCTAATTCCACAAACTTTGTTCAACGTGAGTCACAATGCATTCCATTCGAACGAATCTACTTTAAATGTGATATTAAGCATTAGAAAAGAGAAAAAATCTACTTGTGAATTAAATGAAACGTTAAATTTACTTTAAGTCAGCTCTGTGATAATTAAGGACAAATTTCGAGAAGCGGCTTTCATTATTAAAAAAAATCTAAACTGTTGAATTCATTAAACAAACCTATTTCCATTCCTGTTAATTTAACTTATTACCAAATTACACATATTTACACGATTGACTGTATCGTTCAGATATGAACAAACTAAATATCAAGACACGTCTTTCAGTTTAGTAAAATAATTACTGTAGTATGGTATCCTTGCAATTAGCAATAGTAGTAGTAATATGCATTATGCTATGAAACTTTCTCCAAGTTGTATAAACTGAAATCTCGAAGGTAGTGAGTATTTGCTGTCGCCATATACGTCATTACGTGCATTAAATTAGTAAAACTTTACGAGTTTTCCCCCTTTCTTCACACTGTTTGTAAACTTAATGTCGAAGCACGCTTTGCTTAACAAAGCGATTACGTTTGCCCTGATTTAAGTTAAATTCAATAGTGCGATGACCCTCCAAAACGGGAAACGAGAGGAGTTGAGTTGTCTGTAAATTGCAAGATTATCTTTCAACTGGATAAGCGTTATTATCACGATAACAACCGTTTATTGTTAAAAGGAGGAGGTGCGACTGTTAAGATCATATAGATCTGTACCGCTCAAACGGACAGCAGTATAATCGCAATGGGACCACAGGTGTTTTTATTGTTAGAAGAAAGAAGTTCACTATTTCAGACGTTACGTAAATCAATATGTAATTTATTTTCATCTAATTAATGAAAATATCAAGAATTAATGTTTTGATAGTTTGATTCTTGGTGCTCTACAGTTTCATTAATCCACAATATAGTACTATAATACCGTCACAAATCTTTTTTTTTTTTTTTAATTCATAATCTAATGTTACCATTGCATAGCTAACACAACTAAATGATTATATCTAAAAAGGAAGATAATTCTTTTGGAATGCTCAACTTAAATACTTAAAACCTACATGGTTCAGCAGAAGAAAAAAGTTTACATATTTTAATTTCGTAGAAAATTGCCAAACTGCGTTATATCGAGTAGCTATTTCGAATCGCCGAATTACGAATTTACTTACATATGACGTAAATTTCTGGAAAGAGTTTGTCAATGTCAAGCGATTTTTTATTTATGACGTCACGTTTTTGACCGCCATAAAAAAATCCTCTTAGCGCACATAGTTCTCCAGATTATTTCACTCACTTAGTTTTCTAACAGAGTAATACTGAAACTTGCAACGACGTTGAAAAAAATTCTTTACATAGGGCCATTGTGGCGGAACGCAATCTTACGTTCAAAGAATGCAATTTGTAAAGAAAGTGTTACCATCATCATTAAAACTTTTCTTTGGGAGGAAAACAATGGTATTTTTTAGTCTGAGATTACGCGATACCTCATATTTCGCTAGAGGAAATATTTGGTGGCATTAACTACACCATAACAAGAACACTGTAGAAAAAATGGTGTTAGAAAGTAAAATTAACAAAAGCTTTGTACAGTAACACACTTAAAATTGTACTTATCAACGAAATAATTATTTAAGAGTGTAATTGTACAAAGTTTTTTTAAATTTTATTTTCATCATCTGCACCATTCAATTAGGTTTTTTTTTATCTAGAGAGTCTTCCCAAGCACTATTTTAAGAGAAAATTCAATGATGATTTTCTTTTACATGTATGCTTCGACCGTGAAAAGAAGTATTTATAACATTATGAAATTCGTTCCATATTTTAGATGTTATGGCTTGAAATTGCATTTTTTACATTAAATTGCTTAATTAGCATAAAGCAATCAGTCCTTATTCATTAAAAAACCATCAGAACAATTATTCAGCAGTAATAAAGCTATCAACAAATCACAACAATAGGACCCTATTTTAAAAATATACGTTATAAATGTATTGTTGATATAAAATTGTTTGTTGTAATTGTTATAATTATATTGTTTGTTTTAAATGCATTGTAGCAAATACAGTGAATTTCTAATTGTTTTAAAATAGTTCATTTTGAGTACACATAAATACTGCTCCAAAGCTCAACTTCTCCGAGCAATTTCTTTCAAGTGTGTTGTAATTTTGATGATTTTTTTCTGCTGATTTTTCTTTTGCCGAATCCTTTGCTCTGCAATCGACTGTGAAACAAGTTTATCGCAGCTGCGTAAGTTATTTCCGAGTTTCAAGTACTTGTTTCAGTACCCTTAACTCCGATTAGAGCTTAAAGTGTAACTAGGATGAAACTGCTGTTTAGTAACCTTATGTATCTGTAGAATAATATCGACTTCCCTTCACTACATTCTAGATAGCCGTTAAACCATAAATTACATCTTAGACGACCTTCAGATATTTTCGACAATAATTAACTGTTTGACATATCTTGAAAACAACCAACAGTTTTTCGTGAAATTAATTTCACTAACAATTAAATCGACGCTACGATTTAATTTTAGGAAAATTAGTAACGATTAAATCGTACTTTACTTCGCTGTAATCGTAGCAAAAGCACGATTAAGCATCGCAAATACTGTCTTTATTCACTTCTTTGTAAACTGCCGCTTTGAAAAAAAAATGCTGACGTACAAATTAACCTTCAAACCATGGTTTACAACAGATCAACAGATGAAATGCTTGACTAAAATGGAATAGTTCAGAAAGTATGGTTGGACAAGGACAATTTCAATATTTTTCTTGTACACAAGTTTATTATGTAAAACTGTGTACTGTAGTGTATTCCAAAACTATGTTACAACTCCGTGTAAGTTTCTTTCCAGTAGCTGCTGTCCTCGAAAGACTGACAGAGTAGAAAAGTTTGATCATTATAAATATCCTGATGAAAATATGTTGCATAGAATACTAACAGTAAATGCGTCCCATCAAACACACACAGGTTCTCTGAACGTCTATTAACGTTCAGAAAACGTCTTCTGAACGTTAATAGACGTTCAGAGAACCTGTGTGTGTTTGCTGGGTGAGTATTGGAAGAAGCCTACACACATATATTTGCCAACGCACCTTCACACTTTCTATTGCAAATAACTCACCAATAACACATTCTAAAAAATCCCTAAAAAACCTCCAAAAATAAAAATTCATTAATTATTTATAGTGCGACTGAAATACATTTTCTTTGCGAAAGATTTCGTCTGTGTTTCTTGCAGTTTGAAAATTGACTTAAAGAAACCTTAAAAGATGGAATAAGAAATGAACCAACTACATACTTGAATTGAACGTCTACTATTCAATGAATTTGACTCTTTGGATGCATTTTTTTGGATACTGCTGAAATGTTTGAAAGGTGTTTCTTGGAAAAAAAAAACGAAAAAAACGAAAAAACGAAAATAAAAACGACAAAAGTTCTTGTTAGATGGTTTAACTTCGCAAATTGTATAATGAAAGCCATTTATTGACTTAAGGAGGGCATGGAAGCATAAATAAATGTACAAACGCTACACTAAAACCCAAATCATTTGCATGGTTAAATATTTATCAGTGTTTCTTTTTTCTTACAAGTGTGAAGAATTTCACAAATATACGTTTTTGCTTCCTTTGTTTCTCCCTTATGAAACTAAATAGATCAACAAGAAAATCACAAAGACAATAGACGTCATAGAACATTTCATAGTCTCAAGGTATGAACTTGATCAGTATTTCTCTTAGCGCCAATCAAGTTCTTTATTTCCAAATACCTATCAATCTACTTTAGAGAGAAGAAAATTAGGAGCCTCGACCTGTGACTTCCATTCGTCTATAACAAGTATCATCTGTCTTTCCAATCACCAATTAAGTTCATCAATCTGCTTCGGACAAGAGAACATTTTGGAGCCTCAAACTGTAACCTTCATCAGTTTGTTCTACCAAGCATCACCAGTCTTTCAAATAGACAGCTGCGTTCATCAGATCCAAATCAAGAACATTTTGCTTTAGGCAATAGAATAGAGCTTCAACCTGTAACTTCCATTAGTTTTCTGTATCAAGTATCAACAGAATTCTGAATAACCAATCTAGTTCATTCGTTCCAAATCAAGATCAACCTGCTTTAGACAATAGAACATTTTAGAGCCTCGACCTATGACCTTCATCCTTCTAATCTGCCAAGTATCATCAATATTTACCAAACCTAATCAAGAAACTCTTCTTGATTAGGTTCCATTAAATCTTACCAAACCCTTCAGAAAATAAAACATTTTAGAACCTAAACTTGTCACCTTCATTCTTCTTCTCTACAAACACCACCAGAACAATAACCGAAGAAAAATGGTGAAAGTAAAGCATACCTTACATTATAAATTCTTATATAAACACTTGAAAAAAAAAATAAATAGCGTTCATAGCAGTTCAAAATCGCGTAGAATTAAGCATGAAAGTATTCTTTGGTTTTCCAGTGTTCGTCTGTAGGGCGCTTTCTAGGTTGTTCGAAATGCTCTACAATAAGATATCCCACCTACACGTAATGTTCCCACACTTGGCAACATTTTGGACGACCGTGAAAGTAATTTTTACGGTTCCCGAAATGGCAAAGAGGCTACCAAAATGAGACGAATTTTTTTTTAATTAAATGACAGTATTCCTTAATCCACAAATATTTCTTCTTAAAATGCTTGCTACATTTTAATGAAATAAATCAAAATTACACACATATTTTCGTAGTATATATTTTACATGTAAGCTCTGCGTTCGCACTTTATTATTTAAAAAAAGACATTAATACTTAAATAAAAATAATAATAGGTAAATTGGACTCCAGATCATTTTGAGACATGTTTTATTTGCTGCACTGACTAACATTTTTATACTGAAATGCTGTTCATAATTTCACTACAGTTTTTCGCTTTATTTTCCTCTATCAGTGTTTTAAATGAAAACTGTTATCGCCTTAGAGCCAATGATGAAATATCAGATAACTGCATTTGTCATTCATCATTCTTACTTTCAGAGCTTTACCTAAGCTATTTGGGTTTTTATTTTTTCCACAGCTGAAAATTAAACGCTTCATTTTTACTTCATTTTTTTTTTACTAGTAAAGCACTTTTATTTAAAAAAATTCCACTACACGCTACATAGGTACTTTGTTATAGGCATAGTTACTCCTTCCTCTTAAAATTAATGTGATTATCCCACATAAACTTGAAATATCGGTTAATTGCGATACATTCCATATTTCATGTGGTGTAGATGTATAGAAGTTAAATGGATCTCGAGAACAGTTTTCCGTTGCCTGTTTTCCATTAGCAGTGACATTAATATTAATCTCCGGGACTGCTGTAATAATAATAGTTCTGGATAAATTGTAATGGTTAGAGCGAATAGTAAAAAGATGGAAAGGCGATAATATACCAAGCTTTCTATTGAATCAGAAGAAAGGCCATCTAACAACATGAATGCTGTATGAAATTATTTTTTGCTTGGAGGAAGAATGGATACAGGCTATCGGTTAGTCTTTTTAGCAAACAACACTGCATTTTTTTTATCAGATGGTAGATAATCTAAAAAACGCCCACATATATCTCTTTAATTTATCAAATGCAGTGATTACAGTTCGCATGTAGATATAAACTACAGTTTTTAATTCAATTGATACACTTCAGATATACCCCCTCAAAAAGAATGCATTATTACTTACCGAACATGTACCATGCGAGGGAAGTATTGTAATCATGAAAAAATTCGACTTCGAGATTTTGGAGTAGTGACACGTTTTGGGGTCTTCTGAATTCATTTATGCTACTTTTACGAGATGTATGTATGTATGTGTGTGTGTATGTATGCATGTGTGTGTGTGTAAGTGAGTGAACACGATAGCTCCTAAACGGGGCATTCGATTGTGCTCAAATTGGGTATATATGTTACAAACCACCGTCGCAAGACCGGTGTTGATTTTGGTGTGTATAGGACTTATAGTTTTTCTACAGGGTTATTACAAAATTTCTTTTACATTATGCCGTATGGGGAGAAATTCTTGAAAGTGCGCTAGCGTTTAAACGGCGCATTCGATTGAGCTACAATTTAGTATATATATTTGAATTATTCATCGATAAAAATTTATTTAAATGCGGGGTAATGATCTTAATCGTAAGTGTTCGAAAGTCGAGTGGAGTCACTACAGATTTTTTCAAATGTAGCCGAGTAGAGATACTACACCATGGGCTCCCATATAATTCTTTATCGGGGGGGGGGGCAAGCCAGAGGTTCTGCCCAAAGAAGATATTGTATTTTAGTGCTGAACTGCTTCTTCGTGATACCAATGCATAAATCATTGCGATAATCACGGACAGATTAAGGGGGGATCCGAGGGGGTGACCACTCCCTCTCGAAGAAAAAAAGAAATAAAACAAAAAATGTAAAAAATCCTATTTTACATCCACTAAATGGACCTAAATTCTAACTAGTCGTCACCACCCACTACATTGCATTGATCTGTCACTGACGGTAATAAATATCTTTTGGGGAATAAGGGGGGGGGCATGCCCCCTCCTTGCTTATAGGTATAAACGCCCATACAATACACTCATCTAATCCGAAAACTTATATTTTAAATTTAACCCTTTAACGCGCAGTGTTCCCGCTCTGGGAACACCAAACTCTGACGTTTAGACTGTTGCCAGTCACGAAGAATAGATTTGATTTCTATAAAAATAGTTGCAGGTGACATAGCTCCAAGAGAATCTTTTACTTTTTAGCACGTCATTTCCCGTAAAAAAAATTGTCACGATTATTTCTAAAGCACTGACATCTGCTGAAAAATGGAAGAATGCGAGAAGAGCTGGATAGATTGCCCAATGCTGAAAAAAGGGCAGCCGTTGCCATCGCTCGGCTCAACTACCAGCAAGATGGCGGACGATCGAAGCGTTCATCGCGCGCCACAGATCTAGAGACCCTTTTTTTGACGACAGCTGGCTGTGCGGCACATCTTGCTGGTAGTTAAGTCGAGCGATGGCAACGGCTGCCCTTTTTTCAGCATTGAGAAAGGGTTGCGCCTGAAAGGGTTAAAACTGCTGCGCTCCTGATACTCAAAACCAGACGCAAGAATTCAGTAGACGTACTTGTATGTGCAACGCATTAAATCTACCACTCAACATGTCTAAACTGATAACGGGCTGCACGTGCGCTGGCAAAACTTTCAAACAGCATCGAATCCCGTAATCGTTTGTGATGGCGTAATTACATTTCCAACCACTTACGTCTCTTTAAAAGCCGTTCGTAACTTGTCCAAACATGTTTGCGCTACATACAGCTAAATGCAATCGAGGATTAGATCGCTTCAGCGTCGTCGTCGAATAATCAGCGTGTTCCGAAGAGCGTTTTCATGCCCCGATGCACCCTTGATATTCGAAATGGATGATGCATTCTTGGAGGCGAATGCATCATTTGTGCGCTGCTCTGCACAGTCATTTATTCCCGGTGCGTTTGTATTCCACTCGGATTGAGATCACAGAGCAATTTCCCGTCGGCAGAGGCGGGTTTTGCGATTTCGAGGGTACACGCTTCAGTTGAGCAGAAGGTTGATTAAAGAACACGGGATTTGCGGAGGATTCCGTTGCGCACTGTACAACACAAGTGTATTTGCCTCGGAAGTTTCGAATGGATGCGGCTGCTTGCGATTGAGATTGGGACAGCTGCATCGAACTCGGAGTGGACATTTCGACGTCCACCAATAAAATAAAAATGAAAATTAGTTCAACTGGACTTGAAAAGAATCTAGTGAAAGGCAAAACCTAGCATTGTAAATCTTATGTTCCTATTGTTTCAGAATTACTCTGCTTGTTTCCTGAGTTCGTCGTTCTAAAGTCCAGTTGGTGTAGAAAGTTCTAGTAAAGAGTCCATTTGTTAGAATGGAACACAAACTTTATTGCTTCTAGAACTTAATTGAACAATGAGCTGTACAAAATTCACAAGCACAATCAATCAGTAATGTGCTTTTAACAGTCCGCTTAGATCTGATGCTCTCACAAATGCTGTAATTCTCACACAAAATAAAACACTTCCACAAGTAAAATTCCTTGGCGAGATTTTGGCGAAATATCGCCAAATTCGAGACTCCGAAGGTCTAGGACCAATATTTCTCGAGATTTCTAGAAACGCCATAGAAAAACATAGGGGAAAACAAAACCTCCGTATCTCCGGTTCTAGTGGACCGATTTTGATGCAACAAAAAAGCAAAATTTAACTATTTGAAGCGTAGAATATGAATTTTGAACTATTTTAAGCCCCAGAACAGCGGGTTGCGCCGAAAATTCGTAACACAATTGAATGCCAGTTGTTTATTTGTGTGAAGAGAGAAATGAAAATAGGTGAAGGTCCTGTAACGTGGGTTGTAGTGTTAAAATTAAAATTTTAAAGCTTTGCATTTTAAGATTTTATTGAATATAGCACCGTTTAACAACATCGGGAAAATACTCTGAAATACAAAGAGACTATAAGCAAGATTCCAATCTAAAATAGCTGTAAACTAACAGTTTGAAAATCCCGAAACTTTACTTGAGTATTCGTGATGACATGGTAATGAGGTTATGAAGACACACAGGATTTCATAGTTTTGTTTTTTCATTGTACGTTCCTGAGTGATCGAATCGGTGAAAACTCGCTTCCTATTAGAGCACCGAAAGTCAAGTACATTTAGGAGGGCGACAACCTCTCAAGACTGGACTGACAACTGTGTATTCTAAAAAGAACTGTTTCATATTAAATCTTTTTTTCTTCTCTTACACCAACAAAAGTCCAAAGACTAGAATTTCCTTCTGGCAGCACAGTACAACTCAGAACGGTTTAATTGTCCACAGAAAAGTGCTGGTCCCGAAGTGCAGAACACGACAAGAGATGCTTAAAGTCCATAAGAATTCCCTCTGGACACAAAGGGCAGTCAGGAGAAGAGGATACACAGATACAGTGCAGGCGACCTTGTAAAAAGTTATGGGAAGTTAATAGTCTAAAATTGGCTGTGACCACAAGTCTAGGGAGGTTGCCTGGAGGGGAATGAGTCAAAAGATTGTTCTAGGACTTTCTTGTGGCTTGAGTCACATGATAGCAATTTACTGCACTGTTGATCTTTTGCTTTATTTCACTGTAAACATAATAAGGACACTGGGAAGAAGACTGAAGCAAGGACAAGCCAGCCTTTGCCAGCCAGTGAGCACACCTATTGCTAGGGATGTTGCAGTAAATTGTAGGGTAACGGTCTAAACACTGTTTATGAGTTTGTCAAGAAGAGTTTGAGTCGCATACACCCTAGAAGTGTCATCCTTGCAGAAGGATCCCAGTGCTTGGATAGCAGCTCGAGAATTAACAAGGAATACTGCGTTGGTGTGAGTCAGAAAGATTAAGGGTTGATGAAAGTTCAATTCGAGGCTCCAATATCCACCATGTCGAAATGGTATCTTTGTTGGTAACTATCCAAATGCAGATCTCTCATATGGAATTGGCTCAAAATTAGGAGACTCCGAATTACGTGTGATTCTTAGGTGTTTTAGTTTTCTGAGGACCGACCTGAAAGGTTTACGGTATGGGTAAATGGTCCACATCCACTATATTAGCTATGCCAAGCCAAAGGAACAGGCCAGGCTTCACTAGCCGGTTCAGAAAACTAGGCATTTTTACAATTGTCAATTCTAATGCATATTCTTTTATTAATTTAAATGCAGCCTTTCGCGAGAGTGTCTGCTAATTTGTTCCTTATATTCGAAAGTGAGCTTTTTTTGCCACCCAGTTTATATAATTTATTGAGGAACCTTAATTTATAATTGGTAGTATTTGCAGGCTATTGTATGTTTCGTTTCAGTATCCACAAAATCTTTTGCGCTGACAAACTATCTGAGTAAATTATCGCTGTTGAATACTGAGTAAATTGCAGCTACTATACCTCTGACAGAGCTATATGCATTTACAAAGGCGTTTAGTCTTATTAATAATCAAATTATCGTTTACTGCGAAAAATGCAGAGTCAGTGCCCTCATCAAGTTTCCGTAAAAATTTCTAATTTTGGCTTTTGCTTTGTATTAGTTGTGGTAATTTTAGGAAAGACAGAAGAGGCTGGATGAGGACTCCAGAGCGAGGCTTCTGTTTAAATCTTATTTGATGTAAAAGACTCTGAGCCAATCGTTATGTACGAATCGAGACACGAAACCAAAGCGAAGTTAGAAGAGTCAAACGCAAACCTTCTTAAGAGTCAAACTCAGAGGACGAATTCCAGTTAATGTTTTTAAAGCGGATGTCGGAGACTTTAGATAAGGCCCAAAGATCTGAAGCAATGACACGCGTTGCAAAGAGAGGATTAGATATTTTTTAACCGACGGTGAGGGCCTCGGAAACCACTGGCACTAGCGTAAGCCAGTATGTGTTCTGTTTTAAGAATTGTTTTGGATACTCCACCGTAAGTTGACGCGAACTTCATTAAATTTTGATATATCCTCAAAATAATTATTTTAATTTTCTTATATTTTAGCTGTGGAGTCCAAGGTAATTTACTGTCCATCGTTAAGCCTAAATATTTAAGTGTTTCTGAGTGCTTTATGGACCAGTTATTAAATCTTATTATTGGTGGGCAAGAACGTAACAGATGCTGTGGATTTATTGTTTGGCTCCCACATCCTTCTTTTTGGGAAATGTTATTGCCTGACATTCGGCGATGGCTAATTGTAAACCACTTTAGGAAGACCATTTCTCTAGTTTATCTAGTGAATCCTGGGTCCGTTGGCTTAATTGTCGCTTGTTGGACCGAGAAGCCAAAACTAGAAGACCGTCAGCATACGCTGAGTTTAGTATGACTTACGTTATTTAAAGTATATAATGATGAATTTAAAAGTATCTTCCAAAGAAAGGAACCGAGGCACGAGACCTGAGGAATGTTAACTGGTGTGACTTTTCAGGAGATTTCCAATCGTAGATCACCGAATGATCTACGAGAAAAGGACAAATTGTATGATAAAGCTCCTGCAGAATATCTAGTTTTGAGAAACTCTGAGATCTGACACGAAGGTCAAATGGCCCCTGGAAGCTTGAGGCTATCACCGTCTTGTAAATCCACTTTGGCTTATCAATAAAGTGCTCTTATCGAAAAAAGTGACAAACACTTCCGTCCTTTGTCGTAGCCGTAATATTGAGTACCCGTCATTGGTGACAAAATAATTTCTTGGATTGAATTTATGTGGCAGCCATCTTCCCATGATAGTAACTGAATTATGATGGATATTGTGAATATTTTTATGAAAGAATATTCTTGGGTTTTCTTTACTCAAATGTGTTTTTGTACATAAAAAATACTATTACAAGACAATGTAGTTAGATTTAAGGAACATTTCCACTAGCATTATACTTATTCCACTAATCTTACAGGTTCTGCTAATTATTTCGATTATATGTGATTTTTTTTTCAATATCTGCATACTACATAAAATAGCTTAAAATCATTATATAAATGCAGTGATTACTTTTCAAAAAGAAATCAGGGAGAAATATTTGATCCCTAAATATGAACGTGATATTAACAACTAGATTAAGCGTACTTCTGTTACTTTACGATGCTAGTACATTTTCCCCCAGTACAAAACATTACAAAGAAGGATAAAAGTCCTTTATCGTATTTCATTAAAAATAATGATAAATATTCACGCCATGCTATTATTTTAATGCATAACTAGCCTATGTTAAACATTAGATTAGCGACGGTGTACTTCTGTCAATTTCAGAAATTGTTCAATCTTTTTATTTAATTTTGCTGAGATTACTTCATTTTTCCAAACGGATAGGTATTATGTATTAATGAAATAAAACGAATAAAGCTAAAAAAGAAAATGACCAAATAAGATGAACGCGAAAGATCAATTTAAAATAAAAGAGAAAAAATTTGTTCAGCAGAGGAGGGGGGGGGGGAGACTAAGCAAAAAGGTTCAAATATTTGTCCAAAGAACTTAATTTCTAAATTGAAGTAAAACATTAATCCAATTGCATTGAAAGTTATCAAATATTATCTTTAGGGAAATAATTTAATTCTTTTTTGTTTCAGTTAAATAAATTTGCAAAAGTTTTTACTCAATTCAGATACAAGAATATTTCATGGACTAATATTTGATATATATTTTTACAAGTTTTGACTAGTCTGAATTTGAAGGAAATGACATAACTTTTTTTTTTTTTTTTTTTTTTTTTTTTGTTGGCAACTGTGGTGATTAATAGCGAAACTCACACCAAACATTTCATATTTCAAACGTTTTATTATCATAATTAATAGCTTGAAATACTTGCAATCACGAAACTTTTTTGTTGCGACATTAAATCTCGGAACATGGTATTTTGAAACAACTTGGCAAAATACAAGAATACCTGAAGAATAAAAATATTAATAAAAGTTCTGGTAGTCTCCTCTATTGAAACGAGACATACTTAAGTAGGACTATCATTTACCTAGTTGTAAGGAGACCCACTAAAAATAATGAACATGAGAAACACCTTTAATTTAACGCAGCGTTTCTTCCCCTGTGGGGCGTGACCCCCAAGGGGGGCGCAGAGCGTTTGCTGGGGGGGGGTGTGAGAAAGACCGAAGAGCAAGTAGTTATGCATGTTTTTAAAAACTTCATCTTATTTATCCTCATTTTTACTCAAAAATATATCAGTTTTCGCTTAAATTGTTCATTTAAACTTTACCGATAACATTATTTTGTAGAAAATTCGACAAATATTGTTAAAGATTAAAAAAACTGAATGTATGCTGAAAAATGTGAGGAGTGCGCCACCGTAAGTTAGCCTTTGTTAGAGGGGCGTGACGCTAAAAAGATTGAGATCCGCTGATTTAACAAAATATACAAAAGACATTGTGCTACACATTGTGTGTGTGTGTGTGTGTGTGTGTGTGAATTGTGCCTCAATCCATCTGATCTAGCCAAATCTACTAATACTGCTCATTACCTATGCCAGTACTACCTATCTTTGTTTCTCCTCATGAAATGCCCAATTTAAATATTTAAATACTTCATAGTTCACTCTCTACAAAAAATGTCAAACTGTGTAATCTGGAGGAGTTATTTAGATTGTTTGTGGGCTATGGCAAGATTACACGAGGGGCATCTTCCTACGGGGGGTGATGCCTTGGGTGGTGCAGTTTGAAAGGAATCACACAAATTGTGAATATGAGGTAAGATCTGTGAGAGAATGGAAAGACGTCACGTTTTTGAATGACGTAAAAGAAATTCTAGTCTAAGGGGCAAATTATACTTTTTACAAATATTCGCTAAAGTTTGTAGACTCTTCATGAGTAATAGCCCGCAATTGCGCGGTATGGCACATAAAAAAACAATGCCGAGCCATACCCGTCATTTTACAGGAAGGTTTTAACACTATCGACGTTCAAACTCTTCTTTAATTATACAAGCAAATTGGTGCATAAAATATATAGACATCCTGTTTTTTTCTCTCTTTAAAAGCAGTTATAAATATTTGTCTTTACATAAAAAATATTGTTTATTTAAGAGCATTTTTTATAAAAAAATATTAAAAATAATTTAACTCAAACAGCACTTTGAAATATATGTTATTTGAGAAAAATACATATTTTAATTCCCATGATGTTACAATATTTAAATATTTAATAATTTATTTATCAAATATTTGCATTTTCTTCAGCTAAATTAGAATTTTTACTTCATTTATGAAGCAGAGCGGAATGTTAAGTAAAAATTAATAAATGCACAAAGTAATAATTAAATTTAGAACATCGTACAAAATTAATTTTTTAATAATAAAATTTTATGGCAGTCTCGGACTAATAATCCTATTATTGTGTTAATGTAGTAGTTTCATATTTTATGCATAGTTTTACTCTGCGAAAGAGGAAATAGTTAGATTTTTTTAATTTTAAAATGAAAGCATACTTTATTAATAAATAATTCCATCTTAACAATATATGTATATATGGATCGAAAAATTAAAATGAGTTTTGTGCAAAGCTGTTTTCACATTTATTCTAAAAAAGTAAACTAAATAAATAATATATACGAGTGCGTATGTGTGCAGTATATACAATACAAATAATTTAGTTAATTTATGACTATTACCGACAGATATAACCGACATAAAGATATTATAATATATCTTTAAAAATGTCATATATATATATAAGTTTAAAAGCAACTGATGAAAAGATGAAGAAAATGTCATATATATTAAAAATGTACCGACAAATATGTCTTGTGAAAAGGAAGGAAATTAATGATTTTACTGAAATGTTTAAATGTTAGATACCCATCTTGAAAAAATCCATGCATGCAAAAGAAAAGACATCATAAAGATATTATTTTAAAAATGCATAAACTTATCTCTAAATACTCTGTTAAAAATTGAGACTATATAATACAATTTCTATAAATTATTTTAGTATTACTTCGCCAAATAACATTTTAACGGATATTGCACTTGTATGAAATTTAGCAACGTTTCCCATTTAATAATAATTGATTAAATATTGTTTGTAGTTATTATGTTCAACATTTGTAAAGTGTAGGGGGGGATTTAACAATCAATTTTGCGTAGTACGTTTTATATCCTCTCAAATGTTAAGACAATAGTATTCTTAACGGTCTCTTAATCTTAATTAAATGTTTTAGGAATTTTAATATCAAATTTTTATGTACACGTTCAGAAATTTCTTTTGTCACAGTTTTTTTAGAATACTAAAATCATAAAAACTACGTCCTATAATAAATTCATTAGCATGATAAACACTTATTAAAATGGAATTGAATAAAAAATGTATGTTTAGGAACTGCATTTTCGATATCGTGGTAATGAAATATTATATATAGTATTTACATAAAACATTTTGATCGCACAATACTCTTTTTTAAAAATTAAAAACAGGCTGACGCATAACACATTATTTTTGTAATTAATTATGTATGTAAAATTTAAAACGAAAATATGTAAAACTTACTTTCTAAGCGCATTTTTGTAGATAATATCGTACAGGAAATAAATTATTTTCTTTTCAAAATTAACAAAGACAAAAATTTTGAGAATGTTTCAAGTTCAGTGTCACATACCTGTAAGGAAAGAAAAATGAAACAGTTAGTATTTCAATACATGGAATGACGAAATTGTTACACTTAAGCTAAAGAAGTTAGATTATAAGAATTCGATATTTATAACAGCAATCGTATAAAAGATATAAATATCGCAACACAAATATCCTTTAAACTACACGTGTATCTATAAATCCGATATATATATATACATATACATGTATTGATACATATCGAAAAATATACATACTTACATACACATACAGTGGCGTAGCCAAGGGGGGGGTAGGGGGGTCATAACCACCCTCATGAGGAATTTGTTTGCCATACAAAATATATATTTTTCACTCCCTTAGCCCACACACGTATACATATGAGTTGCAGTAGTCGTACACCCCCGACCCCCCCGACATGTAAAATTTCTGGCTACGCCACTGTACACATACGATGTTTATGTATGTCGATATCACAATATCGTAATTTCATAAAAGAATCTATTGTTATTCAGATTATACGTATTTAACCTTAAATATATTGAATAAGTAAAAAAGCAAAATAGAAGTAATCTTCACATATAACAGAGAAACGCTTTTAATGAACCATTTATAAAGCAATTATTACTTACTATTTCCCCCTACCTATAGTTCAATTTGCAATACATCCCGAAACTAATCGCATCAACCAGTTTACTTCATCGAATGCTTTTTCTTTTTTCATGAAACCCCCCACCCTCCCACCTGAACAATGTCCCGAAAGCTCCAAAGGTGCAATTTTCCATAACTGCAGGTATTTTTAGCCCTCTTAACACAGCGTCAACGATTCGGATATTATCACCTTTATCGCCGTCCATTTAATACCTTTATACTCGAATCTAAAACGCACATCAAGTCCAGAAAACGCAAACCATTAAAGTTTTCGATAAAGCCGCGCTTAACGACGCCCCCTTATTCCCGTTTCCAATTGGACGGAGGTGTGTGTGTGTGTGTGTGTGTGTGTGTGTGTAACGCATACATTGGTTCTAAATGGAGGTTTCTGCACCACGAGCGAAATTTAATTAAAAAGTTAAAGAGGTGATGCCTATTAGATTCCTCAGTTTTGACTGTTTTGGAACGCTGGAATTGCGGCGAGAGTACAAAACTTAATGGATGCAGAATGTCTCAGCGGCAGATCGAATCGCTATTAAGTTGCGATGGCTGCGAGAAGAATGCGATTGTAACACGCAAGGGAAAGAATAATTTATGATGCTTATTCTGCAAATATCAGATGGACTCAGTTCTAGGAATGTCACAAAATGTAACTGGCATTTAGAGACAGCAAAATTGAGTTTATTTTATAAAAGTTCTGCAAATGACAGATATGCATGGTTTTAGTTTTTGTACTTTGGCATACATTGATAAGCTGTACATGTACACTAAGAAAAAATAGACATACAAGGGGCATTGAAAACGTAAATTACACTTGTTCTTCGGGGGTTCACGCGTATATATGCTCAAATAGAGGAGCCACCAGTGGCTGCCATCTATCGGCTCCCCAATGAAGTAGAAATGAACTCTTCTGGAGTTTGTGGTAGAAATTAATACCCTTGGCAGGTACTGTTGCTGTCGATCTAATCTGGATTTGAGGTTGGTACAAAATTCTGTAAAAGCAAAAGTGCCTAAGTCCCCATAATCCATGAAAACAAGACAGAGAGACAGATATGGACGATCCATTTTAACTGATTTTGGTGTGATATTTGTACTTACATATGGACGTACAAATATTTGTGCATCTGTATTTTTTACTGCAGTCGATTGGGTAGGTTACTTTCAGGGTCACGCAAGATACATTCAATGCATTAAAAATTTATGGGCATTCATTGAGCCATGTCAGAAATCGCTCCGACTTTCGCTAAGTTTTGCGAATTTTGGCAAAATTTCGCAAAGTTTGTTATGTGAAAAAAAAGTTTTCAGCTTTTCTAGTTGTTTGTCGATGTCTTCTATATTCGCCTAGAAACTATCATATTGAAATACTATATCTCACTTTCAAATTATAGGTTTA
The DNA here is from genome assembly GCA_038373885.1 of Cheiracanthium punctorium. NCBI lineage: Eukaryota > Metazoa > Arthropoda > Arachnida > Araneae > Cheiracanthiidae > Cheiracanthium > Cheiracanthium punctorium. Next base: position 245,733 of record JAWZYV010009991.1, on the reverse strand, counting down.
AATAAACTGCATTAAACGTGGTTATAATTTAATGGAAATATAAGGAAGTAATGTGATGTCGATATCACAATTTTTTTAAAGAAAAACTTAACGCGCTATTAGGTGGCGGTATTACTTGGATCCATTAAATCCATTGGTGAATTCAAAACTTTTTGATGAATCATGAAATGTATTAAGTCAATATAGCTTGGTTAAAAATTTGCCCAATTTAACAAACTTTACTAAATGACATTCACGATGTACTTATAGTAATAAAATGAAATGATGATACTCGATCATTGTACTTATTATATGATATTGATAAAATTTCGAAATTTTATAGTTTAATAAGTCAAAAGTGTTGTCGTGAATATGAGAGTAAAATGAAATAAAAATGCACGTCCATGTAGTAGTGCACTTCACATTAGTAATATCTCTAATTACACGAAGTTTTTCATGCAAAGAATTATAGTATATGCCACATTTTTAATGCGTATATGTCACGGAACACAGGATACTATTTCTCTTATACTACAAATATTGTTTAGAAAGTTAGTAAGGAGGATTGATAAAGAAAAAAATAGTTATGACGATTCTTGTAGAAAAATTTTAAAATTTGTAATTTTCATGAGTAGAGAAGTATTTTGCCATTTTTTTTCTTCAAATGGTCTCTCTTTAATTGTGAACATCGGAAAAGTCAATGAAGTATATAAAAATTCGTTTGAAGCAAATATTTTAAACATTCGGAATAATTAAATGACACATGCAGGCAATATTAATTAGCTCTTGACTAGCTCCAGAAACATCGGTTCAAAAAAATTTGTTTTTTAACATCTGCTGGGAAGAATTTAGTAAAACTGAGTTTGTTTCTTTTTAATTTTACCGCAAAATATTTGCTAATTCCTTGAATGGCTGAAACTTTCTACAAAGTTCTTTATAAACTTTACTTTTAGTCTTTGGTTGGATAAAATAAGGAAAGACTTTTTAATTTTACTTTCAACTGACTCTACACATCACATTTTTCCGTTCCGTAAACGAACCGCAACGTAATAGTTCTGTAACTCACCTTTAAAAACTGAAGAAATACTTTTAAGAAAAATCATTATTTCTGCTCCGAAGTTTGAAATAGTTATGACTGGAAAGCATTGTTCATGTTATTGTTTAAGACTTTAACAATGGCTTATATGTTTTTAAATTTATTGTGTCCTAAAAGAAACTATTTCTTGCTTCAATTTTTATCTTTTGTTTTTCACCTCATTTAGCGGTTTCATTTTAGAAAAAGCAATTTTTATTGTACAGATACATACATATATATTGCTGATCTCAGACAAAAAAGAAATATATCACAGAAGAAAGTGAAAAAACTTTACAAATAAATGGCATTAAAAAAAAAACTGAATATTTTTTTTTCTTCATAGAATTATTCTATTTGTCAAAGTTTGAGAAAACTCATTTTATTTTCGTGTGTGTTGCAGTAAATGCAAAAAATTTAAATATTTAAATATAACTGTCCTATTTCGTATCTAAAGATTTGTTTTATGAGTATGATATGTAAATTATTTTATATGCTGGTGGAAACTTCTGACATAAAGTATTAAAAAACTGTATTTGAGTCGTACATTAATTTTGGCTCGTATTTTTTTTGTCCGATTTCAGATGAACACGCCAAAATATCACTTTTTCATTTCGATGCTTAAACGTTAACCGTGAAAAAAAATATTAGATTTTTTTTCAAAGCATGTTAATTTAGTTTAATTATGCAGAATAGATATTACATTTCACTTTCTGATTTCCTGTTTAATATTAGATGTTTAGAATCTCTCTTCAGAGTTTCTCAAAAGTGCACGCGTGCACACACGATCCGCCCCCTCCCACAGAGTTTACCTATTAGAGACAGAAATAGCGAACGAATTGATATAATCCACGTCGCAGCATTTTTAATTATTCATTAAAGTTATTTTCTTTAAATTCCAAATTTTTATGATTTTTACATTTCTTAATGTTGCACCTTTAATGGCCGCAAAACTACTGATATCAGCTCAAATATTTTAAATTGTATTAAAATTGGAATAATCACACACACACACACACACACACACATACACATACATATACATACACATACATATATATACACATATATACACATATATATATATATATATATATATATATATATATATATATATATATATATATAATATATATATATATATATATGTAATGAAGGTGCTAAATTTTGTTTTAGGAAAGTTAGAAAGTATTATAACGAATTGATGAGCAAATTTACAGCGATTGAGTATTAGCGTAAATATGGGTTAAGATTCTTTAGAAAGACCCGTCGGAGGGCACACCAGAGATTGGTCTAGATCCCACAAGTATATAATTGGCCATAATCCCGCAACAACAAGTATATAATTGGCCATAATCCCGCAACAACAACAACCAAAGGATCCCCAAAGTCCTCGTTAGGAATTCCTGGATTTAAGAAAGTATTGTTTTTGCGTTAAAAGATTTCACTTTTGATTGATTGGAAAGTTTATATAAAAACTAACAAAAGGCAAAAACTTAAAAGATAAACGGAACTTCTCCATTTTGTTTCTACAGAGCTAGAAACTAACTTCATTTAACCGGAATGGGGTGGAAAGTTTGCAGTAGTTGCATTGGTGTAGTAAAATGTTCAATAATTATTAGCTTTAAACAAATATTATGTTCTCAATATTAAAAAAAAAAAACGTTCTTTTACCTTCACCATGAAACTGATCTTATATAAGTAGTAATGGGAAACTTTTAAAGCAAACCTTATACAGTGAAGACAAAATAGTCACACTTACGATTGAAATCTAACGATTACTATTTAATCACAATTAACGACTGAAAACTACATTTCAATACGAAGGAAAACCATATAAAATCCACCGATAATCGAGATTTAATAACAGTTGTTAAGTTTCGATCATTATTCCCGATTACTTTTTTAAAATCAACTTTGTTCTCGCATACGTGCCTACAAAACTTCAGTATCGTACTCCAAAAGTAATACATTGCGCGATATATTAAACAAGCAATCCTAAAAGTACTAGTTCCCTTTATAAACACGCTATGGTAATCGGTAATCCAAAACTTCTGCAAGTTTCTGACATGAAAATTGCATGCTTTTCTTTGTAAGGGCAAATGAATCGCATTACAATGCATGCTTATCCGGCATGCATCCCTTACTCCCTCTGCATTCCGGAGCCTGCCATTGTCGTTTCACTTAAGACAGCATATTGATTTCCTTTAAGCATTTTCCTGTCATAATCGATGCTGTTTATCCAATAAATATGTTGAGAGATCAAATTATCCCGGGCAAGAGAGGATTTGCCAGATCCTACTTTGGCGGAAATAAAGACGTACATAGTAATAAATAAAACGTTAGGGTGCGGATGAAAATATTCCGATGTTTCTTGAGCATCAGAAACGTAATCATTAGTTTGTGTTTTTTTTTTTTTTATGAAACACTTGAAATATTTTGGCTATAATCAATCAGGTTTACGGTTTCAACAATTTCGAATAAACTCTTAATGACGGCTTTTTATTTGTACGTGTTCTAATTTCCGTAAATACGTATCGGTCGCTACGAAATTCATGAATGTTAATGATAAGTACTGTACAAATTATCATATGAAGAATAATGTATGCAGCATCTATAGTTCTTTTACAGGGCATCCAAAAGAACTTCATTACGCTATATGGCAGGGGTGGCCAAGCTCCTTGATAGTCCGAGCTATTTTTCAAAATTTGAAATTTTTCGCGAGCCGCAATTAAATACGTATTTAAAAGGTATTACATTTTTTTTACAGAAATTATATTTATTGAAAACCTATAAATAAAAGTATAAAATATGTGTATTGAATTTAAATATTAAAAATTAAATATATTTATTTTACTTCTCTTGATAATTCTTTACAATTTGTGAATAACACTTTTTGGGATATAATTCTGAAATTTTGTCTGTCATCTCATTAATGTACGGGGCACATTTTAGTAACTGGGAATTTTTTTTGTAGGTGGTCGTATGCTAAATTTTTGAAAATTAATAAGAGGATATTTTCTTAATGTACTTTTACCCCTAACTTTGCTTGAGCATTGTTTTCACTGCACATTTTCCAAGTATCTTTAATTGATAAAGAATTAAAAGAGTATAACGACCCTTTTTTGGGGCATCCTGTATATGCTCTTTTGTGAGTATATGTGCATTTCTCAGAAAATACCCTACATTTAATCTTAATCTCTAAACGAAACCGTGATGGGAGCTAGAACAGTTAGATTAATGAACAAAGGAAATTATGCTGCTGGAGGAATTTCTCCCTTCATTTGTGGAGGGAAAAAGATGTATGGCGGATCATTGGGCTGTGCTTCCTACCGCTTGTGACGAAAAGCCATAAATGTAATATCGACGCATTATCTTGCTCCAAGAGCGATAAACATTATCTGCTGAATGGGTTTTTCTTGTTGTTAGAAAATAAGAACTCTTGTCGTCAGGGAAGACGGTTTGTCGCTCACCAGAATCATGAATTTATGTATATATTTATATACAGGGCGTCCCCAAAAGGTGGTAACGGGCTTTAATTCTTTATTTACTAGAGATAAGTGTGTAAATTGAAAAAAAAAATGTTGAAAATAAGGTCGAAAATGAGACTCCGTTAACCCTTTAACGCGCAGTGTTCCCGCTCTGGGAACACCACATTCTGACGTTTTGACTGTTGCCAGTGACGAAGAATAGATTTGATTTTTTTATAAGAATAGTTGCGGTTGACATAGCTTCACGAGAATTATTTACATTTTAGCACGCCATTTCCCGTGAAAAAAATTGTCACGATTATTTTGAACAGCACTGCCATCTGATGAAAAATGGAGGAATGCGAGAAAAGTTGGATAGATTGCCCAGTGCTGAAAAAAGGGCAGCCGTTGCCATCGCTCGACTTAACTACTAGCAAGATGGCGGACGATCGAAACGTGCATCGCGTGCCACAGATCTAGAGACCCCTTTTTTGACACAGCTGGCTGTGCCATCTTGCTGGTAGTTAAATCGATCGATGGCAACGGCTGCCCTTTTTTTCAGCATTGGGAACGGGTTGCGCCTCAAAGGGTTAAGAAAAAAATAGTCCTCTCGTTCACTTACAAAGAGTTACACTTTTTAAATTTGTATACGATTCCCGGACAAAAACTGCCGACTGGAACAAACCAATTGCCATCCAAGTGGAACACACGAGGGAGAGGGGTAGGGGTCTGGACCCCACCCAAAAGAGTCATACATAACTCAGAAGTATTGAAGTATAAGTATATTGAAGTATGGGATGTCTGTATAAAGGTGGTCATGGTCACGAGGAAAAAAATATACTGCATTTTTTTCAAGTGGTTGATCAGTGTTTTAACTTTATGAGCTGGGGCCCCCTTCAAGAGATAAAAATTGCTTGCTCCACAGTTTTTCAGTTTTCATTTGCTCCACAGTTTTTCAGGTGGCTCGTTGGTGTCATAACTTTGCAAGCTGGATCCCCTCCAAGAGAGTTCTCGTGTTGGATCATGTATTCGGATTTGTGTGCTTGTACACGAAGAACCACTTGTAAATCCACGTCAGAGAAAGGACAGACACAAGAGGGAGGGGGCAAATGCCTCGGGGTAGGACTTTTCTGGGTATCTAGCACGCATTCACGCTACATCCGGAGAAAAACACCCAAAACTCCAGATCGCTAGACCGACGGCCCCGCGGGAGGACAGAACCCTGTTCCTCCACTTGAGTAAGCTACCAATGTCAGTGGCTTTAACCACTGTGCTACCCATTGGTCCTCCAAGAGAGAATCCTGTACGCGCCGCTGATATATACAATTTCAAGAAATTATTGTCCACGGCAGTTTAGAGACATTAATCCATTTCCAGAACATTGCAATGAATGTATAGACATTTATAACACCTTAATTTTTATTTAAAGATTGAAAACAAATTTTAAAAACTTTTTGCAGGGTCTTGCAAAATTTTTTTTTGCAATGATTCGGCTTTTCTGAAGTTATGCTCAAAATCTGGCGAAGCTTGACAACGACGCATCGCCAAATTTGGCGCAAATATTCAGACCGTTATGTTGGAAAGTTCTTAGCATTTGATTTCGATTGCCATGATTTGTCTTTCTGGTTACTGATTTAAATCGATTTTCTCAGGAATTCATCCACACAAAAAAAGTTAGATGACGTCAACGTTATCTCATTTGCGTCGAAAATAAAAAAAATATATTACAAAAAGGAAACACGTGAAAACGGAATTCCACCTTTCTAACAACTTAATGTTGACGTTTTTTTAAATTGACGCGTTCTTTTCAGCATTACACCATTTCTGTATTACCAGCAATCACAAAAAGAACAAGTACCCTGCATGCATAAAACATTCAAGCAATCATCTATTTGCCGAAAACACAATAATCCTCCCCCAAGACAACCAAGTAACAAGATTTAACAAAACTGACAGTTCTCGTCTGACACACACACAACGGCCGCTAACGTCTGAAGAACACACAACATTGTAGTAACTTCAAACAACAATTGACAGTCCTCTTTCAGCATGGAAAGTTTCGGCATAATAGTAGCCCTGTCAAGTCCCTTTTCCTTGAAAGCTCTTTCAGTCTCTTTTGTCTTTTTCTCTGTGGCGTGCTCGACGGGATTTCAAAAAGAAGGCGAGTTTCAACGGAGGCGCACTAACAAGTGTAATCCTTCACCTTCATTATTTTTAATCGCGCACACAATGAAATATTTGAGCGCACTTGGAAGATTTCGGCATCTTGCCTGGGAAGTTAATGATCAGGAAATTTGTCGGGTACAGAAAGTGTTAATGGAATATGCAATTAAGGAAAATTTGGAGCATTGATATTTATAATTGGCTAGATCTTGAATGCGCATATTTGGGTAAGCAGTTAAGATTTTGATGGTTTAATTAAGTACTATCTCGTATTAATATAACACACGAATGTATATAAGGGGGGGGGACATTAGGGGGTCTCGATACCCCAATTAGTCTAAAGAAAAATGTTAATTTTGACTGAATATCTACCAATTGCCTGAAAATAATGTGCGGTAAAAATGCATTTAAATTTCATGAAATTTTAAAAATTTTACATTTAAAACATTTATATTAATTTTGTAAACTTCATCTTTTAATAAGTATTAAAGAAGATTTACTATAAAGAAGATTAACAATGTTTACTGTAATTGAAATTTTTTGCAAAATGTTCATAGTAAAATTTACAATCAATCAAACTGGATGCTAAAACGACCCCCCCCCCACACATACAATATCTACACCATTCCCACGGGAAAACTATAGCTACGCCAGTGATTTAATGTATAAAAGATTCGTCTTATCTAAGAATTTTAGCTTTAAATTTAATTTAAATACAGTGGTACGCTGATGGTACGAGTGATCTAACATCCTTGAGATACGAGCCAAGATTACTTGAATTTAATTGGAACTCGGCATGCAAGCTACCTACAGGGTGATCGTAAAAAACTACCCTGATGTATGGACCTCTAGCCGCCGCCGTTTTGTTGATCTGATTCATGTTAGATTTCGGATGTAATTATTCAGAGGTATGCGCTGGAGATTGGGATTGTTTAAAACAACAGAAATCTCGTGGTTACGGTTACAGTGAAAAAATTTCGAACTGCATCACCTACTTTTTTTTCTGCTAAAATTGACCAATGCATTGAAAAATGGTAAAGGGTGTTATGATGAAACACGCACGGCAAAAAAGGCGGCGTAAAACATTCGCAAATAAGGGCATTGTAAAGAAGCAGAGTCAACATAGAGAGAATTGTGCATTGACACAGTTCACATTAATTCACCGAAATAGATAGTAAAATTTTAAAATAACAATAGGGCACTTGAAAACTTTCTTCTCTCATGAGCTTCATTAACTAGCTTGGTAAGAGAAATAATTAAACTTATATTCGAAGGTACCACTGTATTTGATATATCAAAGTTTTTTAGAGAGTAGTAGAAAATGTTTTGCTTAGATTTGTATGTACAATAACTCACTTTTGTCTGGAACAATATGCAATAAAATTTTAATTAATTTATTTATTAGTTATCCATATTAATAACACACACACACACATGTATATATATACACGTTTAATATACTATTAAACGTGTTCATGTATTTTACAATACACTTTAAACAACGATGGTTAACTTAACATAAAAATTTTCACATGGCGGAAAGAATGTAAAACTTAAGTTTAATAGAAAAATCCGTAATTCCCATTGCTACAAAGGTTCTGTTAATTTTATGAAAATTCTTTTATAGTTTGTTTAATTATAGTTTGCTAATATTTAACTTAATATTCATCTAAAAATTATTTTAGAAAACTGTAGTATAAATGTCTGGGATCATTCAGTATAAAAATAGATTTGCGAAAAAGTACATCCAACCAAACTGTTTCTTAAGATATATCTCCGACCTAACCTTAGTTTATTTAATAAACCAAGGGAAGTAATTTAAAATAAATTATGTTTCATCGAATTCAGCTTAAGAAATTTGTTTCAGATTCATAAATTTAATATAAAGAGTAAATTTGCAAATTTTTGAAGCACTTTAGAGCTATCTTATTATTGATTCTATTTTACTGTTCATACACAAATACTTCTGATTTTACAATATAAACTTTTGCATAGATAACTTTATTCTATAATTTGCAATTAAAAGGTTTTCACACTATTGTAACATTCAAAAGTACAACCTGCTCTCGCTTATGCAGGCGGAATATACAAAAATATTTGTTTACTCTTGTGAAAATTAGCCAATGTTCAGCATTTTAACTACTCGGCCATTGGTCGGCTAAAGACAATGTACACATTCCTTATACATTTTGAAGCATTGAAGATAGTGTGTATTCTACTATCCTATTAAAATTACAAAAATTTATTTTACAGAAAGTATGTAATAATAGGAGTTGCACAGAGAAATGAAAAATAAAAAATTAAGACGTCCTTTCAAAATGTTAAATTAAAACAGTCAATACATTTATTAATGCCATGAAAACGATATTTTAATATATGGTATCTCATAAGTTTAATTTTCAAAATTATAACAGCATTCATATTTATTTTGTACTTTACATCCATAAAAAGAATATAATAGAAGCTACTATATTAAAAAAAAAACTTGATAAACGCATTTTTTGCCGAAAAGACTCTTGACCATACATTTTCTGTTACTGTTATGTAATATTTATAAAATGAAAATAAATTTTAATAAAATATTCATCCACTGAATAACAGTAGTGTTTTTTTACCCTCTCGCTTCAAAAAAGTAAATTAAATATTCACTATCCCTACGCACAAAAGCCATACCATTGGAGTCAAAAGAAGTTTTTATTTTATTTTGCTATTTTAATTTTATTTTTATGTCCCTAGTGATTACTCTTCAGTCGGTTTATTTGTTCCCTTTTCCTCTTATAGAACTTTTCAACTTTTGTGGAGAAACGTTTCATTTGTTCTTTCATTTGTTTCAAGATTGTAGCTTACTTCAAATATTCTTTTCGGATACCTTTATTTAATACTAGTATCAGTTTTCTGCTAAGATGAAAGGTTATTGATTCAAACACAATACTTTTATTTTCTTTTTTGGCAACGTAATAAAACCGATAGTATTGTATTCTTGAGAGAAATGAAAAGAAATATTAAGGAATATTCCTTTTATGGTGACTTATTATAAAATATTTATTTGCATACTTTTGTTAATCTGGAGTATATATTTTCAAGAAGAATGTATTTTATTAGTGCATAAAAATGCATTTTGATAAGAGTGAAAGGAATGAATATATTACATTCTAAGCATATATGCAGTATAACTAAAATCGACTGTCAATGTTTTAATTAGGCATGATTTAAAAGCTTATGCAAATGGATTAATACACGTATAATTACTTGATTCTTTCAGGATACAAATTTATCAGTGCATATTTATAATGTCTCATCCTGATCATGGATGAAAATAGAGAACAGGTCATTAAACTGTTTTTGCAAAAGCTACCATCAAGCATCTAAAAGCACTAGGAATAATTGAAAAAAATTGTATTTAGAACCATAAATCGTTTCAAGGATACGAGAACATGGGAAAATCGTCATAGAGGAGAACAAGCAAGAACTGCACTGCCAAAAGTAGTCTTAATGCATCTACATGAAATTCGCAGAAATCCTGCTCTTTCTTGGACATCAAACTACAAAGCAACTTCAAACACTAAAATCGTGTACAGGGAAGAATTCCCAGAAAATCTGCTCTATCTAGACACCAAACTGTAAAGCAGCTTCAAACATTAAAATCGTGTACGTGAAAGAATTCGTAGAAATCCTGCATTATCTGGACATCAAATTGCAAAACAACTTCAAACATTTTTAAGGTGACATTTGAAGAATGACACTTATGCCACTCCAGGACCAATCTCGATCCCGAGGGAAGGGTTTCTTCTGGATCCCGCACGTAAATGTTTGCGGGACTAGTCCTGCGGGATTGAAAGTGATAAATAAATTAATTGCAATTTCACGCCACCTTCCCAATCAGTAATTGGACAAAATTTTTTACATAAGATGAAAAATAAGAAGCAGTGATCGTGGGCACTCATATACCTATTGGCAGGGAGAGGCCATAGCCCCAACAGTTCCATATTGTTATAATTTATGCACTGGTATAACGCAGAAGTGCTTTAACACTAAATATTGCATCTTTTTGCGGCAGGACCCTTGACTGCCCCCCCCCCCCACAAACAATCATACGACCGCCCATGCCAGTGATGTCTTTAAAAGGTGAACAGATATATATGGCCCCTTCAAAGTTTATTACAGAAAAAGAAAGAACGGAACAAAGAAAACGAAGCCTTTTGTCAAGTGCTTTCGTATTCTCTATCAAAATTCAATCAAGACTACGAAGACGAGTGCCTATTTACGTTGCCATTTTTATATTCTTCTTTTTTTTTAGCAACTAAGAAATAACGGTACTTACGTATTATCCCGACGGTTCGCCAAGACGAGCAATTTTTCGTCAAGATGAATGCCGGGCACATAAAATTATTGATGGTTTGGAATACGATTGGCTGCAGTTTGTCAGAACATTTGACGAAAAAATAGTTTGGCGGGAATGACCGCCGGAATAATACGTAAGTACCTAAATAACTTAGTATGCTATTATAAACATCATGACTATCATTTTCATATTTATGTAAAAGTATTGTATTAATTACCAAATTAAGATAGATTATTATTATTAAACTTGACAGTGCTTAAAATCTTCCTTTTTCCTACATTTTTCTACTGAAATTAATCCTTAGTTGAATGAAATGTCAGTACCGGGATATTGCGGGATCCCGTGGGATCAACAAATCTCAATCCCGGAATCCCGCAAAACGAAAAGCAGTGCGGGATTGCATTCTCTATTCAAAAGTCTTATGACAACGATAGACCTTCAGGTGAAACATCTTTAAAGGAATAAAAATTCCTATGTGTACACTAGGGCGGAGCGAAAAAAATCTTTATTTCAAAATTCCCACTGCCTGAGTCATTAAAGGGTGCGAAACTGATAAGAACAAATTGTTTCCAAATTTCAGCTCAAAATATTGCCATCTTCAGGTTTCACAACTCAAGCGAATATATTTTGAGCTTATTTTTATTAAAATAATAATGTTTAATTAATGAATTGAATAATTAGTGATGTTTTCACGATTAAATTGCTTTATTAATAACTTATTATCAGATATAAGCGCTGGAAATTATAGACCTAGAAGCAAACGTCGACTAAAGCCGTTATCAGACGACGCATTTTCGCCCTTCAAAATGCTCGTACAACTCTTTCGGCTTTCATTTTCCTTGTCAAAAGCAAGGTATAGGGTTGTATTGCAAGGCAAGAAAACGATCTGTTGGATTGGCACGGGGTTGCCGATTTGGCGACGTTATCGCTCGTTTTGTGACAAAACAGTTATTACGTCATCGCTGTTTTTGTCACAAAAATGACTCGTCCTGTCGCGCCCGCACATTGACATTGACGGTGGAATTCGAAGGTTCATTTTTAAGTAAATACAGTAAAAAAGTTTATAATGGTTTTTGATTTGCACTTCGAAAATAAAATCGGCTTCTATTTCCGCCGTCCACATTGCAGGCATTGAGGTCGCCATCTTGAATGAAGGTGTGGACAGTGTCTAGAGCTCTGATTGGCTGATTTCGCCATTCATACCAAACATTTTTCAACATTGTTCGAAACAGTCCGGTGTCAAGGGAAATACTATCACACAACGGTTTTCGCCTGACTGAAGGGCAAAACTGCAGTACAAAAGTGTTGTACGTGCATTTTGCAGTGCGTAGAGCTCTCGTGTGATAGCACCTTTAGAATCTGATTGAAATGGAATATACCTCTGAAAATGATGACGATTTCGTTAGTCAGAAGCCAAATGTCGGAAGAACGACTCACGATGAGACTTCCCTGATCTCCAGACATGGCCAAAGGCCGAACTAGCCGTTGTTTTTGATAGAGCAGGTGTATCGGAGTATTAATTATTCAATTAATTAATCAAATGTAATTATTTCAATAGAAATTCATAAAAGACTAAAAAAGACACTGGGAATAGATTCGCTCGAGGCGTGGAACCTGAAGATGGCAATATTTCGAGCTGAAATTAGGAGACAATTTGTTCTTATCAGTTTCGCACCATTTAATGACTCAGGCAATGTGGATTTCTTTAAAAAGTGTTTTTCGCTCCAACCTAGTGTACACCACGACCTCTGAAGAAATTATAAAAAGTTATAATCCTTTTCTCTGATTCGTAAACCTGAAGTAGAAACTACTAAAAAGCATAAACTAAGTAGGGATAAAAGAAAAAAAAAAAAGGCAAAAGTCCTCTGGCTAAGCACATCTTGCCACGGTGCTGGAGGGGTTCCGTAATCTCCGAGTTGCGTGAGTACAAATTGCCGGACGTATCCGGCTATTCTCGCAGGGTGATAAAACTAATGGCTTGGGTGTTTTCTACAGGACGAAACACTTTAGAACGGGCAATAAAAGCATTATTTTGGCAGAGATGTACAGTGCTTTCCCTTCATAACAAGTGATTTTCGCTAAAAGAAAATTTTTGTCGAGAACAAGGGTTGTCAAATATTTATGAAGGCATGTGTGCAGAGGAATATAATGAATTTTTTCTTGCCTCTGTTGATGTATGACCGTAGAAAAGAAAAGCATACTTAAGGAAGATGATATTTTTTTTCAAGCATTATAAATTGTTTGGTGTGGTAAAATGCAGCGTTGGTTTTCGTTTACGCGTGCAGTGGAAAATACTTAATACTACGTGGCTTGCCTGAATAGGGATTTGTAATAAAATAGCTAATTTTCACTGCACACTTGTGGCTGAATATTATCACTGTTTGAAACGCATATGTTCTTAATATTACAGCAGGAAATTCTATGTAAAATGCACAAGTCTGAGTACAAGATTCCATACAAGGTCGTCTGAACTAAAACACCTTTACCCCTAGCTGTACAACGAGGCTCTAAAAATACTACAAAACACAGGAAAACACACTATACAGGAAAAAAAAAAAGAAGCTAGTTCGAGAAACACCGATAGATGGCGCTGCACAACAGCATATATGCCGAAAAGACAAAAAACACTCATTTGTTACACATTTTACTCTGAGTAGTTCAATGCATAGAGAGTTCGGATTAGTGGGGTGTTTTAATTCTGTCCACCTTGTATTACGTGATCCATAGAGCTCAGGGTTGAAAATTATAGGAAGAGTCGATTCGGGCCATCGTGATTCTACCGGACCTACTTGTGCACTCCGATGAGTCATCCAAAGAGGCCTGCGGATGCTCACTTATTGGTTCCAGCACTTAGGTACGTCATCTAACGGCCGAGTCTAGCCAATGAGGAAGCGTTCGTAGGCCCCTTTTGGAGTGCACAAGTAGGCCCGGTAGAATCACGATGATTCCGGTAGAATACATCAAAATGATCCAGAATAGCATAGCGTCGTGAGGCTGAAAAAAGTTGTCTTCATACATCATTAAAAATTACTGTTAAAATATGCTGTAATGAATCAATATTTTGACACTGATGAGTAAATATTAATTAACCAGCCGCCTCCACTGACCAGTTGGTTCGCTATCTTAATAAATCTTGTTCGGAGAGAATCCTGTTTCTCATCGACTTCCTTGGTACTGAAATCTCTCAGATTCTGAACGGAATTTAAAGTCAAGATGGTTACAAACAGGTCTGCCCTAGTGTAAGTGGCGCCCCCAACTAACGTAAAAACGACGCCCCTTTTTTGCTCTACTTAGTTTTTGAGTTCGAAATGACGTCCTTTCGAAGCCGGCGCCCTGATGAGATGCTTACCTGGCTTGCCGTGTCGGTCTGCCCCTGGTTAGAAAAATAAGATGGTTTAGTGATAAAAAACCTACAAAAAGGTACAAATTATTTTCGTCTTATATCAATTTTGAAGAGCTTCTAGATAGATTGGCCGTTATCAAACAACGGAAAGGAAGGAAAAAAAGTAAGGAAATCCGAAACACTTTCAGATTTTAAATACGCATTAAAGTGCTACATATTAAAAGTGTATCATAATCTATGCCTCTTCCCTATTTTCTTTCCTTATACCATTAAGTTGGAAAGTGTATCATTATTCATGACTGAGATTAAACAAAATTAAAATAGCTATTTCTAATATCCTTTTTGTGAATGTAATACAATAGAAATAGAATGGGCAAAAAGATTCGCAGAAAATGCACAACTCGAACCGAATAAAAGTTTCGGCCCGAAGTCCGCTTATAAATCCACGTCAGAAGTAAAAACTTATTCAGATGCATTCTTTATACAGGCATAGCAGACGATAAAATGAATTTATTTATTAAAAACTGCGTATTCTTTAAGTTTGCGCCATCTGTCGACTGTTCTGTAAAATAAAAACTCAATTGTATTTTTTTTTTGGGATAAAATATAGGGTTTTTTTGTATTTTATAGGAAGAGTGCTTTTTTGCGCGATAAAATGTAGTCTATATGTTAATCCAGGACTTTAACAGTGTTTATTCCAAATTTTGTCCAAATCCATCTAACCGTTTCAGCTTGAAAGAGTAATAAACATATATACAAACATCGACATTGATAATATTAGTAGGAATTTCTTTTGCATTGCTCACGTCGATATAATTGATAATTGCACTTGCAGGTTCCTCCAAAGGAATCATCTGTTTATGAAACTTAGACAAAAAATTTTGCATCGAGTCAAAACACCGATAGCTATGGGCAAGGGGATATTTATTTAATTACGACTTATATCATATCCCACCTCGAAATATTTTACTGGCTATGTCCCTGGTTGGGGCAATATGCGCAATAAGCTTTTAATAATAGCTTAT
Organism: Cheiracanthium punctorium; assembly: GCA_038373885.1. Lineage (NCBI taxonomy): Eukaryota > Metazoa > Arthropoda > Arachnida > Araneae > Cheiracanthiidae > Cheiracanthium > Cheiracanthium punctorium. The sequence continues at coordinate 230,339 of JAWZYV010009991.1, read as the reverse complement.
TATAACTTCAGCATGAGGAGCTTTTTTCTCAATTTGCGTACGTCTTCTTACATTAAATTAAATATAAACTTTATTTTTACGGTGAAATGTAATAATTTGATGCACTTTTCAATAAAGTACAGGCCACCATGGCCGAGTGGAGAAGGCACTGAACATGATAGACAGCTGAAGTGTGAATGTCCAGCGTTCGTGCCTACCGCACGTCTGTCAATCTAACGGTCTGGAGTTTTGGTTGGTTCTGTTTTCTCCAGGTGTTACATGAATACGCGTTAGAACCATTAAAAAGTCCCCTATCCAAGACATCAATCCCTTAGGTAGATCCCCCCCCTCCCCCTGTGAAGGCTTACCATATCACAAAACGAAAATCAGCTAATAAAGTGCGTAAGTAAAATAATTAAAACTTTGTAATATAATAGAACATATAAAAGTTATTTGTCAAGCTGGACGCACGTTTCGAAAAAAAAAAAAAAATTCAATCTTCATCGATCGCTACCGATGAAGATCGAAATTTTTTCGATCAAAATGTGCGTCTAGCTTCTCAAATAACTTCCATGTGTGTTATTTTACTAAGTTTAATTATTTTATCTTTTAAACACCGAGTGTTTTTGTGTTAAAAGGCGTAAATATTTCCCACCTATCATTTATTCATTTAAACACCATTTTAAAAATGAATCTAAATCACCCCTCCTATTTTCATTTTATTATGTATCTGATATATTTATCTTTCTGCTACCAGGCGGTGGTGCACTGAATTTTTAATGCGTGTTTCTCAGTTGTTGTGATGTGATATCGCAACACAATATTCCTCTGGCATAGCCTATCTGCTCTCTATGGCGCATTGTAACCTCCGCTTCGCCCTGAAAAATAAGTATTTATGCGCACACAAAAACATTTGCATATTGAATATTTTGAATGTAACAGGAAGGAGATGATAAATATCGATCCAAAAGTAGCAAGGTATTTTTGGAAAGGAAAAAGAGGGAGCTCACGATTTTGTTGAAAGGTGGAGTTTTTTCCCTCCTATACATCAGATAAAGAGGTGCCGAATATTTGCATATCGTACCCCACTCGAATGAAATGAAGCGGGAATTCTAATTACGTGATGCTCTCCAAATTCTATTGTTTTGTAAAGTCTGAAAGAATTTAATAAAAAAAGGACAGTTTTTTCTCCGTTATATTTTTATTATTTGTTGTGTGTTCATAAATACGTGCAAATGTACTTGCGTTCATGAATATTTATGGATAGGCATCATCTGTGGGGATAAGTTCCCAAAACGATTCCGATTTTTCTGACGCTAGATGTCGTTGCTTCTGGGTGGCTCGAAATATTACAATGCATACGACGAAAGTAAAAATAAAAATAAGTAGAATAGTATTAAACATCCGAGTATTTTTAAAACTGTAGTAAGTTAGTGTTCTATTTGTTTCATTTTTATGAATTTTTATTTTCAAGTCTAAGTAGTTTAGAAATGACTTTAGTTTCTGTTGAAGTGCTCAATTTAAAAACTAAATTGCGGTACAGTAATATTCAAAACAGAATATAAAATTAATTACCAATTTTAATATACAAAAATTCATTTGAAGACCATAGAGAATAAATACAATACGCAACGATTAAGGCAAAACTGAGTGCCGATTATGAAATTTTAGTCTTGGAAAAGTAGTACCTTAAGGAATATTTCCGTAGAGTTGGGGGCATAGATTTACGTGCTAATAATTTTGGTTTTATCCAAATTTTTACACTATTGCACTTTCAGTGCCTAAATAAAAAATAAGTATTGTTTCTTTAAACTACCTCCATTTTAAAATGTAATTCCTTTATTTTTCAGAACTATTTAAAATATTATTGCATCCCAACACAAGTACAGCTATCTTTTGATAATAAACTGTAATGCTCACTGATATCAAAACTTGATACCACTGATATCAAAAATGAAAACCAATCAACACTGATATCAAAGAAATATCTGACTTTTTAAAAGTCATCCTTGGCTAGATTGGAAAAATTCTTCAAAGTGTCTTAGATTATTTTAACGTATCAAAAAGATGATCACAGCCTATGTAAGTAAAATAATGATAGCAATTGTTTGAATTTGGAATTTGTTCACTAAATTTTAGCACATTTGGAATTTCATGAAACTTCGAAAGATAATGTAATAATGTTCACAGCCATGTTTACACACGGACATTTTAGAAAGCAGTAAAAAATAATGTTACTTGGACTTTTTAACGCGAAGAGTGAATTGACAAAAAAATTGGGAGGTTTTTAGTAAAATGAATTCTGAATAGAGGTCTTTATTTCTAAAAAGTATATAAATTCTCATTTGTCAATCAACCCTGACACTATTTCAAACAACGGATCCAAAAAGTTGTTTCTCATCATCAAAAATAAGAAGTTTATCATTATTTGACATCGTGCATCATTTATAATGTTTAACAGCTTATCAAGGGATAACGCATAATTTTACCGTCAGTTCTTTTCCCATTTCTGGAGTCATGTCACTTTATACAGGTCTTTTATCTTTATTTAGAAGGAATAGGAAGCTAACTGTATTTTGAGCTCATAAATTTCATTTTTATATGCAAGTTTTATAGCATGTCAATAGATAAAATGAATATGGATTTAAAATAATTTTAAAATAAAATAATAACTATTAAATGGAAATTTTAAAATCATAAGCACAAAATATTCTCTGCTGCGTCAGTTAAACAGGGATGAAATGCATATGAAAACAGGTTTTTTTTAATTATTCATTGGCTTATCTTTTAATATTAATGTTAAACGTACAACTTTGTTGCGTTACTAGTTTTAAATTCAAAAATATTAAAAGTTATTAAGCGCTGTTTTTTGAGTGAAGGTGGGATAAAATGGATAGCAGGTGGGGTCAAATGGTCCCCACCAAGACCGAGTGGATAAGACACTGAAGATGGTGGACGGTTGAAGTGTAAAAGTTCCGCGTTAAGCTGTCGATCTAATGGTGTAGAGTTTCGATTGGTTTTCTCCAGATATAATGCGAATACGCGTTAGAACCCCTTGAAAAGTCCTCCGACTAAGGAATCCTTCCCCTTAGGCAGATGCCTTTCATGTAGGCTTACTAAAACAGAAATTCCATTAGGAAAACATAAGTGGGAAATACACTGCTGGCCACCCAAATTGCAACACCAAGAAAAACAAGAGATATCACAACAAAATTTATTGTGTAGATAACATGTTGACCAAGTAACAAATGATTAAATTTACAGCATTCTATGAAGCGTGGTTCCTGCCAAAATCAGTACCCAGAGTAGCCGCCGTTGTTGGAGATCACAGCTGCCACACGCCTCGGCATTGATTCAAAGAGACTTTGAATGTGTTCTTGGGGTACAGCAGACCAAGCAGCTTCCACACGTTGCCAAAGTTGATCTGGTGTGACAGCTGGGGATGAACTCTGGGTCAGTCGTTGAGCAACCATGGACCACATGTTTTCTATCAGCGAAAGATCCGGAGAGCGCGCCGGCCAGGGAAGCAATTCAATCTGGTGATTGACGAAGAACCCTTGGACAATGCGTGCCACGTGTGGCCGTGCATTATCCTGCTGAAATATGGCTGTTGGCAAGCCCTGAAGGTAAGAAAGGACAACTGGCTCCAACACCTCGGAGATGTAGCGCTGGCTGGTTAAAGTACCGGCAATGCGTACTAGAGGAGTGCGAGAGAGATATCCGATACCGCCCCATACCATAATACCCGGTGCAGGACCAGTGTGACGGTGCATAATGCAGCTGTTCAGCATCCTCTCTCCACGGTGTCTCCAGACTCGAATCCGACCGTCGTGGTGTTGCATACAGAAGCGTGACTCGTCAGTAAAGAGAATTTCATTCCATTCTGTCGTCCACATCCTTCTTTCATCGCACCATTGGCGGCGGAGACGTCTGTGGTTCCGCGTCAGAGGTAGACAAAGCAACGGACGTCTTGCGGACAGACCATTCTGCTGTAAACGACGTCGAATGGTACGCGCAGACACTGGATGATGCGTTACAAACTGAATCTGCTGTGATATGGTTCGTGATGTGACTGAGCGGTCCGTCACTGCCATGCGTACAATCTGCCTGTCATCACGTGACGTGGTGCACTGAGGTCGATGCGGTCGATCACGTCTGTCCGTCGTACCCTCCTGCACCCAACGATCACATATCCGCATCACAGTTGTTTGGTTTCGTCCAATACGACGACCGATTTCCCTGAAAGATAACCCACAATCTCGGTATGCCACTATCCTTCCTCTGTCAAACTCGGATACTTGATCAAAAGATGATCGTTGTTTCCTACGAGGCATAATTTATCGTTTTTTTGAAAAAAAAGCAAGAAAAACACAATTGCTGTACTTGAAACCGTCGAAATCTCCAAGCCTTAAATAGCGCTTTGAGGTGGCGCCACAGGCGCGCTTGATGTGCGTCTGCGCTGAAATTCTAATCATTTGCATATCTCACCTCAGCTAATGCATGTTGTAAATTTCATATTATTTGCATGCTTCCTTCAGGGTGTTGCATTTACGATGGCCAGCAGTGTAAATTAAAATTAGCCAAAAAAATTCACGCACTTTAATAAAGTTTATTTATTTTCTTTCATGACTAACAAATTATTGAAAATTTAAAATATCAGACTGAACTGTTAGACTTAGGTTCTAGACGAGCATTGTATTCCGACATCTCATTGTTGCAAGATAAGATAGGGGTAAAATGAGTCGTTTTTCTTTTTTATCAAACATATAAATGCTTTGGTTTTAAATAAATATTCTTTTTTAGTTTAGAATTGCAGACATTCGTAGGTGACATTCATACTCATGAAACAGTTTATTAGGATCATTTAAAAACATAATATTAACTTACCCTAAGCGTATACCCATTTTACCCCACCACACTAAAACATAAATAGAAAGAAAAACATTTTATTTTTTTCTTTCTAATAGGAAGCTGTGTACACTTTTTATAAATTGAAAATAATAGCATAATTTCTTAAATTTCCACGAATGAATTAGCTTCTTGAAAGATTTTTGGAAACACAAAAAAAGAACTTATTCAATTACCAGATAAAAGACCTAATATTATGTTTCCAAATTCAACTAATAAGCTTATTAACGGATATAAATATTCTAACTAAAGTATGAAAATACAGGCAAAACAGATTTTTTTTAATGGTTTATTTATATTTTTAATCAAAAAGAAATACTTTACCATTTTATCCACCATATCCTGCACAACTTTATATTAGCATAACTTGTAATGGGTTTTTTACTTTCACTATAAAAATTAATTTTTAAAATTCCTATCTAAATTTAAGATGAAACAATAGACAAATACAAAATGTATGAATATGGAAAGTCACCAGGTATTATCACGAATTAGTTTTCAAACTTTTTTTTCTTTCTAATGGTCGGGTCAGCGGCTACTGGGAGCGTGATCATAATGAGGACAGCAGATGTTGGTCATTTCATTATGGGGGTCGCCTATTAGGAAGACCAGCGCTGCCCCCTATGAGTGGTCTCCTAATTTTGATCCAGATCCAGATGAGAGACCTAGCACCTGTAATCGGCAGCCCCAGAGGTTTTAGAACACGGAGGACATTGGAGCCAAGAACAGATTTTACGTGCTCCAGCCCCCATTAGTGTACACGGCCCCAGAGCAGTACAGCCGACAGAGGAGTTCACCCTCACGAGCACTGTCCAATCCGGCGCTGCTTCACTTTCCGTGTTCTTACGGGAACGGGAGATCTCAAACTAGAAAGCAAAATACAAAAAACATCATTTTTGAGAAAAGCAGCTTTAATTTTTGTTGATTCTTTTCAAGTTTTTCTGACGAAAAAACAAACTTTTAAATATAACTTCTATTGTAAATGAAGTTGCTAAAGAAAATCTGAAAAAACCTTCCTTTTTTACGTTTCAGTGTATTTATTGACAGAATAATGAAATTTTTCAATTCAAACATGAATAGAAAACGTATTGCACTAAGCTGTTGGGTAACATTTGCGTATTAACAATTGCAGAACCGCTTTGAAGGAAACTATACGTGTTTATCTAAAATTACATAGATAAATGCTGATTAAAAAATAAATAAATAAAAGATAAAAGCAATTTCAGTTCAAAATGTTTCTCCAACAAATTCCAAAAAAGACTTTTCAGTTTTGAAAAATCGATAGCATCGACACTTAACAAATTTAGAACACGATAAGAAAACTTATTTTGTTGATCTTAATGTCTTTTAAGAGTAATTCAGTTACAGCTGCCGTAATAACATTTTCCAAAGGTTTCAAAAATTTTTCTCGTTTTAAAGGAGAAAACTCTGATCCAAGAGTAAATATTTACTCGCGCTCTTTGAAAGTGTGTGTGAGCGGGTAAACGAAATATTTCCTTTAGATGAATTTAGGGCACGTTTGGGAATTGCGATTTACCTTGCATATAAGGATAAATTCTAAAGCAAGTTGCTTTTGGATAAATATCATATTTTAAATTCGATGTTTTTTAATAAGCAAAGCTTATTTCTTGCCGATCGTTCAATTAAATTTCCCCCTTAAGCCTTTTACCGCGGTGGGATATACGTTATCCCACCTAATTTTGGAATAACGACTGTTGGTTGCAAAAATTCACAAGAATTGGTGATTTTTTTACCACTAGAGTACTTTTCGGTCACGCCAGTTTTTCTGTTACATATATTTGTGGAACAATTTGCGTCGACACTTTTCTTTGCATTTTTCAATAGGGTTACCAAATAGAGCGGGAAGGGAATGAATAAAATATTGAGAGTGACCAAGGTTTACAATTTTTGATGATTTACCGCCCAACTTGACGGCAAAAAATAAATCTCCAAAACTGAACCTCGCAAATTGGACCTGGACTTGGCGAGTTTGATTTAGCCTTCGATCCCTTCAATGAGGCCCCACCAGTGGCCGAGCACATTGCGCTCTGAAAAGGGAGTCGGAATGGGCCTGGTTCGACACCAGGTCTCGTCGGCCGACCTAACCGTTCGGAGTTGACCGTGGTTTCCTCCGAAACTTAGCGTAAATGCGTGTTAGGACCCCTTAGAAAGACCCCTGCGGAGGGAATCCCACCCCTCGATCTAGATCCCACGTGCAGATAACTGGCGGTAATCTCAAAATACCCTTTATTGAGCCGATTAAACGAGGGCCAAGCTTGCTTGGGTACTAAACCCTGGGGGCTTCGGGTCAGGCTTACCAAATGACCGAGGGATATGCTTCCGTACCCGAAAGCCCATGATCGCAAAGACGTGGTAGGGCAACGCAGGTACTGGGCATGCGCGGGCTGTTGTGCGATGGCTAGCATAAAGAGACATACAAAAGAAGCTTGTGTTTAAAATTAAAATAGTTAAAACTTTGTAAAATAACACACAGAAAAGGTACTTATCAATCTGTACACGTGTTTCGATCGAAATAAAATCAATCGTCGTCATTAGCAGCAGAAATCCCATATACAGACTGTCACTGGAGACTGTGGAACTTGGCGACTTTTTTCAGTTCAAATGTCCGAGTTTGTCAAATAAACTACCCAATCAAACCTACGGCAATCACAAAGGAAGGTGTGCAACTAGATGTTACCACATTCCTATCTGTACAAAATTAGAACAGTCTACTGCTTATTTTATCTATTTATATTTTATTTTTGTGAGTCATGCGAGATACGCGCATAACGTCACGTACAGATGTCACGTCAAAGCCAGTCAAAATGGATTCAGCATTGGTCAGAATGGATGTTGCATACGTATTTACATGTATGCACACATCCGTCGAGAAGTCAAACAGAAATCTCCAGGAATGCTCAGAATAGATCTTTCTATCGAAATGTAACAACCGAAACTTTTCGCGAATGCAGTTAGTTCTTTTATTTTGTCCACAGAAGTAAAAAAGGTGCAGAATCTGGAAAACTGTAAGAAAATGTGCAAAGTGTGTAAATTTTGAATGAAGATAATGCTTGCCCAAGTGAAAAAGACTGGGTTTGTCGCGCTGCCAAAAGAATGGAACATGCCAAAGGTGATGGGAGTTATTGAAAAGTACGCTTTAGTATTTCCTTTAGCGATTGCAGAGTGTGTTTGCTTTTCCCTGCCAAACCCATCGCCCCCTCGACTGGCTAAGCAGAATACGCATTAAATATCCTATTAACCCTTTGAGGCGCAACCCTTTCCCAATGCTGAAAAAAGATCAGCCGTTGCCATCGCTCGACTTAACTACCAGCAAGATGGCGGATGATCGAAACGTTCATTGCGTGCCACAGATCTAGAGACCCTTTTTTGACGACAGCAGGCTGTGCCTGCGTCAAAAAAAAGGGTCTCCAAATCTGTGGCACGCAATGAACGTTTCGATCGTCCGCCATCATCCTGGCAGTTAAGTCGAGCGATGGCAACGGCTGCCCTTTTTTCAGCATTGGGCAATCTATGCAGCTGTTCTCGCATTCTTCCATTTTTCAGCAGATGTCAGTGCTGTTAAAAATAATCGTGACCATTTTTTTTACGGGAAATGACGTGCTAAAAAGTAAAGGATTCTCGTGGAGCTATGTCACCCGCAACTATTTTTATGGAAATCAAATCTACTCTTCGTGACTGGCAACAGTCAAAACGTCGGAGTTTGGTGTTCCCAGAGCGGGAACACTGCGCGTTAAAGGGCTAATGCTTTTCCTCCTGCTGCTTTATGAATATAGTGCTCTATATTTATAAAGCACCTGATACATGGTTAAACAAGATAAAATTTTTAATACAATTGAAACCTGCATCGATTTTGTGTCACAGTGTGTATATTGAACACTTGATCTGAACAAAAAAGTAATACAAAGATCGATAATAGCGCAATGTAATATTGAAGTTTTACATCCAGTCAAAATAAAATTACTATGTATACAGCAAACATAAAATCTAAACAATTCAAACAAGTAACAGCGATCAATAGCAACACGATGTTAAGACGCGAGTTTAACACTTAGTCAAAATAAAAATGAACTTAAAAGATTTATATCGAAACATTTTTTCCCCCCTAGCATCTCCAATCAGATTATCTAACTGTGAAAATCGATACCGTGGACACTTCCAGTAAATTTGGAACACGATAAGAGAACTTACTTTTCTCGGTATTAATGTGCTTTCAGAGTAATTCAGTTAGTTCCCTGAAATAAAACTTTTCGGAGATTGAAAAATTTTTTCTCGTTTGAAAGGAGAAAATTGTTGTTGCTTTACTTATTCCCCTTTCTGCGTGTAAAAATAACACGTGTTTCAGATATGTTCTCTGAGAATGAAATGATATCAAGTGTTTATGCGCATTGTTGAAAAGCATTAAGTTGTATATCAGAAAAAAAAAAGTTTTTTTTTGACAGACTGTAATTTAATAAAACGGTTTAGACAGGATGTAGAAGCATAACTTTTTGTCATGGTCTGAATCAGTAAGTGCATTTTGTGTGCATGAAAACTGCTTGTGTTGAGCGAGCATTTTGCTTTGCAGCTTGTAAACTGTTAGAATGACGGTGGAATAAATCTGCTCCTTTTTAAACATTTATTGCTTTATGTGTAATAAATGCTGCGTTGGCCTGTAAAAAGTTTTAAAAAAAACCTTACCTGAAATAGGTTTAGCGTGAATTGCAGCAGTAAATCTGAATTTTAAAGAATCCTGTCTTTTGAATTTGGATTTAACCCTTTAACGCGCAGTGTTCCCGCTCTGGGAACACCAAACTCTGACGTTTTGACTGTTGCCAGTCACGAAGAATAGATTGGATTACTATAAAAATAGTTGTGGGTGAAATAGCTCCACGAGAATCATTTACTTTTTAGCACGTCATTTCTTGTAAAAAATGGTCACGATTATTTTTAACAGCACTGACATCTGCTGAAAAAGGGAAGAATGCGAGAACAGCTAGATAGATTGCATAATGTTGAAACAAGGGCAGCCGTTGCCATCACTCGACTTAACTACCAGCAAGATGGCGGACGATCGAAACGTTCGTCGCTTGCCACAGATCTAGAGACCCTTTTTTTGACGACAGCTGACCATGACGCAATCATCGATTTCAGTGGACTTCCGATTTTATTCCATGATAAAATGAACTTTTATCGAAACATTTTGTAATCTTTTTCTATTTAATTTGATTGTTCTTTATATTTTCAGTTTACCAAACATTATTCAGCAAAAACGTTTGCAGCTTTTAAATGTATTTCATTATTATAACTACTTTTAAATCTTGTCATTTGAAAACTGCTGTCATATCTTCTGTGCTGAATATCTGAACCCGTATTTAATTGTACTAATGATAATGTATTGTCATAATGTAGTACCTTTACATTTTTTTTTTGAAAAAATAAAATAAAGATAAATTTAAAAAATAGAATGGAAGTTAAAACTTTCCAGACTATTGTTCTGTATTTAATTTTTTGTTTTTAATTAAAAGGAAGGAAGTTATTATTAGGTTGTAACGAAAGTTTCCCGCCATCGCAAACATCGTCAGCACACAGTTCGCGTTGGCGTATTTGCTCCTATTTTGTCAAACGATTTTTGGCATTTGAAAGAAAGAGGCTTACTTTATAACACTGTGTTGTGAAATCTGTAAAAAATATAGTTATCATTAAGTATAAGGTGTCCCAAATGGAACTGTCACTCTAGAGGATTAGAACCATCATTTACTTCCACTTGTGTTGCAAAAAGTCAGCTACATAAAATCAACAAATTATGAGTACAGCTTTAAGTACTATTGTTGTATCATGTGACACTGTGCAGGTTTGGTACCGAAAGTTCAAAATCAGTTATCTAAGGAGTTAGAAGTTAGTTTTTCAGGCAGATATGGCGGAAAACTTTCGTTACAACCTGATATAAAGCAAGTGAAAATTCTCCCCTTTGACCTAAACTGAGAAATTGATCAGAAAACTTTTTATAGATTTTCCAAAAATATCTCCTCTTGAAAAATCAATAGCCTCGCCACTCTCAGCAAACTTAGAACTCCTTGAGAAGAACTTATTTTCGGGCTCTTAATGCGTTTTCAGAATAATTCAGTTACTGTTCCCCAAATGAAATTTCTTGAAAAGCGAACATTCGTCAGCAGGGACAAGAAATGTTGTAAAAGAGCAAGTAACTGTAAGCATTTGTACAGTTAAGATCTGACGGTGTGCACGTTAACGCGTTTTCGAAGTCGTTTTTTGGATTGCCTATTGTATACAGGGTGGTCCTAAACTATATGTGGAAAATGTAAAGGGTGGTAGAGGGGACCAAGATGGTTCAGAATGTGCCGTCGGAAATTTACCTGTTAATAATCACGTTGGAAGATCTGTTTGTCTAAATTCTTAATCAAGTTTCATAAGCAATCAGGTTTTCTCAGAGGCTTTCATCAGTTAAACGAAATAGAGTTTGTAAACTATCCGTTTTAGCGAAGCATTTTCATAAAAAATGCGTTCTTTTTTGACAAACGATGGCCAGAATGTTCACTGTTACTTCAACGCTCTTTCCAAAGTGACTATTAGTAGGTACATGAAGACGACATTTCCGACCCTTTATTTCTGTGTGATTCTCAACCTATTTTGCCAGCCTTTACATTTTTGACACATGGTTTGGGACTACTCTGTATATGGTATACTGTTAGTGTAGAAGTGAATCTAATTGATAAATTACTTCAAAGCAATGAAATGACGAAAATCTTATTGAGGAATATTTATGTACAGTGATTACGCGATAAGTCGAATTCCTGGGGATCGACAAGGAGCTTCGACTTATAGTAAGTTTGACTAATCCAATAATCTTAAATTCGTATTGGACCGGTTTGGGCCTGCTTAAAAGCTTCGACACAGCTGGATATTCGACTTATCGGACTTCGATTTACCGCGAAATTACTGTATATGGTTTTGCAACGTTATTTTTGTTGTTTCTCGAAGGTGGTAGTTATAGTTATTGCTCTAAATAAATGTTTATTATACAGGGTGTCCCAAAAAAGTGGTAACACATTCTAATTCTTTATCTATTAGAGATAAGTGGGCAAAATAAATGGAAAAAAAAATCAAAATCTAGGAAAAAGAACTATGTTAAGGAAACTTTCTGCTAGTTATTTTTCAAATAGTCACACTTTTTAATTTGTATACGACTCCCATAAAAAAATTACCTATTATTAAAATATGCCTCATCCACAAATGAGGCGATCTGAATAATTTCGGACTTTCATCATGAAAATCTCAGATATAACTTCTGCTGAGGATTAAAGATGGTTAGGGACTATAGATAAATTCTATTGTAAACGTTTATTGCAAGAGTGCAAAACGTTGTTCATAATTTTTGTTCGATCTCTGAAGCACTATCATCCTACCTAGTTTTTTCCCTTCGAGAACCATTAAAAAGTGGTTTACGTCAGAATATATTTAACTTAATATTTCTGGCACTTTTTAGGATATAATTCACAAATTTTGTACGTTGCCGGATTAACGTATGGGGCCCAATGTATAATATGCCCAATTAATAAGTCTTATTAATTGGGAATTTTTTCGTGCTGGGATCGTATGTCAATTTAAAAGCATAACCTTTTGTAAATTAACAAGAGGAATTTTTTATAGTTCTTTTTCCAACCTTATTTTGAATATTTTTAAATTTACGTTACCCACTTTTTTCTAATACATAAAGAATTAAAGTGTGCTTCCTTTTTTTAGGACACCGTGAATACATACGACATGCTCGAAAATTGAAATATATTCGGTCAAAATGTGATTAAATTCCTATCAATCCTACTTATAAACAAATAGATTCTAATTCAGAAAACGTGATTTGGCATTTCAAGTGTTCTTTTGTTCAAATAAAACAGTAAATATCACTAAGTTTGATATTATATCACGTAGATGTAACTGAATCTGTTCGGTAAACTAATAATAAAACTATTCAATTGACAGTAAAAATAAATAATTTAATCGTAATGAATTTACTGATGATTTCATACTTAAACCAATATCAATTTACATTATTAAATAAGAATTTTAATTAAAATATTTAATATTTAATTTTCTTTCAGTACAACTTTTATTAATTAACAAGTTATTTCTATAGGCGTGTATATTATACTGAATCATTTCTGACAGTTTTTTATGTGCTAGCCAATGAAAAAAAAAAGACCTAAAGGCGAACATAAGCCGATAAAAGTAAAAAAACACGTTGAGAAATTTCATTGCAGGCAGAGTTGGCGGTAATTTGGAAGTGAGAAACTTTTAAAAACATTCTCTAAATTAGAGTTTATTTTTATTTAGTTCAACTTGGATGAAAATTTCTGGTTTGATGCTTTAGGAAATAAAACGTACGTAAACTCATTTAAGTAAGCAATTGCATTATCGTAATTTTTAGATGTCCCAAGGTATCTAAAAGTTCATACATTTTCATATATTTACCATGATGGCAATAGCTTTCTGTCTGCAACTACTCAGTGTATTTTCTTACGGAAGATATAACCAATTTCCGCAACTTTACTTCGAAACTGAAGAAGGTATTTTATTATTAAAACCCATTAAGGACCACATGCATTCTCCATTCTTCAACGTCATTGATAATGACTTTTAAGATTCACTAATGACTAATAAGACAATTAGAGTGTTTTCAAAAATATTATGCTTATTTAAATACAAAACATAAAATATTTACTAGTTACATTTTTACTTTTATTTCCTTAAAGACATTTTTTGTTCCATTAAAAAAAACCCATAAATTCAAATTAAATCTTACACTTCAAAAATCTCTTTTGGATATATTTTCAGAGAATATTACTCTGTTATCTGAAAAGTTAAAGTTAGAATATTCGTTAAAGTTTTAAACCATTATTATTTCATTAAAAACACAACAAGTGGTGTGTATATATGTTAATGATGCAAATGTGTAAATATTATTGAGTTAAATGATAGTTTAATATTTGTTAAACAAAAATTCGTGTTTAAAACAAGTGTCAGTCTACAGGTAATTTTAAAATTGAATTTTAAAATGTTATTTTATTTTATATTGCAGAAACGCAACATTAGCCCCAAAATGGGTTAAGATCAAAATGCCCATCAGACCTAAAATCATTTATACTGTTCAAATAAACACATAATATGTCAGAAATGTCTCAAAAGATAAGTTATAATTATTGTATTCTACGACGCATATCATCCTCCAGCGAACTTTTACCCTAAAAACACCCATGTCACTAAAAAAATTAACACATTTGAACAAAACAAAAAACCTCACAAAAATGTTCAGAATTGTCTTACGGAAAACATATTGCACTATATCTGTCTGATTTAAAAGAGATTTTACTTTTGTCGATGTGCCGCTTTACAGAGTGTTCATAAAACATTAAATACGTATTCCTATTCAAGAAAAATATTTAAAAAAATGCAGAAGAATTTAATATACAGAAAGCGTACGCCTTCAGAAGGAAATAAATTCTTTCAACTGTCTAATAAATGTCAGATTGTGTGGATTTCACATCTCTTTTGGAGTCTTTTAAAAATATTTATTATTTCTTTTCCTTCTATGTGCAGTCGTACTGCTAGTAGCTGTTTCTTTTGTAATTTACTTGGGGGAGCTGTATTATTGTGCTCATTCTGGCAGTGCATTCTTTTTCACTTTTATTAATTTACTCGTAAGTAAGGTAATGCTTTCAATTTAAAAGAATTAAGGATTCACATTAGATAGTACAGGATAGAAGGTACAGAACAGGATTTAATGATTTAAAAATTCAAACACTGGAAAACAAAGAGTGAAAAAATGTGATACAGAAATTCCCTTTTTTTAGTTGCTAGACTGAGATAGCTCCCTTTTAAATCCAGTAAATTGAATTGAGTTTTGTATAATTGATTGCTAACTTAACCCTTTGAGGCGCAACCCTTTCCCAATGCTGAAAAAAGGGCAGCCGTTGCCATCCCTCGACTTAACTACCAGCAAGATGGCGGACGATCGAAACGTTCATCGCGTGCCACAGATCTAGAGACCCTTTTTTGACGACAGCTGGCTGTGCCGCGTCAAAAAAGGGTCTCTAGATCTGTGGCACGCGATGAACGTTTCGATCGTCCGCCATCTTGCTGGTAGTTAAGTCGAGCGATGGCAACGGCTGCCCTTTTTTCAGCATTGGGCAATCTCTCCAGCTGTTCTCGAATTCTTCCATTTTTCAGCAGATGTCAGTGCTGTTAAAAATAATCGTGACAATTTTTTGACGGGAAATGACGTGCTGAAAAGTAAAGGATTCTCGTGGAGCTATGTCACCCGCAACTATTTTCACAGAAATCAAATCTATTCTTCGTGACAGGCAACAGTCAAAACGTCAGAGTTTGGTGTTCCCAGAGCGGGATCACTGCGCGTTAAAGGGTTAACTGAAATCCTCTTAAACTTAATAAAAAAGGGAAATGAAATACAAAGAGTATAACAGTCAGTATGCAGCGCAGTTCATGTTCTTTATTCTTTAAATATATCTGCTTTAACATCATAAATATACAACAAAGTGTACCTCAATATGCACATTTTTGCTAAAATTCTATCTTACTTTTACTTAAATAATCTAAAAGTTGAATTTTGATAGAAATGAAACGCTAAATTCAAGTCACTGCACGTTACTATAAAATTTCAATTCAACATTTTAAATGAAATATGTCCGATGAAAACAGATTTCTTAGGATAGAAAACGAACGATGAAGAGACAGAAGGTTTAAAAATATTTAAAGAGAGTCTCGTCCTTTTTTAAGTTTTGGCCGATGAGTGCGCTGTAATCACCAGTTCGCGTGAGAAAATATCATCGCTCATAGGCGGGTTACCATATGGTGGTTTAGGGGAAATATTCTACATGTAAGCTGATGATTAAAGAGAAAATAAAAAATTGTTGAAAGAATTCATCGAAATAAATGTAATGAAATCTATTTGATAAACAAAATCTATTAGTAAATCTAAAGAAAAATCTAAGAGATAAATAAATATGCCAAATGGTGCAGATTTTAGATAGAGAGTTAAAGATTAGAAACTTTATGATAAATGAGATAAACTTTTAAATAACGTACGGAAAGTAAGAAAACAGTCGAAGTGTACATGTAATATTATCCTATAGATAAATTTAAGAGGTGTGTTTTGACTTACGTGTATATAAAGTGTATGTTTATAAAAGTTATTTCAGTCTGCAGCTCTATTCACAAATTCGTAGCATTGTAGAACTTTGTGGTTATATATCTGTATATATATTTGAAGCAGGTCATCGTTTTTTAATGAAAAATGTTAGAAAAGGTCAATTTTATATTGGCATTTTTCAAGATTCAATATGTTATATTTTAACATGCGAAAAAAGTCGTGCGTATTAGAAGAAAAAACACGTGCTTACTAAAATTAACTTCTCTAAATGCAAATTAAGAACAGAAAATATTTCCACCAGAATCTCTCAAGAAATACGTTCATAGAGACATCTTTAAGAAACTGAAAGACAACCTCACAACTAAATCTGAAGGCAAAAAGTGGCACAACATTCGAGACAGCTCGCAAATCTTGAACCTAAGACAACGTAAAGAGGCGGTTGCCAACTTCAGAGAAAGAAACGAACAAGGTTGTCGTGTGCAACACTTAAAGAGGATGAATATCCGCACCTCGAGCACTTGCCCAATATGTAGAACATCTTTTGAAATGTCCAAGACTGAACGAGAATGCTCAGCGTCAACGAAAAGTCTCGCAATTGTATTAGAAAGCTAGAAGCCTCATGGACTAAAAAGAAGTACCTGCCGCATTTCCTTTTATACTCTCACAACCTTTGATTTTTTGTGGTGTGAAAGATCAACTTATTGCCGACGTTTGCCTTCCTCTATGTTTACTTTGTTCTGCTTGTTTTTATTTGTGTGAGATCCTAGACTGCAATGAATTAGTTTCCATTGAAGCCATATGTTACAATACGCGCAAATTTTTATTTTATTTTTGTGTGGCAAGAGACTGTAATTCCTTATTCTCCCTATTGGACTTCAGTATTAGTAGTCGGTAAATGAAGACTAAAACAGGTTTTTTAAAAATAATTTATAACAAGCGAAACCTTTAAGATTTCGCAACGTTTTTAATTTGCTTTTAGCACTACAAGATTCCATTGCAAGATTTCAAGATTTCATTAGTCTGTGATTTTGGATGTCCACATATACACTTGTTGAATTATAATTGTCAGAATTTGCGAAAAACTTGGGGTTTTTTTCTTTCTTTAAGGCGAAGAAAAATGAAACTCACCGAAATTATCAAAATAAAAATGCACTTTGAGGTTAAAAATTGGGTGTTATGAACTATGCTTATGGATAAATGTGCCCAATTTGTGTCAACTGTGGTATAATAGTCGTCAATTAAACACTGAAACAACAAAAATTTGATTTTGTTGAGGTTGCTTATGCAGAGTGTCCACCAAAGTAAGGAAGCAAAAATAGTATCATTAGTAGCCTCACCGACTAAAAAAAAGTTCATTTAATTAATTATTTAACCAATTTAATTTATTTAACCAATTTAGCGGTTAATATCTTCTTAAGTTTAGTTGCCAAAATAGTAGCATTTTTGCATGGTTTTGTCGTTGAGAAATAAGCTTACATCATTTAGCTTCATTTAAGAAAGAATGAATAAAATGATAAATTAAAAAAACTTCATGTGTTATAAAACAGAGTATATAGTACATTTTTGTAATAATACGTGACCAGTCGCAAATTAAAAAAGAAAGGGGAGTTGAGATAAACCTAAGTCTGATTTTTCAAATTAGTTGCCTGGAGTAAGATACAAGTAACCAAAAACGTAAAAGCAGTATGAAAACGGCATTTTTCATTCAAAAAAAGTCGCCCAAGTCGCCCTATTTTTAAATTAGTAGCAAAAGTCGCCTTTTTAGTCTCCGGTGGATACTCTGTTTATGAACTACAGAAATAAAGGTTCTTAAGTTATATTTGGATAATATTATAATAAAACCATGCATCAATTTTAATACATAACAACAACAACAACAACAACAACAACAACAACAATAATAATAATAATAATAATAATAAAAACTCGGCTGTTCGAGCCTTGTCACGGGGAGAACCCGCCATTTTTTTTAGTTTCATTATTTCCATATTGAAACAATATTAATTGACTATGTCACTTTATCTCACCTCTTTCGTGTATTTTGCCAGGTAACCCATCTTGAAATTTTTATGATTGTAACCTATTTATAGAAAAATACATGGGATGCATATTCTACAGCTTACGAAATATTGCAACAATAGATTAAAGCTGTTGTGAACTAATAGTATTTAAATATATGTAAAAAATTCATATGATGCATATTCTACAGCTTACGAAATTTTGTAACAATGGATTAAAGCTGTTGTGAACTCATAGCATTCAAATATATATAAAATTATGTTCTTTTTTTGTGTCACATTTTTGGGACAATTTTCAATAAAGGGGGTGAGAGGTAAGATGACATAGTCATTAATAATATAATAATAATAAATAATGCAATTTATCAGTAAAATGAAATAAATAATTATCCCATTCATTCACTGTTCAGCGAGGTCTTGAACATGAAGTAAAATACTTCGCAGCACAGAAGATAATCGCGATGTAAATTATTACTGTGATTCCCACTTCCATTATGCAGCAGCTGAATATGTTTGCTGTCCACTAAACACAACCTTCTTAATCTTCGTTATCGGCGCGCGGAGGAATTCGCCTCCCTGTGCCTCGCATTTCACCTGACACTTAAACGCGTATTTGCACTGCGTATGTAAGCCCGACGAGGACTGTTGCCATTCGCGAACGGAGAACTTCTCCCTTCCCTTTCGGCGTAAAATGGCGGACATTAATAAAACGTTATTTACGTTATGTTAGTTCTTCGCAAATATCCGAGATAAGTAATTAAAGAAAGAGAGAGAGGGAGGGGGGTGGGGGGGACCGATGCAAATATCCTGAGTGGGACTACACCGAGATGTATCACATAACACCGTTTATGAGATTCGTAGAAAGTAAACGAGATTTAGTTTTGTTTATAGAGTGTTACTATGCGTGTTCCAATTTCAATTCTTTTTATTGATCTTGACAGCGGGTGGAATGTAATGTCCCATCTACTTATGTACAGTGTGTACTAAATAATTCACGCACAGTTTTTTTTATCGTTAAGGGTGCCTATCGAAGAAACAAGGTACGCCTTATAGACTTGGTACACAAATTAACCCTTTATAAGGCCGTGGTAAGAATACATACCGCCTACGGTCTATTAAATACCGAAATCTGTTATCTTTAGTGAATTTTCTGATTTTTGTTCAGCAATATTGGTTGCATATTTTTCCCCATTCATCTACAATCTAAATTATATTTGGCTTATGAACTTTTCTTTCATTCGTAATTTTAAAGAAAGCTCGAATAGTTACTCGAAAATTGAGCATAAGAATCATCACTTATATATTTTTGCGTTTAATTCCGTGTACAAGCAGCAGGTAGTTTTCCCGACTTTGATTTTGTGAATAATTAATGTATTTTTTTCTCCAAAATTTCTACGTTTGTTTAATACTCATTTCCCCAATTTTTCACGTGGGATATTACAGTAGAGGGAAAATATATGAATTAATCCTAAAAAAATGGGCCAAAAAAAATCCGAAGTACTTTCGACTCTCTGCACATAAACTCGCCTTATAAAGGGTTGAAATAAACCGATTGCTATTGGGGACTCAAAAAAATTCAAGACGATTCTTTTATAAGCAGCGCTTTGCATTGAAATATATGAAAAAACGGCCCCTTTTATGAAACTTGAAATAGCCTCACCATGGCCGAGTGGATAAGACTCTGAACACGGTAGATCGGGGGCCATCGTGATTCTACCAGGCCTGCTTGTGCAGTCCGATGAGGCATCCAAAGAGGCCTACGGAGGCTCACTTATTCGTTCCAGAACTTAGGTACCTCATCTAGCGGCCGAATTTGACCAACGAGGAAACGTCCGTAGGCTTCTTTCTAGTGGCTGACGAGAAAGACAGGCTGCGGTGCTGACATTTGGTCACACCCCTTTTGCCCTCGCAGAGTCATGTGACTTAAGAGGTGTGGACATCTTGGTCCGAGATAGCCACAGTAAGACAGGCTGCGGTGCTGACATTTGGTCACAGCCCCTTTTGCCCTTGCAGAGTCATGTGACTGAGGAGGTGTGTCCATCTTAGTCAGAGATAGCCACAGTAAGATGGTCACACCCCTTAGGTCACGTGAATCTTCGAGAGCAAAAGGGGGGTGACCAAATGTCAGCACCGCAGCCTGTCTTTCCCGTCAGACACCCTCTTTCTGAGTGCACAAGCAGGCCCGGTAAAATTAAGATGGCCCCGGGTAGATGGCTGAAGTGAGAAGACTGCGTGCTCCGTCACATCGCGTGCTGCCGATCTAACGGTCTGGAGTTTTAGTCAATTTTCTCTGAATATGCGTTAGATCCCCTTAAAAAGTCCCCGACCAAGGTATCCCACCTTGGCAGATGCCCCTACAGTAGGCTTGTCATAACACACAAACAAACAAGATGAAACTTGAAATGAAAAAGTATTTAAACATGGAATTGCACCGCAAAAATTTTCGAAGCGTGACACATTATGAGAAATTTTCGATTTTTAAGATTTTTTTGTCCTAAGTCTCTTTATAGATTTATCACTTATTTAAGTGTGTAGTACAGTTTGTACAGAGACATTATTACAAATAGTTTGAAGTGATCGATATAATTATTTATTTATTTATTTATTTATATCCGAAGATCATTTTTTTTCACACCGTTAAGCTTGAAGACAGTGATTGCAGTTGACTTTTTAAAAAATTAGAATTGCATTAAGTATTTGAAACGAAGGAATTTATTTGTACTTGATAAATTTCCGTCATTGGTTTTATGAAAAACGCATTGCTTTTCCCGGAAATGCCTGTAATAGGTAGTTCAGGCCTTACATTTTCTCATCTTTAAGCGTGAAAACAGATGACATTTGTAAAACAGAGGCAGGAATCGAATCTTTGATATCACACTTTGTTTAATAAGCAATAATGTACTGTACTTTCTCCGTATTAAGGAACCTCATCTA
Source organism: Cheiracanthium punctorium (assembly GCA_038373885.1). Taxonomy (NCBI): domain Eukaryota; kingdom Metazoa; phylum Arthropoda; class Arachnida; order Araneae; family Cheiracanthiidae; genus Cheiracanthium; species Cheiracanthium punctorium. The sequence continues at coordinate 209,321 of JAWZYV010009991.1, read as the reverse complement.
TAACAGAATAAATAATTACTTCAGAATTCATTTACTTATTAGGTTGGTCAAGAAGTCATTGTGTTTTTTCTTTTTATAGGCCAGTATTTTGCCTGGCCAAAACTACTGTAATAATACGAATTTTGGCACGTGCGTAAGTTCTTCAACCTATTAGACTGCATCTTCCAAAATTCGTAACCTATTTGGGACAGGGAAGCAAAACGTTATTTTCACATATCCCACGTGATCTCAATGAAAAAAAAAAGATTTATTCATAAAATTCTTGCTGCAAAATACAACACTTACGATTGATTAAAAATGGATTTCAGGACGACACTGGAATATAACATTTTGAAATACTTCCTCAAAAGAGGTTAGGCGTGATAAAAGGATCTTTCATAGACGAAAAATAAATTACCGTTAAAATAATCTTTAAAATGTAACAAATGGGACTACTATGTTTAGGAAAAGCTTGTTTGTAACCAAACACTTGTTGAAATTTTATTTGTTTGAAGTTTACGTAAAAAAAGCGCAATATTTATTTGAGCTCTTGAATATTTTATTGAACGAGAATAGAGATCTCTTGCATCTATAAATATGCATTAGTCTTTACGAATATCCATATATTTTACAACAGGAAACCGAAAAATATGTACTCGTTCAGATATCCCAATAAATCACTTAAAACAAGGCGAATAACGGCAGGCGGTGTAACATAAAGCTGTTCCCTTTTATTTCATAAAATGAGTTTTGTTCGTACCAAGCAATAACAAATATCAGAGAGAATCTCCCGGCAATCCACGATATTTTTCATACATAAATCTCCTTTTATGGCAGAATAGCGATAGGGAAGTAACCCTGATCGCTCATTACTGGGGATTTTCGGTCATCTGAGCTGAAAGAAAAACCCTTTAGTGTCGTCAAGGGAGATAATTTTTACAGGAGGGCTATAAACCTACTTCGAATGTAACGCTAAATCCCTTGGAGAGCGGCAGACGAGTGTATTGCTTCCATATATAGCATCGGAATGGTTTTTGTTGCAAGGCAAATTTCAGGGCGATGCGCTAATCGAACGCATGTTTAGTTAATGAAGATGATTTTCGTTAATGATTTATTTGCCGTTTTTATGTCTGATAACGTAATAACATCGTGCACGTTACTTTTAATGTACGTGAAAAGTTCGTGCAGATTCGATAAGAATAGCATGAAATAGCGGTTTGCGCGAAAGAATTAATAGGAAATCGAATTTTTTTAATGATAAAAAAAATAAATCAAAGAATTGTAGTTTAAAAAGCTGCCGATAGTTTGCGCTGACGTATATAATATTAAGCAGGCTTCCAAACCGAAACAATCCGATCTCTCTATAGGCTCAACCATAGCCGAGTGGATAAGACACTCAAATTGGTAAGCGGCTGAAGTGTAAATGTTCTGCGTTAGGGCCAGCCACACGGCTGCCTGTCTAACGGTCTGGATGTTTGGGCGTTTTTCTCCAGATGTTACGTGAGCACGCGTTAGAACCCCTTAACCCTTTAAGGCGCAGTGATCCCGCTCTGGGAACACCAAACTCTGACGTTTTGACTGCTGCCAGTCACGAAGCATAGATTGGATTTCTATAAAAATAGCTGCAGGTGACATTGCTCCATGAGAATCCTTTACTTTTTAGCACGTCATTTCCCGTAAAAAAAATGGTCACAATTATTTTTAAACAGCACTGACATCTGCTGAAAAATGGAAGAATGCGAAGAACAGCCGGAAAGATTGCCCAATGCTGAAAAAAGGGCAGCCGTTGCCATCGCTCGACTGAACGACCAGCAAGATGGCGGACGATCGAAACGTTCATCGCGTGCCACAGATCTAGAGACCCTTTTTTGGCACAGCCAGCTGCCGTCAAAAAGGGGTCTCTAGATGTGTGGCACGCGAAGAACGTTTCGATCGTCCGCCATCTTGCTGGTAGTTAAGTCGAGCGATGTCAACAGCTGCCCTTTTTTCAGCATTGGGAAAGGGTTGCGCCTCAAAGGGTTAAGAGGCCTCTGTAGTCGGCTTGCGGAGATTCAAGTCCCAATGCTTTGATATGGAGAAAAATGCCTTAACGCCTAATCAAATTTCTCAGAAAGTATTAGGTATTTTAAAATAAAATTTTCCTGTGTGAATCTTGAGAACTATTCGCAAGGATTGCGCGAATCAGATTTCAGTTAATTTAGCCGAAAGAGATTTTATTGCAGTCTAGAATTTATGTTACTTTTCAGACTGCAATAAAATTTCTTTCGGCTAAACTAACTCAAATCTGATTCACGCAATCCTTGCGAATAGCTCTCAAGTTAATTTAGCCGAAAGAGATTTTATTGCAGTCTAGAATTTATGTTACTTTTCAGACTACAATAAAATTTCTTTCGGATAAACTAACTCAAATCTGATTCGCGCAATCCTTGCGAATAGCTCTCAAGATTCACAGAGGAAAATTTTTATTTAAAAATACCTAACACTTTCTGAGAAAAATGATTAGGCGTTAAGGCACTTTTCTCCATAGCAAAGCATTGGGACTTGAATCTCAGCAAGCCGATTACAGAGGCCTCTTAAGAAGTCTTTGGACCCAAGGCAACCACCCCAAACAACCAAACGGGGATCGAATCTCTTTTCCAGTGTCTGTCTCTCTCATTTCAGGGGAGGAGGGGGTGTCTGGATTCCTAAACCCCCCTCCGTTGGCTACGTCATTGCTCAGAAGCAAACCGATCTCTCTCTCTAATACTGTTCTTGCAAATTGTCATTTTTTTCAATCATTATTCGTTCATTGCGTAGTGTCCTTTTTGGGGAAGGAATTTTCGATATCAGTCGAAAACGTTATTTATTTTTCCTAGCCTTTATTCACGAGTATTGAACCACAACTCCACTAAATGTTTTAGCATGACGAAGCAGTATGTTGACATTTCAATTTCTATGCATAGTTATTTTAAAAGAAATCATCCCTTGTTCAAGAAGTTGACATCAGAAATTTATCTATTATCGCTGGTATTAGCAAAAATCGAAAGAAATCGCAAAAATAATCTTTAATTTTGCACTTACGAAGCACTCGGTATTTATGCGTATAAACTTCCACAAGGTAGTTGTAAACAATTGTAATAATAAGACCAAAATAAGTATTTGAGTGAAACGAAATTGTTTGCCAAAAAGGGCTGTTTTCCACCTAACTCGATTTGATGTCATCATCCTATGGAGAATCTGCCGCAGCTAGATTCAATTAAACAGCAATTATTCCTTATTCCAACAAGATTATATTCAATTACTGGGTAATTACTTAATCTGATTAGGCCCAAATTAAATTGTAAATATCCCTTCTGAGAGAGCAGCTGCAAGATATTCTCTCAGGGTTTAAGGTTGGAAATGTTGTTTGTTTCTTTATTTTTCTGTTTATAAAATTTGCAATTAGATGAGTTCAGAATTTCGATTAAGGTCTCAACTACATTAATAATACACTTTGAATGTCGCAACACGCGCAAATGGACATCGAGAAACATTTAATTAATGCCTCAACTAAATTTAACAGATAAATCTTAAAATTATCTGTTAAAAAGAAAGTCATTAATATGGTCGTGTGTTACCAGGAATTTATAATTAAGCTTCCTGCCAATTTAATCCTCTATTAGTGCATTTATTTGCTACATGTAGAAATACTAAGATCAATAAATTTATTATATTTAACTTAAAGTATTTTTTTCATGTACTTCTTTCAAAATATTTTTAAATGTTAATAAAAATGTAAGAAAATGAGATCAGCTTAATATGAGTGTAAACGGCGGAATACAATATATATATATATTTTAAATAAAACATATCTTTTTTTAATAAGCAAATGTTTTCCGCATTTCATACTCTATGGTTTACTTTAAAAATGAAAAACTAAAAAAAATCTTTAAAAACTGAATAAATAAAGTCGTCGAGATCGTGGGACTCATTATATAATTTTTTGCTTCACACTCACTACGCCACTGTAGCACATGATTTTCATTCGACATGGACGATATCAGTTTATTTCAGTCACGTGTCGCGAAGAAAATATGCGCTGGATCCAATCAGATTAAGGGATATCATATCGACGTATGTTAGTCCGCAGTTGATTGGTTCGATCGGAGTGACGATTACACGTTGAGTGATAAATGGCCTTCCATTGGCTGCGGGATTTTCTATTTGACGTGCATTTGCGATGTTAGACCTACCATGCAATATATATATATATATATATATATATATATATATATATATATATATATATATATATATATATATATATACATACATATATACAAACTCGGCAATTCGAACCTCGTCAAGGGGAGAACCCCCCCCTGAACCCCCCTACTTTTTTACTTTCATTATGGCTATATTGAAACGATATTAATTGACTATGTCATTTTATCTCTCATCTTTCGTGTATTTCGCCTGGTAACCCTAAGGTGAAATTTTTATGATTGTAACCTATTTATAGAAAAATACATGGGATGCATATTCTACAGCTTACGAAACAGCTTACTACATCGCTATTTGAATCTCAGCCTTCGAAAAATATTTGAAGTCTTTCTGCGCACTCAAAAGCCGTTGAGAAGTCTTCATATTCGTTGTTTTAATTCGCTTTGCAATGTTGAAATAATTTTTCAAAGAAAGGATTACTTGAACTGGAAGTCAGTAGAAATATATAAAGAACCACAAAAATATTTCTCACTATAACCGTGGTTTACTCGTTAAAAGCGAGTTATGCTCTCACAGGCTTCATTGTACCAATTATTTCCGATTTCTTCGGTAATTCTGGATTCTCGTTTAATCAGGGTTATAAATTTCGTTATAAATGAGTTAGTTCGACTGTAATTTGAATCTAAAAACGAAGAACATTCTTCTTCGTATTATTATTACTCGTATAATAATAATAATAATAAAAAAAAAAAATAATAATAATAATTATTATTATTATCATTATCATTATTATATTGTTATTATTATCGTTATTCACCATGGCCGAGTGTAAAAGCTACTGAACATGGTAAACGGCTGGAATGTGCAGACCCAGAGTTCAGGCCCGGCCGAGCAACTGTCGATTTAACGGTCTGGAGTTATGGTCTGTTTTCTCAAGATGTAACGTGAATACGCGTTAGAACCCCTTAAAAAGGCCCTTCGATCAATCCATCGCCCCCCCGTAGGCAAACGCCCCCATGTAGGCTTGCCATAACAAGCATTTATTATCATTATTATTATTATTATTATATTAGTGTTATTATTATATTATTATTTTTATTTTTATTGTTGTTACTATTATTATTATTATTATTATTATTATTATTTGAAAATACACGAAAAAGTAAATTTCACAGTAAAACCTTTCTCCATATAAACACTAAAATGCCTGCTTATATTGAAATACTTCAAATTTCTCCTCTTCAACTTCAATAGGCATTTTAGCATATCACAGAATCTTTTTCTATCCCCTTTTTCTGTATATATTACATATAAATATACGAAATTTCCCCGCCATGCAGAGAAATCCCTTTCCACTAAAAGACAATATACAACATTATTTTTTCTCCCCTCTCCCTAAAAATACCATAAAAGATTTATGGATAAATTCCACCAAAAGAGTGGGGGTGGTGGGGGGAGAAGAATTCCAGAATAGCATATTCCGTGAAAATGGAGGTATATACACGATTTCTTTTTCCTTCCCCCAGGCTATTGTCTGTCAATGTTTTAAATTTCCGATCTAAAGCTTTTAAAGTTTAAACCTCGAGGTATATATATATCTACGGAAAAATAAGAAAAGGAGGGGAAAAATCTTCGAGGTAGAAGGTTAGAATTTTTTTTTTGGTGTTATTATTATTATTATTGAAGCAGCATCGTTGAATAAATGTTATTTTAACAAGCTCGATTTGTGTTTATATTAGTACTTGACAAGGATTCTGTTGCGGTAAATTCGGAAAATAGATTTCGGTGTTTCAACAAAAACTGATTGCACGTGGCAAAAGTGTTGTAAATTCTGAATGTAACAATGTTTAGCCAACCGAGTAAGAATATTGTTTTAGGGGGATTTAATCGAGGGTTTTATATGAAAATAAGGAGCAGGCATTTGGAAAATGTTACAATTTATGTTCAATTTTTGAGGTAATTGATAACATTTCGTTTTTTAAATGCAAAACTCAGATATTATTTTTAGTTGTAATATCGTAAAAATTCATAGGATCCTAATAATTTCTCGTAACTCCGATAGTATATTGACTTCAAAGACGACAAAGTTCATTAACACCCTCTTCATTATAATGAGGTTTTGTCTCCTAACCCCCATATTATTTTGTCCTCAAAGTTCATGAAGATCCTGTAATTATTTCATTACAATGAGGTTTTGTCTCTTAACTCCGAAACTATTTTGTCCTCAAAATGAACACCCTGTAATTATTTAATTACAATGAGGTTTTGTCTCTTAACTCCGAAACTATTTTGTCCTCAAAGTTCATAGACACCCTGTAATTATTTAATTACAATGCGGTTTTTAACACTAGCTAACAAAGTTGAAGAGTGTTTATGATTTCGGATTGTTCATCCGTCTGTGCACTGAATACTACGAAATTTATGTTTGTTATTTTTATGTACTGTACTATGTCCCTCATCGAAAATAGCGAAAGTAATAATAATAGTGAAAGTAGTGATTTCTGTTTCGTTCTTTTACAGGAGCAAACAAAAGAATTCCAAAACATTGCGCTATATGAGCAGGGTATCCATTATTTATTGTGCATTTTAGAGCGCATAAATCCGAAACAAAACAAAATTAATAGATGTTATTAGAGATAACAAAATAATGCTCTCCATCGAAAAAACTGCATGTAGCATTTATAGTTCTTCTACAGGAGTCCTCAAAAGAATTCCAATACATTACTGGCTGTTTCAGATTAGACACATTCACATTTCAAGCACAACACATAAATTATGTATATCAGTTTACTCTTCGTTCAAAGAATTGAAATGTGTATTTAAAGCTTTTTTGCATGGTCCCCCAAAGTTACAACAATAGTGATAAACAGCTTTTTTGAGGTTATTCCCTAAAATTCGCTAAGTTTGACGATACATCACCAAATTCGGACCAGAATGACTGTTGTGTTAGAAAGTGTTTTATAATGGATGTGTTTGGCATGATGTATCATCCTTTTTCAGACATTTTGCGAGTAAAACGCTGCAATGATCTTCTTTAATAATTAAACACATCATACCCAGACAAGATTTTTTTATCGTCGCAGTTAATCACCATTTTCAACAATAAAGTCCTTTTTGGAATTTACGTTACTTCAAATTGAATTTGAAATCCGGAAAGGGGAAAATAGCTGACAGTAAAGAAAGAGGGATAATATAATTCTTACAGCTGAATGAATGAAATAATAATTTTATTAACTTTCCCTTAACTATTTACTAATAGTTAATAGAAACTCAGTCCTCTTGTTCATTTTCTCCATAAGTCACTAATTGTTTACTAATGCTTTGTATTAGCAAATTTTATGTAATGTTCTGTAGTAGCTCAAATTGCAATGAAAAGTCTCGTCTATCTAAAGTAAAAGTACTCTCAAAAATTTCTCCTCAAATTCCAAAATGCAATGAGAAGTCGCTGAATTCGGCGACAAATATCCTTCAAATTTGCAATACTGAGCCTCTCCAATTGTAATTTCATCAAGCTGTTACAACTATTATATGGAATTCTCTGAATCTCATTTGTTCGCGTACCGCATATTGCATAGCATATTAGTTTTCAGGTATTTGCTGCTATCGTTACATCAGCTAAACGTTTCAACCTTTCCCCCCTAATGGACTACAAAAGCCCACAGGAGATTCAGGATGTAGTGCCGGGGGACAACGCTGAGCAAAAAAAAACAACATTCTCTTCCGTTGCGTCTTAAGTAAAAAGTTTTAAGCAAATAAACTACATCACTTCAATTTTTTTTAACCACTCAGGATAGATCTTTCACCATGATAGTTATTGTATGTGCACTAGTAAAAGAGATGTAATTTCTTTGTCTGCTCTTTATTATTAGAGTATGCTTTTCTGAAAATAATTGAACAAATAATAGTCCTTAGAATGCATTTTAAACACTTTCTGTGCACTGACCGTGATGTATTAGAAGTGCCCCAGAAAATCATAAAACGGGGGTCCAGGGAAACGGGGGAACGGGATCCCGCACAAATATTTGCGGGATTAGTACCACGGGATTGAAACTGATAAATACATTAGTTTTATTACAATTTTACGCCACGTTCCCAATCATCCATTCATAAAAAATCGTTTCAAATGTATGTATCTTATCTCACAACACATGAATCAATAATTACAAATTTTAATTTAAAGTTTTAATTTTTGTCATTTTCTTCGAATGGGATTATGGATCAATTGCAATCTAAAAGTTGCGCTAACTTACTAATCTCCAAGTGAACAGAAATATTTCAGGCTAATTTTTCTCTAAGCGAAAAATCATGAATCAGTTATAAAAAGTTTTCATATTAGGTTTTATTTTTTTTTTTTTTAAATTCACGCTTTCAGCTATTTTACTAAAATTAGATCAAGGCTAGAAAGACGAGAGACTCTTTACACACACACACGCATACACATTGCCTTTTTAAAATTATTTCTTATCAACTAAGAACTACCGTAAATTCCGGTGTATAACGCGCACTTTTCATACAGAAAATACGGTCGAAATTTATGGGTGCGCGTTATACGCCGGTTATAAAAATGATAAATTTAAAAATAAGGAAAAGATAAGCATAAAAAAAACGAGATTTCTAAATGTACCTCTATGTTGTTTATTTAAAAGAAATGACATACCTTATGAACTTCAATTTTCATTATCGGGCAACATAAAAAGTTCATCATATTCATCTTCCGTTATATTTTCAGGCACATGATCAAATTCAGTTTTATCTTCACTATCACTGTTACTCTGATCCATAAATAAATAGTTATGATGCGTTCCATCTAGATTGTTCGATATACTACTTTTTTTTAAATGAGTTTGAAATTATGTCAGGTTTAATTTCATCCCATGCTCGTATTATCCACTCACATACTATTTCTAGACTGGCATTACGCATTTCACCTCCTTTCGTATATGTTTTACCTCTTTCCAACATCCACGTATTCCAAAATCGTTTTAAATTTCCTTGGAATGGTTTTTTAATACACACATTAATTTCTTTGTATTATCCGTTAAATGCGATCTGAACATATCCCAAAATAAAAGACTTTCTGGATTCCATAGGGCAAGTCTGTGATTGCAAAGTAAAGGGTGCGCGTTATACGGAGGACATACATAAAAATGAAAAAAGAAGTTTAAAATTATAGGTGCGCGTTATACGCCGGCATTTACGGTAAGTATATTATTTTGAATATCATAATTATAATTTTACTATTTCTGTCAGTTATTGTATTAGTTATCAAATAACATTAATTATTAGAATTAAAGTTAAACTCCATCGTGCCTAAAATCTTACTTTTTTCCTGTTTTTCTCTGTTGAAATGAATTCTTAGCTGAATGAAAGGTCAATCCCGTGGGATCAGTAAGTCCCGAAATCCCACGAAACGAAAAACAGTGCGGGATTGCATTCCCTATCGATATAGCATGTTCTAAGACAGACAAAAAAGACGAAAATCATTAATATGCATAGACCTTGAGAAAAAAAGAAGTAAAGTATAATAAAATCTTGATTATTTATAAACAAAGTCGTCTTGGTTCGAAGTACTCTATTTAGCGTGCAAGTTTTAGTGGTGTGTCGTTTTCGGCGACCTTCCTACACTGATATAAGAAAAAAAAAACAGTTTCTTCATCATCAGAATCGAATTTCAGTCAAACCAATAGTCAACTGACTAAACTTTATTCGTTGGGCCTGCCGGAAGGAATTGTGATGATTCCTTTACAAAAACGAAATTTGATCCAGAGCCTCAAGGGTACTCTGCTCTTCCCAAATGCAATTTTTTTTTGTATATGTGATTGGATAAGCCGCACTCAAGTTTTTATTTTATTTTATTTTTAGATCTGTGAAGAAAACGAGAATGAACATTAAAATATTTTTAAAAAACTGATTGATTGTCAATTCTGTTAACAGGATAGAAATTTTCGGAAGAAAATATTTTTGTTGTAAGGTTTTATTATGATAAATAAGATAAAATACAGTTTGTATGCTATCTATTAAATGCATCTATTAATAATCAAAAATTAATATATATTATTAATAAATAAATATAAAATATTATAAAAGCTAAGTAAATATTAGTAAAAGTATACTTTATGTACATACTTCAGAACTTTATTTTTGAGAAAATAATAAAAGTCAACATAAATAAAATTAGAATTTGTAAGTATTCTCGATTCAAGTTTATGTGCATATTTAAGAAAAATATGTTCATCAAAATTAACATTATTGTGTATTGCAAATTTCGTTTCAGACGTATCACCTATGTATTACATAGAATTCTGCCTAGTTCTGCCCCAATTTTAAATTCAGTTACGAATTAAAACGCATCAAATTCTTAAAACTCCACCACATATTAGTCTGTAATTGTTTACCAAAACATTTCTTATATATGAATAAGTTTTACGTAAATTTTATAAAACATGTGGAGTACATATAAATACATATTTGGAGTCCTAAAAAATACTTATCAAAGAATTTTTATAAATAAATATTGATTACACTATATGTACTGGAAAATTAAATGAATAATAATTGAAAGAAAACATAAGAATGTTTATGCTTAAAATATGTATGATCGAAATTTATTGAATTTCGCCATGTATGTAAGAAAAATAAGCATTGAAAGAAAAAGTACGAAATGTTTCTACTTAAAGTATATAGGACTTGAAATTATTCAATGTTTATGCTGAATCAAAAACTCAAAAAAACTGTTTTTCAATAAGCAAACAAGATAAATAATTCATAAACAAACACTGTTTTGAAATTAATTTTGGCGATGTTATCCAAAAACGTTTTGATTTTGAAAGAAAGTTAGAAAAAGCATAGCAATAAGATAATGAGAAACAAAATATATAAAATAAAATATAATGATGTAAAATCACTCGGTGTAAAAACCCTAGTAAGGTACACGAAGGGTATTTGTTAGGGAAAATAATTATTACTTGTATTAAAATATTTTACATTTTGTTTTCTTAAAAAGTGACAAAATAGCCTACTTTGTTTTGTTTCAGTGAGTTTAAGTAACATTTTTTTTTGTTTTAGCGTAAATATGACAGAATGTTATTAAATGCTTCGAAAGTAAGAAAAGTACAAAAATACTTTTTTTAAACAGAATATCGGCGAAATCTACTGGCTCAGCTTTTATCAATTTTGTTGTCAATAAGAGATACGAGACCTCTGACAAGTCTATTTTTTGTTGTTGTTGTTGTTGTTGTTATGAGTAGCATTATCATGTGTTTCAAGATGTGTGCGTGTAAACTGAGTTTTAAAATAGAAAGATAATTTGGTGATTATAAATTTTTAGCGTATGAACAAATAACTGTATTTTAAAAGTTAAAAAAAAACCTTTTATGCAGTGAATAATTATTTTTTTATTTTTCTCTAGCAAAAGGAAATTAAAAGAACTAGCCTAAATCGACAAGAATTTATAAAGTGACAAGGTAGATTAATTTGGCTATTAAGAATTTTATCTTATCAGCGAGTAACTGTATTTGAAAATAATTAAAAAAAAATATGTTATGGTGAATAATTATATACTTTTCCCCAGCAAACGGAAACTGAAAAAAAAGACTCAATTCTATAAGACTTCGTAAAGTGATAAGATGGAATAATTATTGGAGGAAGAGGATGAGTTATCCGGTTTCTAATTAGTTAAAACATCAATACACATTATTTAGTCTTTACAGCAGAGCTGTTTCCCAGTCGACTGAATAGTGAAAGTGAAGCAGCACCGACCTTGATGTGATGTCCGAGTTTGATAAAACGTTGCTAGGAACAACTCTACTCAAAATGTAACAAATTTTTACGACTAAATAAATATTCAGAAAACCATCTTTAGAATAATAAACAAAATACACTCAATTCCGGATATAGTGAACTTTCGGCTGTAGTTAACTCATTTCATTAGTGACGATTCACATTCGTCAGAAATGTTCATAGCATTTTTCGGTTTTAGTGAACCATGACTCTGGTTATAGTGAACTTAAAAACTTCTGGGCAGTAGAGGTGATATTTTTTTTCTAGAAAGGTTTCATTTATGTTCGAGTAGAGAGAAAGAGATTATCAAGCACCTGTTCCGAAACACAGGTGAACTGCCAGTATCTGGGGTAACGTGCCTATGCTGAACAAGCAGGGATGAAGGAGTTCATATTTTTTTTTATTTATTATTATTGCGGTAATGCATCCTAATCTTTAAAGTGCTTTTATTCCCTAACAAAAGAAGGGTACTTTTAAAAGTGAACCCAAAACGAAAATTTTGATATTGACCTTGGACGATTTCATTTTCCATTCCTAATATGCAACATCACAGGTTAAGAGTGATAGATTTCCTAAGTGAATGGAATGTACATTATTTACATAAATGTAATTAATTATGTTTGTTATACTTAATACTTCTGGAACAATAATCAGGATCAATTATGTTTGACTTACTTTCTAAGCATTCAGTAATTGTATAAAATAGTATTTTTAGTTTGTATTAAGTTTTACTGTTCAACAGGAGGAAATATCGGTTTCAGTGAAGTTCGGATATAGTGAACGAAATTTGCCAGTCCCCATAGGTTCACTATAACGGGAGTTGACTGTACTACTTGGCCTTCCAAACATAGAATAGGCCCGGCGAGAGAAGCGAAAAAGGCTGACCTCTTCCCTCGACCTTTCCTGATTCGAATCCCCGAGTCTAGAACTAACGCCAGGAGCGCTGCTGTTTAAAAAAATAAGGAAAATAGCAGTCGCCACTAGACATATACATTAAACTTTGTCAGAGCTTTTTTAAAAAGTTACACCTTTTAAATTTGTATAGGACCCCTCCCCCCCGTACAGAAAAAATAAATGCCCAATTAGTAAAATGTGCCACATACACTAAAGACGTAATGTACAAATTTCAGATTATCATTACAAAATGTCTCAGAGATATCATTAAACAAACAGGTACAGTATATGAATTTGAATGGGAACTTTCATTGCTAGAGTGGAAAAAATTTTTTTTTCGTCAGTTTTATACGACCTCTGAAATTCGATCATTCGAAGTGTTATTTTTTTTCCTTCTAGAGCCGTTGAAGTTCTTTATGGTATATATAACGCTTAAATTTCGTACTTCACCTCATTAGTGTATGGGGCATGTTTTTCTAATTGGAAATGTTTTTGCACGGGGTCTTATACAAGTTAAAAAAGTGCAATTTTTTGAAAATTAAAGAGAGGAAATTTTTATTAGCGTAGCTTGTTTCCTCCATGCCTTATTTTGAATATTTTTTCAATTCATATTGCCTATATATCATACGTATTTATCGCCTTTCTTATAATAGATAAAGAATTAAAGCGTATTATTAACTCTTTGAGATACCCTTATATTGATAGCACATTGACAGCATTCATTTCCTGTTAGTACTTGGCATTATTTGTTACTGTTTTCTAATGTTATCATGAACTTGCAGTACAATTTTCAAAAATCTAATTGCAGATGTAAAAATTTATACTAAATAAATTGAACTAAATTTATTATACTAAATAAATTGCTGTAAAAATTAAACAATTTATATTTTGTCTTTCTAGGCGAAACACGCCTACTAACAAAAAATTACAATGGATAGGACTGCATTTCCTTGCCCTCGTAAAAACTCAACCAGCTTGCTCTTCAAATGAGCTATTTTAAGAGTTCTATTTCCAATAAGAGTGTTCAAAAATATTCAAGCCTAAAATAGGTATCTTAGACCATTCATTGAATGTCGGCCAACTCCAATCTAAAAGAAATGTAAGCTGAGATCATTTCTTCCCATAAAAATTGCATAAGTTCATAGTTAAGATCATTTATTACACTTTCGGTGCTTAGTTAAGTTATCGAAGTAGACTATTAGAGAACGTAACACCGTCTGAAATGTCAAATTTTAGAAACGAAACCCATAATAATTGATTCCGACTGACTGTCACTATAGCAACAAAGGAAAAACATTTGAAAGATTTATGACTATATGCTTACGTATCACTGTCATTTGCTTTTGTAACTCGATATCTGTATAGTTTATAAAAGAAATTCCCATGATGTCAAATGAATGTCAATAATCCACTCACCAAGAGTGATTATTATTAACACAATGCGTTGTACATTCCATTAAAAATTTTGTATAAACCGTTAATGATATAATTTGTTACAAGAAGAAAAATATTGTAATTTAACGAAATGAAATAACAATAATAGCAAATTGTTGTGATCGTGAGTAAAATTTTGTTTTTTAAAGTGTTTAATCCAATATTGAAACTCACATTATCTTTAATTGTAGATATAAATTATAATCTGCATTATAAACCAATTTTGCAAATTAATAATCTAAGTTTTACACGCAGCCCGGGCTGTATAGTGGTTAGAGAGTCATTATGCGACACCACGGGTCCAGGTTCGATTCCCAGCAAGGGCTTTGATGTAATTTCGTCCGTCCATTCATAAGAGGCAACTCTGGTTTACCTATTAGGTGCCTCCATAATGAAGAGGCCAGTAATCCCAGCCTTAGTAGTGGCCAATGCCTATACGGAAAGTGCCCGCCATTATGAATAAAAATATCAAATTAAACAAATTAAATGACATGTATTGTGGAACATAATGAGGAAATTTTACAAGAGAAAACAGTGTAAATAAACAGTACTGGTCTGACGGTACAACAAAATTTGTATTCTATTGGTTCGTTATAGATTTTAAAGATCCCGGACCAGCGGGCCACCATTAAATTCGAGTCTTATTATAAGTAATGAAAAGGCATATCTTAAAATTAATACTCAATGTATCAGTGTAAAGAGTTTATAATTATTATTTTAACCATTTCACACTTGTATATAGAGTATTTATCTTTAACATGCATGAATATAAAATTAATCAGCACACAACTTTTCGGAAGTGTCCACTTGTTTTCAGCTTTAAAATGTTCCTCCTTTCATACAAGCAGAAAGTGAGCGAAGTTATGCACAGAGAATCGCACGAGTCAGAAAACGCACTGATTAATTTTGTAAAATAAAATTTTTATGTAAATACTAATTTTCTGTTTCCATTAATTTATTAATAATTATTTTGAATATATCTATATATATATACAAACAATGATATATTTTTACATTATTTTATACAGATATATTCGTACCTTTTGATCAATTAAAAAAAAGCGAATGAATAATTAAATAGTTTACAGGATCAGACTTTAGTCCGTCCTTTTCATATTTTTCGACTGTAAATAATATAAAATCAAAGCAATATGAGCTTCACATTTGGCATATCCGAAATACAAATTTAAAAAGTAACGTATTTGAACAGTGTTGCCACGTTATTTGAACACGTTACTAATAAAGTCCGCATTTTTTTATTAAATATCTACATTACTTTTTACGCAATTAAGAGACGCATTTACTGTCATAGGAAATGCTATGCACTAGACTTGACCTTTGTGTCTCTTTGCTGTCTGGTGGACTACAAAGCTTTCTTTGTGTGGCTAATGACTGACTTTTATTTGAGAACCTCTGAAAAATCATTTACCTTTTGACGTAAAAAGCGGATATCCGACCCCGACACCATAGACCATCTATAAAGTGTCAAGGATATGTTACAGAAATAACATTTCCTGGTCATTAAAAACTATGGTGATAAATGTGTCATTTTCATGTTTATTTCGTTCGTTGTATCAGATGTAGTTGTTATTCATGTAATTTTTACTTTTTCCACGTGTGTGAAAGTCGTGTAAATTCTTTCCGCACAAAAATACGGTGGAGTTCTCTTTTCTGATAGCTTACTACTGAAACTACAGGGTGATCGGTTTAAAAGAATACCCGTTGATTTTTTTAAATTACCTTTAAACCTGACGGATGTGTCAACTACTCTAACACTGAAGTATAACTGCTTGAACCTTATTCAAGTATGGAAGACAATTTCCATCACTATGGCTCTGTTATAATTTTATTTGTGAGGTACAACAAAAATGGAAACAAACATAGTTATTTAATATATTGTGATAATTTTATTTTTAGAACACATAATTTAATTCCAAATTTTTACATTTCTATTCCTTACAGCAAATCTTGAAAATGTTCGGTCACCATTTTGAATGCAAAACATGAACACGTCGAGCCAAGTTTTTTGACACCGCAAGATCGTTGGTGTTATTAAAGAGATTTCTTCGGTTATGGTTTGTTTTAATTCTACAAGGCTCAATTTTTTTTTCTGTGTCTGAAATAAATATATGTGATAATATTAGTGATTATTATTTGGGTAAAAATAGTTTTAAAAATTATAACCTAATATTTTAGTAGAAAATCACTTTTTTTATTTCCGTTTTGTATGCGGTACACTGGACCGCAACTATACTTTTTCGGTATTTATTTTGAAATTTTAGTATTCTAATCATTTATTGATAGGACGAACCCCAACAAACAGTGATTTTTTCCGGATCAAAACGCTTTGCTAACTATTTTTTGTTCATTTTCTAAAATAAACAAAACCACATTCGACAGATTGCTATTCAAATTTCAATCGGTTTTGGCAATAACATGAACAGTAAGTACATCTACACGAAACAGCCTGAACTATATCGTTACTATCTATGTATAAATACTCTTAAAAACCTGCAGATATCTATACTAGTATTTTATAGACATAGAGAAATAATTAAATTGGCTGTTCCACATATGGTACCAGGTGCCTTGTAGGATTAATTCTTCGATGTTTGCAAGACTTCTCTGGAAAATACTATCTTTAAGATAACCCCACAAAAAATCTAACAGGATGAGGAATAATTAATAAAAGAATGATAATGTAAAAAAATAATGTAAATTGTGTTTTTATTAAATAAAATTATCCTTGTGCGTCTCCATTTCTTTTTCGCCTCACAAATAACTTTAATAGTTCAACACTGTTGTACATTGAAATAAATAAAAAGTTTAAAAAATCTAACAGGATGAGGAATAATTAATAAAAGAATGATAATGTAAAAAAAAATAATTTAAATTGTGTTTTTATTAAATAAAATTATCCTTGTGCGTCTCCATTTCTTTTTCGCCTCACAAATAACTTTAATAGTTCAACATTGCTGTACATTAAAATAAATATAAACTTTGTGAAAAAACACACACACACACATAAAAAGTTACTTATGTGTGTTTTTAAAGTTTTTATTTATTTTATCATTTAACACCAGTATTTTGAGTGTTTTTATTCTAACTGTTGTACATTTGTCTCCCACTTTTAAACAAGGTGCAAACAAACAAATTTCACTATTGGAATAGTTGCCACATCCGTAAAGGTTTAAGAGTAATAAGAAAAAACAGCAAGTACTCTTTTAAATTGATATTAAACTATTGTATATTAAAATTGCATTGAGGAGATAAATATACATATGTTTATTTACTTTTTAGTTTCCGAAAACATAATAAGAAGATAGCGATGAAACGGATTAAAAGTAAAATACACTAGAAAGGAATACATATGTTTATTTACTTTTTAGTTTCCGTAAGTATAATAAGAAAAATACAGATAAAGCGAATTGTAAAATAAAATAAAGTGGAAAGGAATACGTATGTTTAATTACTTTTTAGTTCCGTAAATATAATAAGAAAATAGAGGTAAAACGGATTAAAAAATAAATAAACTGGAAAGTAATACAGTATGTCACTGACAGTCTGGCGTTTTAAATAAACAGCACCCAGTTACCTGTACCTAAAAGTTTTGATCAATCAAAACCGAGCATGTATGAGAGATTTCTTTGCAAAAAAAAAAAGAAAACAATACAGTGCCTGTCCCCAGAAAAGCAAAACTAACGTCTGGAGCCAAAATGTTACTCAGTATCGATTACGATTTATTTTTTTAAAATATCCAAAAACGTCGCCGAAGGTAATTACATTTTGATTACAATAAGATATCATCGTATCTATTATGCAGCAAGTCTAAGGGCGTCAGGAGCATGGAAAGAAAAAGAAGTACAAGGGTTGTCACCCAAGACCTGGTTCGCGTGCTGCATTAATTACGTAGCTGAATAATTCATAGGCTACGCCGTCGTGATTCATTCCCCTGGAGGCCCCACAGCAGTAGTATATGAGAGGACGCAAAAAGAATATTATATTTCGAGTTCGATATTATTTTCTGCTCAACATTTATTATGTAGCAGTTTCTTCTTATCATTATACAGTACTGCTGTGGTTGAAAATGAGTTTTGTTGCTGCCAGATCGGGGTTTGGTTGTTTGGATGTTTTGTTTGGAATAGGAGGCACCATATTTATAGACTCCGCTGTTTGCTTTTGTGATCGTGATTGAGTTCTTCATGAATATTACGCATTTTTATGAATTGCGTTTTTCTAATAAACTGCAATCCCTGAACTAATGGTTCAAAATGTAAGGGGGAGATAGGGCACATAATAAGGAATAAGAAACACACAGGAATGCAGGGTCAGAAATGTCGTTTTCATGTAGCTCTTAATAATCACTTTGGAACAAGTACTGAAATAATATTGAACTGTTGTTCGTCAGAAACTAATGTATCTTCTTCAGAAAACATGCAATTAAAGTTGATATTTTTATAAAACCATCTTTCATTTCAGCTATGAGATTTTTGAAGACAAGCCCATTATTTATGAAACTTGGTCAAGCAATTAGACCTGATAAAAAGTCCTTGGTCAAGCAATTAGACCTGGTATATAGTCCTTTGCCTCGTGCTTGAACCTCTGTTTTAATTAAGTTTCTTTATGTTTCTATTATTATTTTTTCTGTCTTCGAACAACATGAAACGTGGTTAAGAAATTAGAGGAATAACACTTAACCCTATAAGGTACCTGTCACCACTTGTGGAACAGCCACTTTCATTATTCCTCTACGTCTATAAAATACTAGTATAGACATCTGTCCGTTTTTAAGATTATTTAGACACCGATAGCAACGATATAATTCAGGTTGTTGCTTGTAGATGTACTTACTGTTCATGTTATTGCCAAATCTGATTGAAAATCAAAAATCATCTTTCGAATGTAATTCTGTTTATTTTAGAAAATTAACAAAAAATAGTTAGTAAAGAGTTTTGATCCGGAAAAAAATGACTGTGCGTTGGAATTCGTCCTATCAAGAAATGATTTGAGTATAAAGATTTCAAAATAAATATCAAAAAAGTATATCTAAGGCCCAGCGTACCGCATACAAAACGGAAATTAAAATGTGATTTTCTCATAAAATATTGGGTTATTATTTTTAGCACTTGAATTCTATTTCGCTCGATCACGGTTTATGGTGTAGACACGATTTGTCTTCGCATCGTATCACTTTTCATTTTTTTTTATTTAAGACAAATTTTTAATGCTCTAGGCAAAATTTTGGGTGTTCATGGGATTTGGCGAGATCACTTTTAGTGTTTTTCTTTCAATCACGGGATTTTTGTCTACGCTATTTTTGGACACGATTTTTCTACGCGCCGTATCAATTTTCTATTTAATAGCCCATCCGTGTTTTATGCAAAGCGATTTAATACTTTTAGCAGAAACTTGGGCACTTCCATCCGATAATTACCAAATTCCTGGGTTCGTTTAAATTTCAAAATTAGAGAGTGGCTTGCGAAGGAGAAAAGCATCAGGAGTTACGGTCTTTATGAAGGAAAAAATTATGGAACATCACAAAGAATCATTCCATTCGTGTTACTGTGGTGTGCAAGTGGCTGTTGCATACGTTCAAGATAAAGTGAGGTTTGCAGGTAGCCCTCAAGTGCGTAATTAAAATCTGAAAGAAGTTAAGAATTTTTTCTTAAAACTGTTTTTCCCCAAATAATAATCTCTAACATGATCATATATATTTATTTCAGACACACGCAAAAAAAATGAGCCCTGTTGGATTAACTCACTAATTCTACAGCAGTTCTCGCAAGATTTTTTGAGTCTGGAAGCACCAAGTTACATCCCAACGAATAAGTTAGCACGAAGCAATTCCACTCCAAGCAGCGTTCAAGACTAACAGAGGAAGAACATAAAAACAGTTGTTTTGTCATTGCGAAACCTTTCATTCACACGGAGTCTTCCACTTCCTCATATTTTGTGTTACATCATATCCATTTCACTTACAGCTGGAGGTTTTAAGTAAGCCCTCAATTACGTCCTCCCTTACAAATTGCCTGGAATTACTCCCCCACTTAAAGTCGACTTAATCTGTCGTAAGTCGGTCGTTCAATTCATTTCATTGCCGGGCAGAGCATTGTTTTTGGGGTTGCTTCGGGAATTAACCTTGCTTCTTTGTTATTTTGTTTGTTTGGATTTTTTTTTTTTGGTATGCAGTATATATTTAACTGTTCTTTCGAGCTTCATGTAATATTTTGTAGAGAGAGAAGCGGGAACAATATCTGCATAATTGAAACGTCAAGATACGTCACAAGCTGTTCCGGTTTGTACCACTCCAAAACGAAATTACCAACTTAATTTCAATAAAAATGAACATTTTTTGCTCCAAAAAAAATTTGTATATCGACACCGGTCGACCGTAATCATAAATTACGTTGCGAGTAAATCAATTTTGCAATTTTCGTGATATGAGTTAGCTTTGAGTAAATCTTTTTAATGTTACTAAGATTGAATTTTGAACGTTTTCACCAGACTAAAATAAACGTGAAGTGTTGCGATGTTTTTCTGCATAAAACATCGACTATTGATACAAATTAAGGATCTTAGTATACTTTTATAATTGCCCCATCTCTGGGAACTACATTTGATAGTCATAAACAAGCAGGGTCTCATTAATTTTATAGTCAATTAAGAAAGAAATTAGATATTTACCGCTAATGTTAGCGGGTGGAATCTGCTAGTTATTAAACAATTAAATTTAGTAACCTGTGTATATATACCATATATTATTATGTATTATTTTATCCGAAGACCGACCCATATGTTGCACTGCAAGATTTACAAAGTTTAACTCGGAAAAACAATTATTCATATATAGAATACTTGCATGTAATTGTCAATGGACTAAAAGAAAAAAGGCCTAAATTACCAAACTCAGCTTTAGTGCGCTTTAAAATCTTCAAAATCTATCATTTTATGCATTTACTGTTGCCAATTTTGAAGCATAAAATGCATCAAGCCTTTGTGAGTTAGTTCAACACATAAGATATTGCACATGTTGTCTTCCTCTCACAAGACAACTGCTCGTTATCACACAGTAATTACTCGGTGGTATTCTTGACTAATTTATTGTCATTATTTACATATATTTACAATAATCTTACTATAATTGCACTGCCGCACCGCAGTATTCATCATGCGTTGTTCCCAGAACAACGGTTCCACTCGTTCTCCGTCTTACATCACACTGCGCCGTTTCACGGCGTTTGCAGCGCTCTCTACAGGCTTATTACATTCGGCCTTTCCTGACAATACAATCTCCTGATTGTTGAATATTATTACATATCTAATAAAAGTTACTTACCTATGCATAGGAAAAATCAACATCACACAAAATATTAGCATTTACATTTAAAAATAATAATATATCTATACTTAAGAGTCCTTAAAGAGTTCAAAGTTCTTCATTATTGTCACTGCTAAATGTCACTCTGGAATAAGATATAAAAAGAATGTTCTTACCATAGGCACAGCTATAAAAAAAAGTCTGTCAGTCTTTCGTACGAACTGTTCTGAAAGGGTTGCGTCTCGGTGCTCTTTTGGAGTCATCATCATCATCTAGGAGGCTTTGGTCATCATCACTGGACTCGTCGCGGTCGTCATCACTATCATTGTCACTGTCTAGAGACGATTCACTTCTCCATGGTTTCAGCTGGCTTACGTGAGCAGTTGTTGAATAGATATAACCTTTCTTCTTTGGTTCTAAATGTTCTACTCTATAGGTGTCGTTAGGAAGTACTTCAGTTATTGTTAGAGGTCCTCGATATTTTGGTTGAGTTTTTGTGGGTTCTCCTGTTGATTTTGGAGCTCGTTTCATCACCACAATTTCTCCTACTTCATATTTGGCGATTCGACACTTTTTCTTATCGTAGTACTGTTTCATTTTTGTTTGATTTTCTTCAATGTTTAGCCTTGCTTCATTTTGCACGACTTTTGGTTCTGTCCAAACTTCTTCGTCAGCTAATCTTCTGTGCAATCCGTCGTTAAAATGCGGCTTATAACCATGTAACATTTCAAATGGTGTTTTATTTGAAGTTTTATTTAAAGAATTATTTAAATACTTCTCTACGTCTTTGATTTTTGCATCCCAGTCCTTTTGCTTCTCATCCTTCATAGACGTTGTAATAACACCCAGTATCGTTTTGTTCGCGCGTTCCACCATCCCGTTAGCTTGTGGATGTCGTGTCGAGTTTAATGTGTGCTTTATACCGTTGACTTTACAATATTCCTCGAATTCTTTCGATGTGAAACATGATCCTCTGTCACTTATTATTCGATCAGGTAATCCAAACTCGTTAACAAAGTCCTTCAATGCTTTCAGGACATAATTCGTTCGGGTGTTTCTACTAGGAACAAGCCGTACAAACCTAGTGAAGTTATCGATAATAACTAGCAGTTCTTGATTGCCTTTTGAACTTCGAACAAATGGACCTAAATGGTCAAGGTGGATAATAGAAAATGGCCTCTTACCAGGACTTATTGGATGAAGTAGGCCTTGTTGTTTCCCGGATGGTATCTTGTTTACCAGGCATTCGAAACACATTGCTATGTGTCGTTTGACATATCGTTTCATAGAAGGAAACCAATATAATTCTTTTATTTTTCCGATTGTCCTATCAGCTGCAAAATGTCCGAAGCAATCATGAAATTTCACTACTAAGCTTTTTCTCATAGACTTGGGAATGACATAAAGTAACTTTTCTTCACCTTTTACTTTAGTCTTACGAAATAATCTATTCTCTTTCAATACATAATCCTTCACTTTTCCTTTTTCGTCTTTTGTTCTTTCGCTACTTTTTTTCTTTAAGATTTCAATTATTTCTTTTAATTGCGAATCTGCTTGTTGTATCATCAAAATTTGCTCTTCTATCGTCAACGTCAAGTTCACTTCTAATCTATCTTCTACGATCGTTTCCAAGGTGTCCGCTTCTTCGTCAACGGGTGACCTACTCAAAGCATCAATGTGAACCATTTTCTCTCCCTTTCTATGCTTAATATTGAATTGATAATCTTGAATAAGATTCGACCATCTAGCGATTTGAGGATTTTTGGTCTTATTTGCATTGAGGTATACTAATGCTTCGCAGTCAGTAACTATAGTAAATTCTATTCCGATTAAATACTGTCTTAGCCGATCTAAAGTCCACACGATAGACATAAGTTCCAATTTACTAGAATGGTAACTCCTCTCGGCTTCAGTCGTTTTCTTACTTATACAGTATACTAAATGCCATTTCTTATCTTCACCTCTCTGTAAAAGCATTCCAGCAAGTCCTAACGAACTGGCATCACAGTGGACCTCGGTTTCAGAATCTGGATTATAATGTGCAAGAACGGGTTGTTTTGTCAGTTCCCTCTTAAGTACTTCAAACGCTTCCTTTTGTGCTTCTTCCCACTTAAAACGTTCTTTCTTACGCGTTAATTTCGTCAAAGGTTCAGCTTTCTCTGCATATTTCTTCACAAATCGTCTGAAAAAGCTAGTCAACCCAATGAATCTCCTTAAGTCGTGTACGTTTTTTGGTTCTGGAAATTCCTTAATAGCCATTATTTTTCTTAACCCTGGTTTGACACCGTCTTTATTCAAAATAAATCCCAAGAATTCGACTTCCCTCTTTCCAAATTCACATTTGGGTAGTTTTAAAGTTAAATTTGCATCCCTCAACCGATCAAATATTTCCTTTAATTTTGAAATCATTTCTCTCCAAGACTTTGCAGGAATTAATATGTCGTCTAAATAACATAAAACTTTTGTGTTCATTAATGGACCTAAAACATGCGACATTAGGCGCTGAAATTCGGCTGGAGCGTTGGCTAATCCGAATACCATTCTCTCAAATTGTCCTGTTTCATCTGGTGTAATGAAAGATGTTTTTGATTTTGCTTCTTCTGTTAATGGAATCTGCAAATAACCATGCGCAAGATCTAAAGTACAAAATAATTTGCAACCACTTAAATTTTCTAAAATATCATCGATTCGGGGTAAGGGGTACTTATCCTTTATAGTCTGACTATTCAACCTTCTATAATCTACCACCAAGCGCTGTTCCCCAGTTTTCTTCCTAACTAGCAATACAGGACTCGCGTAAGGGGATCTAGTTTCGGACACTATCCCGTTTTTCTTCCACTCTGCAACGATTTCTTTTATTGTATTTCGTTCTTCAGTACTTGTCTTATAAGGTGCTGCGAAAACTGGTTTACTACCTTCAACTTCCTTAATGTCCATTTTTGTCAAATTAGTGCACCCCAACTCACTCAAATCAAGTGCAAAACAGTCTCTATAATCATTTATTAAGTTAAGAATTTCAAGCTTTTCGTTATAATTCATTGACGAGTCAAATTTGATTTCCTCAAGTGTTATAGCTCTTTTACTATTCGGTACAGTGTATACTTCATTTTCTTTGACGCAAATGTTATCATTTAAGTTTTCATTTACTTCTCTCAATTCCCAATCTTCGGTTATGTCCAATACCCTTCCGACACATTGACCTTCCTTTAATTCGATATCAACATTCCCTATGTTCATAACTGGCACTAGTGTGGAATTATTTTTTATCTCTAACACCGAATCCGGACTTCCGTTTTTACCTTCAAACAAAACCATTCCTTGACTCATTTCGGAAGTTTTAGCCTGAACAAAGTTTATAGAGTTACTTTTAATTTCAATTGGATTGTCCGTGCGAAGTACAATTCTTTCATTCCTAACTTCATTCTCTAGTCTCGCAAACGGAATGCTATGAGAATACCACAAGTTAAAATGTTCACCAAACTTTCCGTATGAGATTCTCTTATCGTTCAAAATATCCCTTCCTAAAAGTAGGTCATAGGACTGTGCTGAATCATCAACGATAAATAAAGTAGCTTCCAGTGTTATATCGTCTATTTCCAAACAAACTCTTGCTTTACCCAAGGTCATCGTAGATGGCTGAAATATATTCCCAATACCGTACAGCTGGCGCCGGTCGGGAAGAACATTTAACTGTAATGATTTCGCCACAGAATTCTTCAACAGAGATAGACCACTCCCCGTGTCTAATAAACATTCTATCGGGCCTTCATTATTGATGCGCACTTTTTTGAGATAAATTGCTGAACTCGAAGTTTCAGAATGTGATGCTGTATAAGAGATGTTTTCTTTTTCTCTTTTCTGCTCCGACGAATTTTTAAAGACTTTTGCTTTCGGGCAATCACGAGCAAAATGGGTTCCGAAAGTTAAACAATTAAAACATTTAAATTCACCCTTTTCATTGAGAATATTAGAATTGCGTTTAGGTTTGGTATGTGTTTTAAAATCATTTGACTGATTGGAATGAAACGTGTTACTTCCATACTCGCTTTTGAATTGCCTGTTTGTTTTTGTCGTACAATCGCGATTCATGGTGTTTTCATTAGTCGAGCAATTTTTTGAATTATTTCTATAGTTTGAAAATCCTGTTGACATCTTCATTCCATAACGGACCGTTTCATATGCGTCAAGTTTTTCCGCTAAATCTTCGGGATTATTTAGTTTTGACCATTCGTCGATAAAATGTTCGCGTATCGCAAAAGGGACTTTCCTTTTTAATTGATCGGAAATGATCAAATTCTTTAGTTCTTCAAACGTAGAAATATCTAACCCATTTATCCATTCATGGAAATAATTTGAGAGTTCGAAGCAGTAATCTTTCCATGTACCTTGTGGTAATCTGACATGGTCAACAAATTTTTGCCTAAACTGTTCTGGGCTTAATTTAAATCTCCGTAATAATAACTGCTTAATATGCTTGTAATCGTTAGCTTTCTCTTCACTTTCGCGTGCTATTAATTGATTTATCTCGTAGGGTAACAGTCCTAACAACTGAGAAACCCAAAATTCTTCATCTAGTTCTATACGTCTAGCTTGACGCTCGAACAGAACTAGAAAATGACTGATATCACTAATTTTTGGATCATATTTATGCATTAAATAACGCATTTCTGTTACATTTTTATTTTCAATACTATTGGACACACTTCCATCCTTCTTACTTTGTGTTTCTAACCGCAATTTTTCTAGCTCAAAATTTTGCTGCTCTTTAAGTTTCACTTCGTTTTCTGAACTGATTCTATCATTAATAATTCTCTCTAGCAAAACTTTTACAAATTCCTCTTCATACTGCTTACTTTCAACAATAATACGTTTTAAATCAACGAGTTTAATATCGGCGGATACCTCTTCGCCCAATTCTGAAGCAATTTCAAGCAAATCAATTTTCCTACCTTTAGCTAGGTAAGCCATCTTAACATCCAAAAATATAATATATTCACGACTCAAAATTCAATCTTCGGCGATATTTTGGTCAAGTACTCTTTTCAAGTAAAACAAATATACTTTCTAACTCTTTAGAATAATCGAAATAATGTTTTAAACAACAGTTTAAATGAAAAGTTCTGTACTTACAGTTTGCATTCAGCTTATGAGGTCTCGCATCTAAGACACTAAATAGAATCTTATCCCACTTCTGAAATTTTTTGTTGTCTTCCTCTCACAAGACAACTGCTCGTTATCACACAGTAATTACTCGGTGGTATTCTTGACTAATTTATTGTCATTATTTACATATATTTACAATAATCTTACTATAATTGCACTGCCGCACCGCAGTATTCATCATGCGTTGTTCCCAGAACAACGGTTCCACTCGTTCTCCGTCTTACATCACACTGCGCCGTTTCACGGCGTTTGCAGCGCTCTCTACAGGCTTATTACACACATCCGAAAATATTTAGTTTAAGGCACTTTGGCACAATTCTTCCTTTCTCCATTCCGTAGAAATGTGATCTTCGGTGTACTTTTGCGCTCCTATTTAATACAAAGCATCGGATTGTTTGAGTTTATTTAAGCAGGTAAAATGAAGACTTTGTGTAGTTAAACAGGCTTTAGATGAATATATAATATACATAAATACGTAATACACTTTCTGTAGGAGATTTTTCTCAGTTTTGGTATTCAGAAAGCAATTCGTACGTGCTGGTTTATGAATATCGATTATCCGTTAAACTTAAAAAAAACAGTCATCTGGTCGCTTAATTTAATTTAAATTATAACAAAACCAGGGTGAATTTCTATAAATGAGGAAAATAAAATACATTAAAATATAATATATGTAAAATTACTCAGCACCTGATCAGTAAGGCGACCCTCATGTGGTACCTTTGTCTTAATCATATTTCATTTATTAAAAATTTAGCACTTGGCATTTTATCACACCTGCTGCATATTCACAAATTTCTATAGAAAATGCTTCGTTTAAACATTTTCAATAACGAGCGTAACATGTATGAATAACTCATGACATAAATGTCGTAATAAGCATTTCACTTTCATTAATAAGCATTATTTCCGTGTAATTTATTTACCACCTGCAATAATTATATCTATGAGTTTATTGAGCACATTGAGTTTTCTTAGCATCAGGCCAAGAATTTTTCCCCTTTCACCCGGTAATTTATTCATAGGATTCTTATTCAAAAATAAATTTAACCCAGCAACTTACTGTGTTGAACTTACTTAGACAAGACGTGTTTCTCAGCATTTAACTATTTCTGTTTAAAGGAAGAACAGCGAAAAGAGCAGCTCCGCAAGAAAGGAGGTTTCAGAAGTCAAAATAGTCGCTTGGAAGTGTTTTCTCCAATGTACATGAAAACAGTCCAGCATTTACGTGTTAAATGGGAGAAAGCTTTTAAAACTCCTTTAGATGCCACGACAGTCAACACAAAGCAACAAATTAAAAAAAAATATATCCCGTATACATGCTTTCTAAAGACTGTTAACTAGGAACTGAAACTAAAAGTATAACTGTAAGAACATAGCATGTATCAAACCTGGTAAAATCCCGCACAAAGCGAAACAATACAACAAATAGTGTTCAGCATGCCAATATCATTTGTATTGCAATGATTTTTTGAATTTTCAGGTGCCTTTTATACGAACTTGTCTCAAAAACGTATTTAGTTCCTGATCTCTGTTCAGCAACAGTAGATAGAAACTTAACCACCAAACCAGTTGTTAGCTATCAACGTGCCATATCCAGCCATTAGATAACAGTTGGTTTATCGCTGTTCAAAGCCGCTTTAAGCCTATCACATTAGTGGAATCAATTTCCCGCCTACTACACCAAAAACAGCCGGTCTTAGATGGCCAATGTAGGTAAAAAAAAAAAAAAAATCTGTGGGAAAACGGAAGTTTCTTGATCTACACACCTTGCCCAGGCAGCCATCTTTACGAAATAGATGCGAAATGTAGGCAATTCGTGAATAGACACGAATTTATGCAAAAATTTCTTATTATCTAATCTAATTGGTGCAAAATATAGCATTTTTTTCTTTTGTTTCTTTTAGTAAAGAATATAACTAAAGAATCTTTCAAACCTAAACTAAAGATTCAAATAAGATTCATATCTGAGCTGCTGTGCCCGAATTGATTGAAATTAATTAACGAATTAGAAGATTCAAGATGCCCATTTGCTCACCATTTGTGGGACAAATTCCAAGACTTGAAAGCAACTCTTGAACAGCCAAGTCAAGAGTTTTGGGATTTAAACACAATGCTAATAGAAACCGCATCTGAAAAACATTCAGTAAAATGTCTCTGCACGTGAAATTAATACAACAAATGATGAATATTTTTAAATTGGCCAATTATTTTACTCATTTATGGCTGCAAGTATGACAACCTTAAACAAAATTATATTGCTCGAAAGTTTTCTGAAATTCCTTTCTTCAGAGCACTTCCTCAAAATGAACTCATTGATGGGTACATCCACTTTCATCGCCTAATGTTACAAATCAGATAACAGGAATGAAGATTCCAATGTTCAGAACATATTTTAAGCAAATAAACACTCTTTTAAAAACTTCTTCTGAGCCAACTTTACAGAATATTTGGAGCTCACCTTATAGCATAGACTAATAGTAATTATACTATTAATCTATTAGTAGACTAATAGTCGTTGCGGACAGAAGAACGACTCTAAAACCGTCATACGTGGAAACTACAACAATGCACCTTTTAACTATTATACTGAATATAAATTTCATGTGCTTAGAAAAGTGTTTTATAAGTAATTTATGTAAATGTAAGCGAAATTTCATTTTTTTTTTCTGCTAGATTTCTGTTTTTTATTGAGGGAAAATTCTGTACCTCTACTTATAATTAATAGAACTATGGTCAACACTTCATATTCTATTGCATGTAACCCTTAGAGTTATATATGAAAAAAAAAATCAACTCAATTTTGCACAATCTTCAAAATTAACGACATGCCTCAGCATATAAATAATTATACTCCTAAGAACCGAAGACAGAAAAGCTTTAACTTGGAAACTAGGTCAGTCTTTAATCTTTCTTCGCAGAATCATAGGTCGATGATTTAATCTATGGAGGTGAAATTTATACGACTTCCCCCCCCTCCCCCACCCGCCTCATCCCAATAACGGACATTATTTCTTTCTCGGGCAAGACGAATGCACTGGACTTGTCCAACCCATATCTTTCGGGGAAACATAAAACATTTCCGATCGAATAACTCAGGTGGGGTTATTTATTTCAATAAGGTCTTCCAGCCTGATGTGAAATTCCTGATTTATGGCGTTTCATCCTTAGGTTCTCTTATTTCTTCATCCTCTGACGTTTTGACTTTTAGAGCAATTTCTTGTTACGTCCGAAAGATGAAATACGCAAAGAAAGTATCGAGCTGGTGAACATGATTTTAATGTTAAGTTATAAATTATAGAGAAGAGTATTTTATTTACACATACTGTTCTATCATGTATATACAGGGTGTTCCAGAAAAGACTGACCTATGCCAACACCTCCTAGGTATAGAAGGCCTGAGAACCAAAGTTTTACGTCATCACAATGTCTTTTAAGATGAAGTCATCGCAGTTTTACTTTCGCAAAGTAAAAGTATTGAAAATTTCTGGTGAATGATACAAATTTTAGAAAATATCTTAAGTTGAAGATAAAAATTAAAATACCTTTCTCATAAAAAATATTCTATTGTTATCTATTTCTATATCATATCATATAATCAGTGATAGTTAAAATTTCCTATTTGTCGTAAAATTAAATTTTCTATCTTAAATCATTAAAATGTTTTATGCGGGTGTCAATTCACCACAAACTTTGAATAGTTTGTGAAAATAAATGTGTGATGACGTCATTTTAGTGGACCTAGTGATGACATAAAAGTTTCTGTTCGCAGGTATTGCATAGCTAGGCGTTGTTGCCTATGCTCTTTCATTCAGTTTTAAAGACAGTAATCATCTGAATCTACAACATTCTTGTTAATTCAAAGAATTATTTTATTATTTTAACAAAAATTTTGTTAAAAATCCAACAAAATTGTTCGGTTAAAATAGCGAAAAATAAATTTTGATTAATCAGCAAAACATTTTTTCCCGTGTATTTAAAATAACTTTTTAAACAAAACGTATAAACCATAAATACAGAGTAAAGTTATATTCGTGCTTCTTTTTCAAATCACCATATATTTACAATTCAAAGTATTAAATCATTTCTAGAGAAGCATGATATGGTTTGTTTTCGAAAGACTGTTTTGGTAACATGGATTTAATATATTATTATCATAATTTATTTTAAAAACTTTTATTCTAGCATCATCATCTAGCAGCTAGCTATCCTGCCTTCATTTACTCAATTTTAAATACTTTCATAAAAAGAAAAGAAAAAAAAAACCTACTTCTATTGTTCCGCTTTCACGAAAGAAAAGTTTCTTTTACAGGAAACTTTTCATTTGATCTTTAACGGCGGTGACAAAGTATAATTTCCCTTTCGGCTTATAAACTCCGCAAATTTAGTTACCCGACTTAATAACTTGATTGAGGATGTGAACTCTTAACGATATCAACATAAGTTAAAAATTAGCTCCAAAATGATCCTCCTTTTTCCGAAATTTAAAAGTTAATTACTTAGTGGAGATTAATTTGTCTTAAACCCGTTGACAGCGAAATTTTTCCTCCCAGAAGAGCCTAATGCATTTCCATACTCAGCAAATTGCCGAAGAATTTACAAGTCAAAATTTATGCCCATTAATCAAGTATTAATTATCAGAATGACGTGTAAAAGTGATTTCGTAATATCGGAGTTAAGCCGGTCTCTTCATTTTTTCTTTTATTTTTCTCTCCATAGTATGAATGATATATGAAAACGAAGACTAATTTTTATGAAACTTCATAGAACAAACTCTGAAAATCAATAAAGCTAGTAAGTTTTTGTATTTTATTTTATTTTTCTAACCTTTCAATGCTTTTTTGAAGAAACGTGCCAAAAACTCGTCAATACTTTCATTTCTGAAAAAGTGGAGGGCAAATAAAGTAAATTAGAATATATTTGAGGGGCTTAGACAAATGGATTGGATGTTTAGCTTAGAAGCATAAGCTTTTTTATTTTATATCGATACATTTTCTTTTCAAATGCACCAAAGAGCCAATGGCAGCTCTAATCCTGACAGAAACGCTTCCAGAAATAGCAGATATGCGTCGCCCTATATATTTTTGGGACTCTAGGGCTAACTGCACTAGTACAATTACTGCACTAGGGCTAACTGCACTAGTACAATTACTGCACTAGGGCTAACTGCACCAGTACGAAGAACAATTATGTAATTGTTCTTCGTTAATTGCAAAAAATCATACAAAGTAGGAAAAAAATTGACGAAAATGGTTGATAGGATGATAAATATGTTCAGTGCAGTGTTTGAATTCGATCCCATAAAAGAAGTTTTTACGAGATGCTTACGTGTAAACAATGAGATGGTAAGTAATGGTGCTGGCGCAGACGCCTGGCTCAAAGTTATCAAACGGCATCACTGCGTGGCATAAACAAGTTAAACGGATTTTTTCAGTTATGCTTTTCAAAAAAAAAACAATTTATTTTCCCATAATCTAAATTACTTCTCGAATAGATAATTCACAATTTTATAAATTCCTTGATCGGAGAAAAAGAGAGCATTTTAATTGAGAAAAATTTCTGTATTGATATTTCGTCGGAAACAAGTATTTTGATGATCCCTGTATTTATTTTAGCAAGTTTCTGTGTAACTTCTGCACGTAAGTACATATGTTTGTATGTACAAGTAATTTTTATAATCCTTTTATGTCATTTTTTTATATTTTGGGCTATTGCAGCACTACACCTCCCTTTTTATTGCAGTTGGCTGAGTATTTTGTTTACTTTTCATATCCAAAATATTTTAAGTGCATTAAGTGTACGGGATTATTATTTAGGCCATGATCAAAATTACTCAAACAGTCTCCAAGCTTGGTGACCTTAGCAAAAATATCGTCGAATTCGCAGTCTAAAGTAAGTTTCAAAACTGAACCCAGCTTGGTAAAAGTTTTCATATTTAGAAAGTAATTGTCAACGAAGTGAACGATATTGAGGTATCGTATGTGATATTGAAGTATGCTATGATACATGATATTGAAGATATTGAAGTATTTATCATGTTTGATTTTCGAAAGAAATAAGTTTAATGAAAGTGCATGAAAAAAGGAACAAGATATGGAAGGAAAAATAATTCTTTTAAAACTGTTTGATTCGGGTTTAATGGGTTTTAAAATGCAGTGGAGAAAATTAATTTTAAACCTTCTCTTTCATACGCACAAGGTATATGAAAGTTCTTTAAGTGGCACATTAAAGATTACTCGGAGAGTCAAAGTTTCACCATGTGTGTTACTAAATGCGTAGCAGTATAAAGAAGTACATAATAAACGAGCAAAAACCATTCTCAATACTGGAATTTTCCTTCAGGCTTTGAATTTGAGGCCATAAGTAAAGGAAATTCTTTGGAACATTACTAGCATATTGTTCCCCAGTCGGCAATGTATATCAAAAGGTTTGTCCGCTGCTCGGTGATCTGGGCCAATAAATAGTCCTTCGAGATGTCGAAAAATACATTTCGAGTTGTATCCCCGTCCATTCTTTCATGGGAGACACAGGGTATGGCTCTGACCTATGTGATACAGGCGCATAAAGTGCCGGAGATAAAAATGAAACGGAACAATGGGAGAATTTTATTCTATCCATAGTTTTCTATAGAATATTTCTTTTCCTTTTCTGGAAAGGTTATGCTTAAAAAAAGGGAACACATATGGGGATAACATCGGTCAAAAAAAAAAAAAAAAAAAAAAAAAATAGTTTTTGGGGTTTCTGTTCTCATTCTTAAATTCTGATTCTATAGACATTGAAAAACACTTAAATTGTTATTTTTAGTTCTTGAAGTTTGCTTTTGTCTGATTTACGTCGATAAGTATATTTTAATTTATTTCATAAACGAAAGATGGCAGCACTTTGATTAGCCCAAAAGTAAAAAGTATTACTACAATAATATTGTATGTAATACTTAGTATGTAATATTTTTATTTTATGAACACAATGATGCAAAATAATATACTAAAACTGTAATTGATTGCGTCTGAAAAAATGATGATTTATGTAACAAGAATACTCAATAAAATAATTATTTTACATTTATATGTTATTGTTTAACACAAATCTTGAATAAAAAAGACTTTTATATCCAGCAAAAACTTTTCTAACCATTATTTAGAGTGGAATTATAAAAGTATATATATATATATATATATATATATATATGTAATTTATAAAAAGGTAATTTGGGTTTTACTAGTTTGGGTATTGTTCAAGCGGGT
The DNA here is from genome assembly GCA_038373885.1 of Cheiracanthium punctorium. Taxonomy (NCBI): domain Eukaryota; kingdom Metazoa; phylum Arthropoda; class Arachnida; order Araneae; family Cheiracanthiidae; genus Cheiracanthium; species Cheiracanthium punctorium. The sequence continues at coordinate 175,328 of JAWZYV010009991.1, read as the reverse complement.
ACTTTTACTGTAAGTTTTGCTTTCCTGTCATACTTGCCACGCGCACTCTGGAGCTATGTTTTATTTATTTTGCTATTTGTCAAACATCAGGCCGTCGATTCTGAGTTCTTTAGATCTACACGTGTCCCCACGCCCTTGTAGCCCCGGATGCGGGTCATGTTGGTAAATGTGTGTGGTTCGATTAGAGATAAGAGAGAGGCGGAGTTATGTCTTCGCAAACCACGTGGTATGATGAACATAAATACTCCCGCACATCGAAAATCGAGAGGCTTCTGCCACTGGAACTGCTCAATTAGTCCACGCTGATTTTTGTACCCGTCTCCCCTCCCCTCTTCTCATTCTATATTGTAACTTAAATGTAATGTTCAATAAACCATATTACCTGCCTTAACTCTGGAACTTTACTTGAAATATCTGACGTCTCATATATATATAAATCAGTGATTTTTGCCAAAAATTGAAAAATTGCTTTAATTTCTACAAAAGTAAACTTTCATTTAAAAAAAATTATTTTCCTTAGTTTTGGCGTAGGAGAAACTAAAATTTAACATGTAGAAGTCAGACCCAAAAATCGTGTTGACCGGTGTTATTGATACACTTAGCTTAATATACATACTTCTTTATTAAACAATTTCAGATGAACTTTTGCCATAAAACTTTTTAAATAAACTTAACTGTACATCACTTCTTGGGTCAAGGTCAAACATTGTGATCCATCCTTCGCTAACTTCTCAATCTTCAAAGTTCGTATCCTTGAAAGATCGACTAAATTAATCTCAAATAGTTGTACTTTCCTCAGAAGTTGATAAAAATGCGATAATACTGGAAATGTTAAGTGTAGAATAAATAATTCCTTGTAGAATAAATAATTTCCTTTTCTGGAAAGGTTATGCTTAAAAAAAGGGAACACATATAGGGATAACATCGGTCAACCAAAAAAAAAAAAAAAAAAAAAAAAAAAAAAAATAGTTTTTGGGGTTTTGGGGTTTCTGTTCTCATTCTTAAATTCTGATTCTATAGCCATTGAAAAACACTTAAATTGTTATTTTTAGTTCTTGAAGTTTGCTTTTGTCTGATTTACGTCGATAAGTATATTTTAATTTATTTCATAAACGAAAGATGGCAGCACTTTGATTAGCCCAAAAGTAAACAGTATTACTACAATATAGTTGTACTTTCCTCAGAAGTTGATAAAAATGCGATAATGCTGGAAATGTTAAGTGTAGAATAAATAATTCCTTTTCAGGAGCACAAAAAGGAATGTTTGACCTCTGCAGTCTTTTGGATGCGCAAAATCAAAATGTATATTTGGGAGACTTTCCTCTTCAAATCTAAGTTTAAATCTCAAGCAGAAGGGAAGTATTTTCCGTATATTGGTCCCTTAAAAATTCCTCTGATCAAGCCTCCCCCCCCCCCGTCCGTAGCAGATAGCCCTTGCGTAGCTCTGTCATAACGCAACACACACTTCTGGATACTAATACTGATCGGAATCCGCTATAAAAATATAAAAACAACATTTCGCTGATTTCCAAGAGTCCATTTGAGTTGAAACGCTGTTTATAAAATGTGTTTTAGCTAACCATATGATAATATTCAAGTAATTGCATTCCATATTAGTTTAAAATCCTCAAATAACCTGCTTAGCGCTGTATAATAATTTTTTAAACCGTCATCTGGATAACTGGTTAAGTCTCGCTACTGCTGTTATGTGATTCCTAGGGCTTTATGAATCTTTAAATAAAATATTTTACTTTCGGAATTTTCGTGAAACTTACTATGAATTTGTATGCACTATCACTTGAGAGAGTATTTGGGTGTACGCAATTCATTTTGTAAAAAACGTGAATAAATTTCGTTATTTGCAAAAGAGAAAATGGATTACGAATTTATTTTCGAAATAATTCTCATTATTTTTCAGAAACAAAATTATTTAACGATGATTTGTAATGAAAACTGTCTCTTATATCAGAACATTTATGGAAAGAAGCTGTGAAACTTGACTTACAAAAGAATGCAGTTTCAAAGTGAGACGAAAATTTGCGCTGTTGTATTAAATACGGTATTTTTAATTAGTTGGGGTGGTAGTATTATAGTACTCAAATAAATATTAAACTACATCAAAAAAAGCTGCTTTTTACTGCCCCCGAAATGCTATTTTCTTATCAGAAGTCATCACATATTATTAATTAATATTAATTTTTTGAAATTTTAAATAGATAACAACGTTTTCCAATAAATTATTCAAATAAATTGAGTAAATGAAACAGCTTTCAGTTTCACTTACTTACTGTCACACAAAGAAGCTGGATATTTTTCTTTCACTGAGAGAAAAACACACCTTTTAAAAAAATACTCACATTATTGGGTGTTTTTAAAAATATGAATTTATTACCTGGATTCCCAATTTTAAAATTACCTGCAATACCAATCATTTAATGCTCCCTTTCTAACTTGTAAACTGAAGTGTAAAGAGTAATTAATTAATTTGAAAAAAATTATTTCGTCAATCTACTGCAAATTGTTAAGTAAAAAATTAAGGTGTCTCATTTTCTCATTTTAACGGATTTCTAGATATGCTATTTGAATAGCTGAACAAATATTTGCTTATTAGAAAATATATTCATTTTTTTATTCAGTCTAATACGAATATCATCTTTTTTAGGAAGCTAAACTTAAGTTAATATACGGATAAAATGCATTTATTTGATTGCATAAAATTGCAACTTACATTAGTGAATGAAAAAAAAAATTCCTTTTTACTGTTAAATAAGCTGAAAAATTAATGGATTAAGGTTTTTAATTAAGTTTAATGATAATGAAATATGAAATAAAATTAGTTTCAATAATTACTTATCAATATTAATTTTATCATTTACGTATTATCTTTAATATTTTAATAAATGTGACAAGATAGTAACGTTATCGTTGTTTCCTATCAAAATTACTATCCTTGATTATTTTTCTCGAACTTAAAATTATTACTTTTAAGATATTAAGTACTACTCAAAATACGTATTTTAAATCACACAAGGTGGATTCGTGATCTAAAGTAAATGCAATACGAGTATACATATTGAAGAATATTTTTAGAAAAAACTTAGGTAGAACCATTTTAGAATAATATAATAATAATAATAATAATAATAATAATAATAATAACAATAATACTTATGTATTTTCAACCAAGTTATTTATATTTTATTATTTATCACGAGAGTTTAAAATCATGCATGAAATGCAATTGTTTCTGTTATTAATGCTGTAAATTGAAATGAATATAACATATTCTTAAAATTTGGTTGGAAAATTGAATAGTCTTTTGAACAACATTCTTTGTAATAAATTTTAAACTTTCGGAACTAGTATTTATTTTGAAAGATGCGAAATTTAAAGGTATTTTTATCAATGCTTCTAATGTATTACAGCTGATTTTGAGGTTGCTTTCGTACACTATCTGAAAAGGTTGTAGAAGTAGCAATTCATGTAAGATAACTGCTGTATTTTAACCAATTTTCTCTCTTTTTTATAGCCGAACATTAAGTTTCTTTTTCATACTTAATATATATGTAAAAAATTTCATTCAACCTTGAATCAACACTTCTTCTCTGAGCAAACTGCTTTAACTGACGGTGGCAGCCATGTGGTTTGAATGTCTGGGTGGTATCCGGCGGGTAGTGGGTTCGATTCTGTGGTTTCAAAAATTCTCTTGATTGTCGTTGTTTCTGGAGTTTCCAGCAGGTAACCGGTGACTGAATGAAGTACCTCCTGATGAGGACCCGAATTGCGGTGAGAAACTTTAGGAAGAACTCATGTAGCTCTAAACAACACATTCGGTGACGGTAACTGGATTGTTCTTACAAAAAAATACTTTAATGACTAGTATTCAAAATGTTATGTTAATATGACAACTTGGTGTATTATCCATCAAAATCATTAACCAATATTTATTTATTATAAAAAAGTTACCATTTGTTTTGTTCTAAAATTAAAAAAAAAGTCATTTTATTTAGTTTATTTTATTTCTAAATTTTGTTTCTAAAACGTAAAAAAAGAAAACCATTTATAAATACAAATATCATGATTTTTAAACAAAAAATAAAACAAAAGACAAAATTTCCCTCCTCCCCCTAATAAAAGAAATTTTTGTGCGGACATGTGTTTTAACTCTGAAGCTAACCAATCAATTCTTTCCTTATCTTTCATTTTGTTTTAAAAGAGAACTCCGAAAAATATGTTTACAGGTCTCGGAGGGACATTTATTGGATCACTTCAAAATGGGGCGTGACCAGATTCATAGCGTACACATGACCGGCTGGGGAGTCATATGTTGCTAATACGTTGGTTGCCACTTTCCGAAAACACACTCATAATTTTGGCAACTGATACAGAAAACGTTTTTTAAGTAGCTACGTAAGCTTGTAAAAGTGAGATTGAACTTCAATTTTTTTTCCCTAACAAAAATATACACATGGGAAATATTCATTTTTCAAATAGTTAACTCGATAAGTGTTTTTCGGCTTTTATTTTTTCTATTGACTATGTTTTGTTTGATTTTGTCATATTTAGTTTTTTGGACTTTTATTAATAGTTGTTAGTACTAAAGTGCTGTTATAAATGTGTTCTATTATGAGTGCTAAAACAGCATGCTATTCATTTCAGATAACGATTTTTGTCGAATCACGAAACGGCGTTTCAGTTTTCAAAAGTTGCCTGATTGCGGGGAGGAAAAGAAAGTCAAAAGTCACCAAGGTTTGCCATTTTTGGGGATGAATCACCCAGTTTGGCGCTGAAAAGCAAGTCACCAAAACTGAACCCAGCTTGGTGATATCTTCTGTATTTCGCGAGAAATTGCCAAATCCTACTGTTTTTTTCTTAATGGATATATTAATTAACGTCTATAAAGGCGTCTGTATTAGTGTAAATTGTGGTGAAGTGTTGTTGGAATATGCAAGGCGATGATTGTTACAGACAAAAGAGGGTCAATCACTCAACTCTTTTGAAAACAGGCACAAATTAGTCTTAGCAGATCTGCGGGTCTTTGGATAGTTCCATGGATGTAAAGACTGAACTCCAGCATAAAAGGTTTGCTTTACAGTCAATTCTTGTTGGTTGTGATTTGTTAGAAAATTAAAATAAATCCAGTCAGAACAAAAGGTAGCATGAATTTTTTCAAGCATTTCAGTGATCGTATCTACACCAATGGGCAAGTAAGCTAATCAAAGCATCAACACTTGGTTCTAGTGTGGAATCAATAAAGCAGTCATCTGTTTGACTTCTTACAAGGAGAACGTACGTTCAACTTAAAGGTCGTAAAATAGATCAGCGTCAGACTGCTGACCAAAATCTCCAAATTTCTGCTCAGTACGAGAGCAAACTGCTGATTTTAAGCATTTGGTAAATTGCTTTCTTCTTTTTTTCGTTTCGTCATGGAAAATTTTAACAGTCTAAATATTTAGGGATGCTTCTTTTGATTTTGCATTATAATAGCATCATAAATCATTCGTAATTTCGAATATTTATCCACTTTTCTGAGAGCAAATCATTTAGATTTAGCTTTTAGGTCAAAGCGTTTTAGACAAATGATTGTATTTAAGTTTTATTTTTCTTGGCTTACTAAGAGCATTTACTTGTAGTATATGTGTGTCGTAAAGAAAATGTCAGCTTTTAATTATTTACAAAATATTATGTTACTTAACAGTAATGTAAGATCGAATTTTATGTAGATTTATAATTTAATTATTATCGCGTGAATAATTAAATACACTAAAACTAAAAATTGTAACATTATGTAGCTGCTGATTTTGTTACCAAAATTTTTCATAACCACGATAAATCTAATAAAAAATAATTACTCCAAAGAAGATTATTCCTAGCTACAAATTTTTTCTTTTTAATTCGTTCTACTATTTTGAAGAACTTTTTTTATTGGACTTACTAAACTATCATTAAAGTCAGGAATCTAAATCTCTTTTCGAAGAAAAGCTAATAAGCCGAGTTTTGGATCTAATTTAAAGTTCACTATATCAGTTCAGATTTGAGAAACTTTTGAACTTAAAAATATAAAACGGAACTTTTAAATGAGCGAACTATCTTTGAAAGTTTCCCAGTCTTACGACTTTTCATAGCGATTTCAACTTTTACTACCTGCGTTCTGCTTTAAAAACTTTATTAACTAAGTCTGTAATACTTCCAAGGGACGTATTTCGAGTTTCAGTCTTTAATTGATATTAACATTTGTTTAGGTATATGTTATTTAAATTTTACAGAATGCTTTTGGAGCATAAAAGTAATAGTTTTTTAACTGAGATTTCTTAAAAAGATATTTGCTCAGAGAGCCATGCATCTATTCAACCCACGAATTTACAAATACACAACATGATTTATTTACATAATAAGTATTACAAAATATATGAAATACGATTTTTTTGTTGTTTATAGAGTTAAAATCACAAACTACCTTGAGTATTACATTATTATTATTATTTTTGCTTCTGACATTTGTGTACAAAAAGCTAAATTTATATGAATTTTTCCAAAAGAAATTAGGAAACCCTTTCAAACAGTTATACATTCTGTCAAGCTTACTCATGCTTAAGATCCTGATAACGCATTTTTTTTAACTAAAAACATTTGGTTTTTCATTTTTAAATTTTTACGAAAATTTTAAATTAATTTTAATTTTCTCAGAATTTCTAGAAAATTACATTTCATGATCATTTTTTAAGTATTGTTTTTTGAAATAACACTATATGTTAATATAACATTAAAATAATATAGTACGTGTACAGTGGCGCACCCAGGATTTTAGTTTAGGGGGGGGGGAGCTGGGCTACAAGTACTGCTGAACTCGGTTGTAGTGACCTCAATTATCGTTATAATTCTCTTATAACGTCAAAATATTCTGTGCTAGTCGACTTGCCCGTAGAACATAACCCCACGAGCAATGTAACTCATTTTAGAATCAAATAATTATATGATCTTTTCAGTGATGTTGTAACCAAGTTTAACCGTGTTTCATGCTCTAACTGTAAGTTTTTATTTAAAAAATAACATCTTTTTTTGGTAAAATGTATTTTAGAAATAATTTGAAGACAATTTTTAAAAAGAAAACATTTAACTCATTAGTGACAATTTTCAATACTTTTCACTTCTAATTTCCCACCTTTAGGGGGGGCTTCAGCCCCCATAGCCCCCTCCGTGGGTGCGCCTATGTACGTGTATACCTACAAACTGGACTTATATTTCTTTTTGAACTTATTTTTCTCTTATCTCATTCATTTACATATTTTACATATTCTCGAGATATAAAATCCTTGACAAGAACATTCAAACAATTGTGATTCAAAACAATATTTTTTAAATTGAAGCTGATCTGGTTATTGATTACTCAGGGAATAAAATAAGCTTGGTTGAAAAATCATCTGCCTCAGTAAGCTCATCGTAGTTCAATAAAATTTTAAGAGAAGGATACCTCTGAAAGAAAACAATGTAAATCATATTTATATTTGAGATCCACAGATAACAAAACTAAAATTTTTTATGACACTCACCATAGAAGTTCACTACCTTAACCCTCTCGTCACCCTGAACCTCATATGAGGCTCCTACTTCAAATAGATATATTTAGAGAGAAAGCAATTGAATTTAGTATTGTTTTCTTTCAGTGATATCAATATCATTAATTCATGTAGAAAGTATATGAGACTCTTAACTAGATGCACAAATCGTGCCTAGATTGCAGTACTAGTCAATTTAGATCATTTTTTACAGTTTTCGCTTCATTATTTCAGGAGAAAAATTAAGAAAATATTTACGCTGCTATTTTTAACCATTTTTTCTTTTTGAGGTAAGTATAGTTTTTTTTCTTATTCCTCAACATTTACCTAATATGTGCATCGTTTTAAATTAATTTTAGCATAACAAAATGCTTCGAAAATGCAGAAATTATTAATTATAAAAATCTAATAATAATCGACATTAGAAAAACATATTTTTGCATGATTTAATAGTATTCAGAAAAATGCAGACATATTTTTGCATGATTTATAATAGTATTTCAGACGCATTAAATTCTAGACAGATTTTTTTTCTCTGATTTTTCATAATTCGGTGACAAGAGGGTTAATGTATACACCGAGAGGTGCATTGCATTCTTTTGAACAAAGTGTAAAATATTTCTGTCAAAATAATTATCAATGATATGTCATCCAATAAGAGCTGTTAGAGAGAAAATGTTCTGGTTTATATTTCCGTATCATTGTCTTTTGCATTCTTCAAGTATGTATTTTTAATTCTTCTATAGTTGTATTTATAAAATTAATCAGTCACAAATTTCGTCTCTTAAGTTATTACACGTGCACAAAATTCTAGAGATGGTATGAATAGAAAAGGAAAACAAAATCCCTTGTAAAAAAAAAACCTATAAAAATTAAAATTAAAAATTAGAAACTTGTGAAACAATCAAAATTTATTCTGCAAAGCTGGTTGTGTATTAACATAACATTAATTCAAATAAATGAAACTCCAAAAGAAGAAAAATAAATGAACAAGCCATTTCTGTATTTAATTTGATTTAATCCACGAGTAACATTCACTCAAAACTTTTATGGACACAAATACAGCAATTCTCTAACAAAAGATATATATTTATACAACTATATCTATTACATTCCTTCGAACAGAGCACAAAACATTTCCGTCTAAATAATTATCGAAGTTATTTCTCTCAATAAAAGCTTCCAGACATAAAATTTCTGATTCAGGCCTCTAACGTCACTTGGAGTCTTTTGTGACTTTTTCAGTTTATTTTCTCTTGTTCCCTTTAATGTGCCTGCAGATTTATTTTTCGTTACATTTATGTGATTAATTTGTCATTTTTGGCTTGAACATTTCTTTACTCTGCGGATTTTCTTAGAAATATCACTTTTGAGGATTCGAAAGAAAGAATTATGTATTATTTATGTTTGATAAAAAAAAAAATAGATATTTCTGCTAAATGTAAAATTTTACGAGCGGTTTTATTCTCAGCATGGCTTCATACACATTTCATACCATAAGATAAACAATGTTTGAATTTCCGTCCAGGTGGTGCAGTTGCTAAAGAACCGTTATAAGTAGTTTTGTGATGACGTCACTACGTTTCGGACTTACAGCTTTGGTTACTGAGGGCTCTTGAAGTTCCCGAATTTCTTTGCTTTAAATTAGTAAACTAAATTGCTCACTTTATACAGGCATTATACATAATTATTTAATTAAGATATATCATTTTTATTAACACGGCGATCAAAATAGGTGTAACATACATAAGTACTGGCGTTCGCCCAACACATGCTTCAATTGATAAGACAAACTGACTGACATGCGCAGTGTCTAAAATAGAAGCTTCCTCTTTCAGGAAACTATCAAAACCATATGCTAGATTTCTCCAATGTCTATCTGCTTGCATTGGGGAGAAACACTAGACGCGTAAAGTAATTAACATCATTATTATTTTGCTAACAAAAATTGAAATTTCGGGAGGGGTCCAGACCCCCTGGGTACGTCCTTGAATTGATGCTATGAATGACATTAAATGCTATGTTTGATAAAATTTTAAATTAAAAAAAATTAATTGTGATTAAAATATGATAAAGGTATAATTGTTAATATTGCGCAATTCTTAAATGTCCTGCGAACGATGAGCGTTCCCTCACGCAACGCCACTGCTAAAATCATTACCGCTCTTTTACAAAGTGGTTTACTTAACTGACGTAATGCTAACGTGCGCTTTTCTCTCAGTGTCGAAGTTCAGAATTTTCTATATAATTTAACTATTAAAAAAACTTGGTGGTTTTACTTCATACAGTACACTTAATATACGTTTCTAAATTTTAATAACATTTTTTGTAAAGTATTTCCGCTTGAAATTTTCGTAATTAATCCATTCTATAGTTGCATACTTATTAAATTAAATAAAATGTCGATTTATAGAGTTACAAAGACGAGAAATAACGTATATATTCAACTATGTGCAGCAATTACATGAGATGAGTGGAGCATTTTTGAAATAATAAAAATTTACGTAAGTAGACACATAATGTATTCTAGCCAATGGAGTAAAAATCACTGACATTGGAATAAAAACAGCATTCTTCACGAAATGCTAATAACTTTTATTTACCATCTAAAACTATTGAAGTCATTCAATCTTCCTCCTTAGCTTTTTCTGTGTATGTAGGAATACTTTTAAAATTCTGCTTCTGCACATTTCTTTAAATCTACTTCAAATTACTTAAATTTTCCTCAATATTAAGTTCACGCTTTATGCGCTCGCTGAAATCTGAAGTAGGCGATTACGCTAAGAGTAACAGCCCACAAAGAGGCGTGTCCTACATACTAATGCACAGCTGCCAACTCTTCCGATTTTATCGAAAGATTTTCCACCACAATTTTTAAACAGCTTTATTTTACATAAAAAAATTTGGACATATTGAAAGTTTATATTGCTACATGAAAATTAGTGGTAAGAAATCTTCTGAAAAATTCGGTAGTTTGTAGCTATGCTAACGTTATCGCTCATAAAAGCTAAAATACAGCAGATCATAAAGTAATAAGTTTAAAGTAATTTACATGAGCAAGGCCGAGAGTGACATATCTGTTCTCGACTCTTGTCAGGAGCAAGCAGGTCGGGATCGCCGCCCGCAGCTACAGACGCTTTCTAAAACCTTTTACGGTAGAAATACGGTACAACGAAAGATGCACAGAAGGAATTTGGTGGTGGCGATGCCGTCTGACACTTTAGTCGGATGCAGGGCCGGATATAGCAGAATAGCCATATAGCAGAAGTAGCAAATGCTACGGTCCCCGCGCCTTTAGCTTGAAAGGGCCCCTTGGTAACATTTGCTACAGGCCTCGCGTTGCCTTAATCCGGCGCTGATAAATACATAACGTACGACGAGCCGTCACTTCGAATTTTGTCAGAGTAAATTTAGAAATGGTTAAAATATTAATACCACAAACTCTCGCGATAAGAAGACTTCTCCCACTTCTAAAAGGAAGTAAAAACAATTGACATTCGCTATCTTATAGAGAATTATCTGGAAAAAAATAACAATTAACATATTTAAATGCAGAACTGTATCATTTCCGAAACATTTAATTTACACAAATACTTAACAACAGAGTTCTATTTGAAGGGTACTTATCAACGTACCAACGAGACAGACATTGAACTTCCGTTTGTTAACCAAATTCAACACGAGGGGCGAGTATGTATTTAATGGAGGTGGAGGGGTCCAAGGTTCCGACACCTCCCCTTATAAAAAACATTTTGGAGGGTATCCAAAAACTTTGGAGGGGGGGGGTCCAAACGGTAAAAATGGAAGTATTTTTCTCAAAAGGGCACTGCATTTTAGTAACAAAAATAAAAATTTCGGGCACCTTAAATACGTCCTTGCCCCTGGTGTTGAAATTTCGAACTTTTTTCCGCCGATTATAAATTCCATGATCACCTTTACACAAATCCAAAGTTTGATAACATTTAGTCCAGAAGTTTTCCTTTTCTGGTGGTTTCAAAGTGGAGCTTTAATCACCCTCTATTTTAAAAATGCATAAAAATTTAAAGAACTGAAGTATTTTATGTGGTAAAAACATTTTATTTTGACTCAAACGAAGAAAAAGAACGAATATTTCATGTTATCTATATAATTAACAAAACTAGCTGTATGTAACACATATACGGCAGTTATTATTCATTTCATTTCACGAAGTCATGAAATACCGAAGCACGAAAAAAAAGGCCCGAACAACTCCAATATTTTTATACTTTCTTTAAAAAGTAAAAGATAGACCATTAGCACCACGGTAAAATTATATGAAGCCTGCTTCTCCCCTTCCTTCGCAGACATTTCCATTCATAATATCCCATCGTCCTGTACAAAATGCGATATCATTTATCCTGGAAATAATTTGTGACCTGAATTAGATCGAGGACAAAAGAAAAGGCTCCAGGTCGTGTTCTCTAAATTGATAGTTATATATAGATCGTTGGAAATGGGAACTTGGGGGGGAAGAAGGTTCGACGTTTTCCATCGAATTCTATTGAAAATTATAGTAAATGGATTTTTGGAGACGGCGAAAAGTGCACTGGGCTGAAGTTTTCGTCTGCGGCTGATATATCTGTTCCATTTTGCTGTGTTCGAATAAAGCGCAAAGTGAGTGGTAATAATGGGAACTTTCCGAAGAACCTTACTGAAAAATTTTCAGGAGCGTGTGATGGAGATCGCATATTTAATTTTAATAATAATTTAATTTGACTTTCTTTAATGTAATCGATCCAAAATCAAGAATTCTAAATCTTTTCTGTTCTCATTTTTCGGTCACTTCGGCTTTTAAATCTGTATTTTCGTTTTTCCCCTATGCATTTTTCTTAATTGTTTATTTCTCTAAATGAGACATGGTGGCGTCGTTGTGCTAAAAATAGATTGCATTGCGTCCGTTTGCAAAATCAACGAACTTTTTGACTTCCCTCCTTTGGCATAACGTTGGAATAAGTTATTTTGTGTTGCCCTGCTACATCTTTAAAATTATTTGCTCGCGATTACATCATTTTAATTTTATTGGATTAGCTTTTAGGGTTGCTCTGGAATTGGCGTTATTGATCTGAGCCAAGTTATTTTCTCGCCAATGTGTAATTCTCTGCTGGCGTAATTTTTAATTCATTCCATCTTAATTTCACTGTCTATATAGGACGTATTTTTTATTTCACTGAGCCACCACCATCCGTTGTAATAAGTTTATGTTTCAATAGTATCTTTTTAATAAAATAGATTTAAGTATTTAACGTCTTTTTATTATATTGCAACTAAGTGTATCGAACCTGGATTTTCATGTGTCACAACGCAGTCTTAATAATTTAAAACAGCCTAACTAAATGACTTTGTTATATAAATTGAATTTATATATTTGGCGAGAACAATAACTTGGCTGAGATCAATAATGCCAATTCCAGAGCAACCCTAAAAGTTAATCCAATAAAATTAAAATGACGTTATCGCGAGCACATATTTTTAAAGATGTAGCAGGGCAACACAAAATAACTTATGCCAACGCTATGCCAAAGGAGGGGAATCAAAAAGTTCGTTGATTTTGCAAACGGACACAAGCAATCTATTTTTAGCACAACGACGCCACCATATCTCATTTAGAGAAATAATCAATTAAGAAAAATGCATACGGAAAAATCGAAAATACGGATCTAAAAGCCCAGGTGACCGAAAAATGAGAACAGAAAATATTTAGAATTCTTTATTTTGGATCGATTACATTTAAGATTGTCAAATTAAATTATTCTTAAAATTAAATATGTGATCTCCATCAGAGAGCGCTTTCACATTTTGTGAACGGTTTTATTGTATTAATCCACAAACAAATGGACACGGTAAGCAAGGTAAACATCGCACCGGGGCACCATCTACGAAGGGGCACCATTTAGAACTCAAAAATTAAGAAAAAAATGATCTAGAGCAGAGGTTCCCAAACTTTTATTCCTCGTAGACACTTTCAAAATTTTACTGGATTCAGTGGACCCCCTGCTAGTCCATTTCTGCCTTATTCCCAAATCTCGTCAAAAAATGTGAAGATAAGATCTAACAATGGATATTTGTGTCGAGGCTGAGTTCCAACCCGAAATCCGGAGTGATAAAAATAAAAAGAAGAATAGTATACTATCTTGTGTTCTATTTATTAAAATATGATCACAGACTTAATAGAATTAAAATTAAACATTAATAACATACCGTAACTTCAACTACGCAAATAAACAGCTAAAAATAAAGTCACAATTTTAATGGGAGGGATGTACTTGATGGATTGACTGCAGATTATCAATATTTGGCTTCAGTTTTGTAAGGAAAAACCGCAAATCTTCCCGTTCTTTGATGCACAATCTGCTCCTTTTTTCTTCACGCCAACGTAGACCCCTGTCGAGTCTACCGTAGACCCCTGGGGGTCCACCTGGAGCACTTTGGGTCCCCTGCAAATGGAACACCGAATCTTCGAGGTAACACAGAAGTTCGTCAATTATGTTCGTTTGTTTTTGTTTGTGTTATGGTAAGCCTACACGAGGAGCGTCTACACGGTGATACGGTGGGTTGCCTTGGGAGACGACTTTTTAAGGTGTTCTAACACGTCACATTACTTCTGGAGAAAACCGCCTAAAACAGAAGAACGTTAGATCGACAACCACGCGGGACATTAACCATGTATCACGCATTGTGGTTGAAATAAATCACTTATACTGCAATTTTGAAAACACTAATATGGTGAAAACATGATTATATATTATACCTCTCTTGCAAAATCTATTCTAACTTGAGTTCTTTCCCTCGAATTTTTGTATAGTTTTTCATGATCACTGAATGCAACTTTTAACCCGTAATCTGGAAGGAAGCCCAGGGATCTCTAATGACTAGCACATTGGGCTGAGGTGAGACAGATCTGGCAATCGATTTCAGTGCTGGATAAGGTTCAATGAGCTTCACGTCGCCGAAACCTTATCACTGAAACCTACATCACTGAGCCTTACATGAATCAATTAAACAAAATGAGCTGATTATTATAGGTATTTTCGAGCCCTGCCAAAAGTCGATAACCGGATGATTAAGGTTTTTAAATGTTACGAACAAGAATGCATTATTTATTTGAGTGGGTCGATAAAATGAGCACCGAGTTTGCTTTGGAACTAAACACTGGGCTTCGCATCAGGTTGGCAACCTGGAGGGTGCCTAGGCTGCAGCACCACAGAGCCCATGATCGCGAAAGTGTACATAAGCAGCACAGGCCTATGTGGACTGTTGCGCCGATGTTTAGTTTAGTTTTAGTAAACTAAGAAAAACAATAAATGAAAATTTGCAAGGAATAGCGATATAAGATCTTACAAATTGGTGCTGAAATTTCAAGCAGGAAAATAAATCCTAAGCGTTGTATCTAATTAAAAATAAAAGATAAACATTTAATAAATGTTCGCAGTTAGTTTAAGAAGTGCCATGAAATACGAAGGTATTTTACTTAGCAAAAAATATCGCAGTTCTCCAACATTCTAAATTACAGTCTTTCAGGAAATGTTGCATAACGTTCATTTACATAAAAGATAAAGCACAGACTATCTTTCTTCGTATAATTAATCATATTCGTTCTCTTCCACGAATTTCCTGAGCTTTACGTGTACTTTGCTGGAAGAAGTAAGTACCTTTGTAGCAAATAAGTGTTTAACAATCTTGCATTTGCTCCAACTAAGTATATATATTCGTTAAGAATCATCTATTAAGTAAACTAATGCAAAGCGAGGAACATAACGTATAACGAGTTAACGAAACTTAAATTTTCAGCCAAATTATTCCTGAAGGCACAATTTATTTTTACCCACTACCATATGGATTCAAGCATTGCATACGTTTCACGTAATGCGGATAACGCATAATGATGCAACTAACCGTGCAAAAATAAATTGTCCGCACAAGCTTAAGTTAAACGTTGTCGTAAAAGCCAACGTAATGTCTCGTCAGATCTTCAGGGCAATAAAAATCACCCACTCTGAATTAATAAGCCCGAACAAAAGTATGGCTTAATCACGTAAATTATTTTTGTCGGTGCTTATTTTTTTTCCTCTGGCTGTCATGTTTTGGCTAACTTTGTATTTCGTTGCAGGAAAATAACGTGAGTTCGTTAATTATGCAGATAGTTTGGCGCGTTATGACAATTATTGCCAATTTTATGATGAGGCTATATGTAGTATTTGTCATTCCTAATAAAACGGTTTGAATGATGAAACTCTATTTATCTATGAAAAACAGCAAGAGTAGTTTTTTGTTTTTTAATGAAAGGAATAATCTCTTAGCCACATGAAAAATACGAAATTTACATTTTTGTGTAATATGTATTTGCAGATAACTAATATGTGTTCGTAGAGCTTCCCAATATGGCACTTTTTATGACACA
This sequence comes from Cheiracanthium punctorium, assembly GCA_038373885.1. Taxonomy (NCBI): domain Eukaryota; kingdom Metazoa; phylum Arthropoda; class Arachnida; order Araneae; family Cheiracanthiidae; genus Cheiracanthium; species Cheiracanthium punctorium. Next base: position 159,353 of record JAWZYV010009991.1, on the reverse strand, counting down.
TACTAGTGTATCTTGACTCTTTATGTTATTATAAAGTTTTTTATGTTATTTAAGTATTGAACGAAGACGATTATACTCAAATAAGTGTACCATCATTCAAAGATAGCAACGTTAAGAGAAAAATAGCGATTAACGATTCAAGATTTATCTACAATAATAGTTACTTATCAAGATTTATCTACAATAACGAATACTATCAAGGATTAATTTACAATTTTGAATTGCCGATAGATGTACAAAAAATAGGGTTATGATTAACTGTTGATTACTGGCTAAGACTTTTCAATATAAATTGTCAACGGCATTAAACAGTAATTGTTTTTCAATTTTTCAATGCTGCTTTAAATTTAGAAAAACGAGCAAAATTTTCAGAGGAAGATTTACAATTAGAAATTAAGCTTCCAATATTACTTACAAGCTTTAAAGTTAAAACATATTTTGTGATACTGGTGTGTTTTAAAAGTTATAAATTGAAAGAAAACTGGAATAAAAAAAATCGAGTTTTGCGTCACATCTGCTTGGGCAGTTAATCTTAATAATAAGCCTGCTGTCGAAAAAAAAATTTTTTTTTAGTCATGGTGATGAATAAGGAGTATTTTCCCATAGCCTTATTAAGTGTATTTTATATACACTTAATAAGGCTATAGGATTAAGTGTATTTTAACAATCATTTATTATATTAAAAGAAAATGATTAAATTGAGCAAAATATTTAAAGTGCCTTAACCTACTTGACTCTCATGTGTGTGGGTAATCATAAATCTTCATAAATTTTAATAATATTTTTGAGAATAAGCGTGTTGGACAAATCTAATTTGCATAAAACATTGTAAGCAATGTCTTACTCCTCATAACATAGATACTTATATTTGTTGAAGTCTAACTTTTCCAGTCTTAATATGCGCATTTCTAAGAAAATACTTATTCACTACAAACTTCATATGCAAATATTACAGTTTTTCTAGCTAACAGTGCATTCCATTAGTACATCCATTATTTCGAAAGGCTTTGTACTTTAAGAGTAACATAATTAAGCACCATCGAAACTGCAAGTTAACCAGAGCTCAATTTGCACCCAAAACATTTCTGGGAACACTCTCTGTTTGTCCTTAAACATGCAGAGCTTAACGGTGCATTCGCTTTCGCTTAATTATCACCGCCCAACATCAGAGCACAGCGTGTTACAAACGGTGCGTAAAAGAATTGCTTTCGCAAGGCCATAAATATAACGCTGTCGTAAATGGTAAAACGTCTTCTATAATCTCATCTTCCGGGTAATGAAATCACCCACACTGAATTAACAAGCCTGGACAAAATGACGGCTTAATCACGTGATTCCGCCCTGCGTTTACCGTTGCACGGGGGGGATGAGCTTTGCGTATTTTTGCGAGCGCCATTTTGTCGCAATCTGCAAGAAATAATGAAGAGTTGGTGCATCCCGCGATAGTACAGAGTGGATAAGTGTTTGCGGATTACTTAAAAAAGTTTTCGTAATTTTTTGCGGTACTTTTTGAGTGTGAAAACGCAGGCATAATAATCACGTTGGGTCCAGCAATTATATTACGACAATCATGTTTGTTTGGCTGTTATGGCAAGCCTACCCGAGAGGTATCTGCCGATGTGGGGCGAGTGTCTTGGGTTGAGGACTTTTTAAATGGTTCTAGCTCGTATTCACGTTACATATGGAGAAAACTGCACAAATCTCCAGAACCGGTACGGCAATCATGAAAGAAGAAAAGAGATCTGCGATTTTCAAAAAGAAATGCGCAATTTCATACTTCTAAGTGCGTGCTTAGGAATTCGCTTGAAAACAAATACAAACCCCCTATTTTTGTAAATGCCTGCCTTGCCACGAAAGTCTTAGAATGTTCTTATACCCTAAACACCATGCGTTTTAATAAAATAATAAAATTTTCGCAAAATAATACCGAAAAAGTTACTTGGTTATACAGCTAATATTTATTACTTGTCAGTGGTGATTATTCACAGACTAGAAGCTTGTTCCAGGCTTCTAATCTTTAAATAATCACCGCTGACGAAGATAGAATTTCTTTTCATCGAAACAGCTGTTTGGTCATTCAAGTAACGTTTATGGTGTTATTTATTTTGCGAGCTTTTTGCGAGATTATTTAATGATTTAAACACCAGTTATTTTGAGTGTTTTTGTCTCATCTTTTTAATGTCAGCAGTTACTTTCAAGTAGTATCTCCTATTTAAACTACCGAGAGGTCTATTAACGTAGGCTTCTTATCGCAAAGCGCCCGTTGATTAATATAACAAACAATTTCAATTTCATGAACCATTTATTAACACGGTACATTGTGTTTTAATCGATATTATTGTAACGAATCTACTGATAATACCTATTCTTCTACAAATACAACCCATCTTCGTTTCTTTCCCGTTAAATGCCCAGTTTAAATTCTCCATGGCTCAATCTCACTGAAAGTATCAAGCTGTGTGACCTCGAGAAGCTATTTAGAATTGCGACAATTACAAATATAATGTAAAGTTTGAAGCTGAGTTTATGAATCTCGGACAACATTTATTTTACGAATTCACGTTTTTGACAGCCGTAAAAGGAACATCATATAGTTTAGTTAGTTCATCTGGTTATTTTCCTCAGTTAGTTTCCAAACGGAGTAATACTAGAACTTTTGACGACGTTGAAAAAAAATTTTTTTTTTCTTTACATAGGACCATCACTGGGTAATGCGATCTTGTGATGAGAACAAAACAAAACAAAGAAACTATATGAGACGACAAAGATACCTAAAGATGGACTGAAACCCGACGTTAACCAATATCCTGATTGGAGAAAAACAAAAAACTCATTACCTCAGAGGCTACAATGGCTATACTTACGTTACCATTAATTTGGCCGTGTAAACACTATTTACAACAGCTAAATACAAAATAATAATGAATACAAAGACGAACAAAATGTAAACACAAAGTTTTTGAATAGAAAGACTTTTTTTTAATTAGTTCTACGACATCATCTAATGTAAACGTTCTTTATTTTTTGTGGCGTTATATTTTATTTTCTTGAAAGAATTTTAGGATGTATTCTTTCGCCACTGAGCTACTATTGTTTTCTCTAATGGCATTTTTCAGTAAAAAAGTCCAAAGTTTAATGCTTTTTTTTAGGGTGAAAAATACCTCAATCTAATAACTCTTCAGTCATATATAGTTTCAAGCAAAATGGCGACGTATTAATTCTATTATTTTCAACACTTACATGCAGCCGACGAAGATGATAAAATTTACGGACGTGAACACTAACAATATCAGCGAGAAGCCGAAAATTTTCTTTTAGAATATCAAAGACAATAAATAAATAAATAAATAAAATAAAATGAAAATTATAACTAAACGAAAGGTCATGTCGAAAAATCATGGATGATGCAAGCGTGGAAACATTAACTAAACTTTAAGTCACAGAAGTAGCTCTTGTACAAAGTAATCATTCCCCCAAATTCAAAAATCGACAAAACTTTAAGGTAAGGCCGTAGGCAGTAAAGCTTTCGCAAAGTACTCAATAGGTGAAAACAAAGTACTAGGATGTCCCTGAAAAAGGCTTGATTGCTGATCTGAACAAAATATCCAAATGTTGGGAGAGACCCAGGCCCCTTGGCTTACCCCTGCCTACGTCTATGCTTTAAAGTATTTTTAAAGAATGACTAACAATCACCCTAGTAGCACGACCTGTTCAAAGCACGTGTTTTGAACGTTTTTTGGGAGTGTTTTGAACTAGCTAGCTCACATTTTCACAAAATTGCAACAAAGCCAATTTGTTTCAGAGAGTCATAGGCACTTATTCACATAGTCTGGCACTTATTCAAATAGGTTGTTGAACAACCTATTTGAATAAGTGCATCCATACACTGAAAAAAATGTCATGTTGATTCAAAGGGATTTTGGTTGCCTCTATTTTAAAGAAGTATTTTTGTTCCTTGAATTAACAAAATTTTTTGCTAATTCAAGGAAATGTTTTGTTAATTTAATAAAAGTGTTGTTAAAACCAACGAAATTATTCGGTTGAAATAGTGCGAACCAAATTTTTCTTGACTAAAAAAAAAAAAAAATTGTTCGATTCAGCAAAACATTTATTTTTTTCTTGCAGGCGTAACTCATTAAGGACATGAGGGGTCAATTCCTCTCCCACCCCAAATTCAAGAAAATTCATCAATTTGAAAATAGTATTTTCTACAATAGGAAACATTTTGCACCTCCCATGTTACATGCCAATTTACTCCAATGCGTACATTGTCACTTGATCTTACTTACATGCCCTTTTCATCTTTAACACTAAACATACGTACCAGCATAGATGTATAAATAAATATTTGCGAAACTAAACTGGAGCTACCTCCATTCTAGTGAGCGAGCATGCCTCCATGATATCCCCTCATATGCGCATCTGACTGCGAATTCAAATGGCCGCAGTTTAACTTCAAACCAAAAGTTGAAATTTCCCCGTCTCTTAAACTATTTCATAACGACACCACTTACTTCCGCATAAATATTCCTGTCCTACTTAAAGGAGTCAAAAGTTTACAAGAGCTCCGTGCTAATTCACAGAAGAGGGACCTGTAATCATCTAAAGAACCGTGTGAAAATGAATTATTTAAATGAGCAGCTGCGCAAGTCTGTGTCGTAATGGCTGGTGCGCCTCTCCAAAATAGCTACCAGCAATCAAACCACCCACTCTAAATTAACAAGCTTAAATAGCGTCATCGCGTAATTTACGTAAATTTCTTCTAGTGTTCCGCGTGCAAGAGGAATGTGATATGCATAAATGCGGCTTGTTGTTTGCTGCCGCCAACAAGTATTTGGAAAAGAAAAAGATAACCGACTTCAAATTACTTCACCTTAACGGAAAACGATTCCTGAACAGCTTGGATTATGTGGCTGATTCTGAATGCTAATAATCAATAATTATTTCCCATTAAGTTTGCCCTGATACGCTATTCCACATATTCTTAAGCATAATGCTTGTCAGACTGGAGTATTTTGCATCACGAAATATTTCATTTCGCCGTGTGGCGAGTATTCAAGTTGTGCCATTATTCCCAATTCCAAATAGTAGGGTTTGGCACCAAATGTAGAGCTGTGTTCAGTTTTTGGAAGTTATTTTTTTTACGTCAGACTTGGTGATAAATCGCCAAAAGTAGCAAGCATTGGCGACTTTTAACATTTTTCTACATTAATGGCAACCTTTTAGGAAATGGTTTAAAAGCAAAGGTTTTTCCCCATTTTAAGAATGATGATATTATCAGAACTCGACCAAAGTAATATGGGGCAACTCCCAAATTCATAATCTTTCCAATAATAAAACAAAAAAATTCCGGAAATTTGTCCATACAGCCCATACCAAGCATGCACGTGGTAATGCATGCTTGGTAAAAAAAATATCTCTGTACATACTGCTCGCCCAAAGATAAAAGGTCGGCTTTGGCGCACTGCCAAAAAAATGGATGCTGTGATTTGTTTCATAGGAAAGATGGGTTCAGATGTGCAAGGACTCTTAAAATTCTATACGGTAGTAATGAATTTTGAGACATTTGGATTTTCATTTCCGATTTACCAAATACTTTCGTATTGCCAGATGGCTAAAATCTGGCCAAAAAGTGGCTAATTTGGCAACACTGTCAGCAGATACTAGCGAATGAATTTCTTGCACATCTGAACCCATCTTCGCAGCATACATTTTTTTGGCAGCGCGCCAAACCCGACCTTTTATCTTTGGACGAGCAGTACATAAATATAAACATGCTAGTTGAGCACAGCACCTCCTCCTTTTTTTGAAATAGAAAGGGGGGTATTGGGTGAAATCAAGTCATCAAGAACTTCGTTAGAAATGATTTGGACTACAGTGAAAAACGCTTAACGCGAGAACAGTTAACATGACAAATCGATCAACAAGAAATAATTCGACGATCCCTACAAAAAAATTACGCAATACCGTGTATTTACCCTCTTTATCGCGAAACAAAAATGGCTAACCAGAAGGATAACGTTGAATCATCAGAAGGATTAAATGCGTAAGACAAAGGAAGGTATCGAGCAAATTGACACCGAAAAAATTGTCTCTTACCAAATAAAGAAGAGCTTACTAAGTTCAACTGTATCGTAATTCAAGGTTATCATACCAGTACACACAAGATTAAATTAATACTCGGCTGTTCGAGCCTCGTCAGGGGGAGACCCCTCTGCTCCCCCTCCCCTAATTTTTTAGTTTCATTACTGCCATATTAAAACGATATGAATTGACTATGTCATTTTATCTCGCATCTTTCGTGTATATCGCCTGGTAACTCTATGCTGAAATTTTTATGATTGTAACCTACTTATAGAAAAACACATGTGATGCATATTCTACAGCTTACGAAATATTGTAACAATTGATTAAAGCTGTTGTGAACTAATAGTATTTAAATATATGTAAAAAAATACATATGATGCATATTCTACAGCTACGAAATATTGTAATAATAGATTAAAACTGTTGTGAACTATTAGTATTTAAATATAAATGTAACCTTTCGGAGCTTATAGAAATCGGTGGTTTACGTAACACATACTAACATTTTCAGCGGACATTTATTCTTACTTTTATGTCACATTTTCGTAACGCATTTTCGTGTCACATTTTTATGTCACATATTCAATAAGAGGGCGAGAGATAAAATGACATAGTCATTAAAAAAAAAATTCTGCGAAATTTTAAAAACCGAAAAATAAAATAATAGAAGTACTCCTAGCTAGCAGTGAATTACGTGAGATAAAATAACGTATCAATTTGTTAACCATTCATTTGCATATAAATATGCATCATGATAAAACACCCATTTACAATTATTAATAATAGACGCGGACCAAATTTCTGTGCAGGTGCATTATTGAAACGCACAAAATACGCCTAATTCATCATCACAAAAGGCTCTGCGTGCCGTATGGAAATTGAATTCATATATCATATATCAATTACACCGTTCCATTAAGATGCAATTAAGTTGGCGAATTTTCTACTCTTGACTACATAACCGCGTAATTAGGATCGTTTAACATGCTTGCACTTAACAACCAAAAACTTCCAGTCCCGTACGACGGCGATTTGCTCGTTAAGAGACTTTGGTCACGGTATCGATTGCGTATCGTTTTGGACACCGAGAAAAGTCCCTTAATTAGCTTTTGGTCAAGTCAAATGTTTGGGGGCCATGACAGTACAACAGCACGCTCTGCTGGTCGAAGTCGTGAATAATTAATTTTCTGTTTTCGCTCCTTATTCCGTAATGACATACTGGGCGTAGTGGTTAAATTGTACTTAAAACTATCAGTGCAAGTGGATTGTGTAGTCAATTTTTGTTTTTCTTCGGAATGATAGTTTTGTTTATTTATTTATTAAACTAAGACTGTTATGCCGTACTAAATAAATCATAAGCCAAATGACAATACTGGGTAAGAATTAAATATAAATATTTATAGGTATATTTGATATATTTGCGAATACTTATAAAACTTTTATCATATTAAAAAACAGTAAAAGTGAAGAATTGTTTTATCGGAAGAAGAAGCATCATATATACGTGCTTTACATTCTACCTAACATTCGTACCTGAAAAAATACCATACCAGTCTAGTACACTTTATGGTTTTAAGTCTTTTGAAAATTGCACTTTTAATGAATTTTTTAAATTGCATTTTTCAAATGTTTGTACCATTATAGCATGCCAGTTTAATACATAGCTGCCAACTCTTCCGGTTTTTCCGGAAGATTTTTCACCACTATCTTCAAACAATTTTATTTTACAATAAAATATTGGACTTATTTTAAGATTAAATTCGTAAGTAAAATTTAGTGGTGGATAATCTTCCGGAAAAACCGGAAGAGTTGGCAGCTATGTTAATAGTAAAGAAATCTAATTTTACTAAAAATATCGAAAATCCATTGTTCCTTTTGATCTACCTGTCATCCTTACTAGGCAAAACCTCACATCTTTTAATTTTATTTTAAAATTGTGTATCAGTGAGTGTGTTACGACAAACCTACACTAGGGGCATCTTCCTTTGGGGGGGGATGCCTTAGGTGGGGATTTTCTTAAGGGGCCCAAACATGTATTCACGTTACACCTGGAGAAAATCGAACAGAAGTCCAGATCGTTAGATCGACAGACGCGCGATAGGCCCGAACTGGGACCTTCGCACTTCAGCCATCTACTATATTTAGTGTTTTATCCACTCAGCCATGTTGGGGGTCTATGTATTATTGAATACTCTTAGGTGTATTTTAGTTTTTTTTTCATGCACCATAAATAAAAAAAAAATTCAATTGCTTTTTTTAAATAGAGAAAAAAAATAACGGGGAATTTTTCACTTGGAGCTCTCAAAGGTTGGAGCTGTTTAAGGGAAGAAAAATCGATACTTTATAATTCAAAATTTTAATTCAACCATCTCTATCTATTTGACTTCACAAAATGTTTTGGAATACATGTTACACCTGTGACGTACCTGAGGAGAAAAATCCACAGTATTACATTTCACTTTCATACTAGCATTCATAACACATCTTTTCCTATTTTTTAGTTCGGCAGAAACCTTCTACTAAGCTTTTTACTGAGCTTGATAGCGCTCAAGACAATTTTCACCCGTTTTTACAATTTTGTTATCTGTCTGACATCCTAATCCACGTGTTATCATTTCACTTCCCGCAAACTAAATTTGAAATCTATTACTCGTCTCAAAAACTTTCAATTTATACTCAGCGTGAAACCCCCAAAGAGAAATCAAACTTTATGCAGATTGAAAAACTTGCAAATATGGTTTTCCTGCACCAGAAAAAAAAAATGATCACAGCAAGATATGTAAATTTGAAACAAATCAAGGGTGGGGAAACAGCTACCCGTACAGATGTTCCATGCATAAAACGTATATCTCTCGAAATCCGAAACCCGTATGCATTTTTAGTTCAATTTCTGATAGGAAGAAAAAAACCCCAAAAAACAGCGGATGTGAGACTTGTATTTAGTCATAAAAATCGGGAAATTTTTACGAACGTATAAAATTTTTTTACGCCTTTTGAACGTGCCGTAATAAACTCTCGCCTTGGCGGAGTAATCTCAGAATTGAACAAAAAAATATAAAATAAAATAAAGGGAGTGGGGGGGGGTGCAGGAAACCCGCATTTTTAGTCATGAGATGAATTTAGTTTGGGAGCCACGTTCGATTTTCCACGGCGATTTTTCCTGGATCAATCAAATTTTTCTCTTTTGTTCCATAACAAAACAAACTGTGGTAGGAATATATTCGTAAAATATTAATACAAATGAAATTTCAAGATAAATATACGGAACTGGAGTAAAATTTGAATTTTGCTTTCCTAAATGCATATAAAATACCGCAAAAGACTATGAGTGCGTGCAGGGTGAGTATGAAAAAGTGGTGATGCGTTCAATCACCCCTTCATGGGGTGATTGAATGCATCTACAGGAGCAAATTTAGTTATAGAAAGTATGGGCGGAACACAAGCCGCTAGGTGGCGTTAAACATGGAAACTTGAACGCTGGAAGGTGGCGTTATAAACGGTATGAAAGGGTCGGCCCTCGCATCCAAAGGTATTTTCTTTCGTGGATCACAGAGAAGATGGCCGGTTATACGAACCACAAAATGGCGGATATAGCTTGTCCACTAAGATCGCCGGATCTCTTGTGCTTGGACTTTTTTCTTCGGGGCCTTATGAAAGCCCTAATCTACGACTGCCCTATTGAAATGGATATGGATCTAGTCGCCAGGATATCAACGTTGTTGCTAGCGATATTCGGGAAATGCCTAGCATTTTCGCACATGTGCGTCAGTCCCGTAGGTATGAAGCCTGCATTACAGCTGGCGGACGCTCATCAGAACAATCTCTTTGAGCAAGTACACCAATTCCATTACTGTTAATACAATGTTTTCTGAAGAATCTCTTCATATTCTTGCGTTAATTCTTTAAATGTGCCAGGGAAAAACTACCTTTTAACTTCTCCCCGCTTGTAACCCGGCCAGGTTTTTTTCACCATTGACAACGTCACTTAGCGGTTCGCAGTTTGCGTTTCGCCCATACTTTCTTTGACGCAATTTGCCCGTGTGGATGCGTTCTATCCCCCCATAAAGTTCTGGACACTTCTTCAGACTCACCCTGTATATGTATACGCGTACGTGAATATATATATATAATATACAGGGTGTCACTGTAATGCTTTAACAAATTTGGAGGGATGATAGTTGCTCATTAAGACGAACAAAAAATGCAATGGAACATGGGGTTGCAAATGGCGTTTAAAAGCTGAAAATCGCAAAACCAATAAAAACACCGAAATCTGGCATACTGCTTTTCTGCAGAACTAGCTAGTAGCCAACTCACCTGAGTTTCCTGCGGAATATCCTACCAGGTTTGCTTTCTGCTAGACAAGCAGGTATAAAGCAACAAATTGTGTGCATGCACCATGGTGCTCCGCCTCATTTTTCTGTGGACGTATGTAACCACGTGATGGAATTTATCCAGCAAGATGGATTGCACGTGGTGGCACTGTTGCTTGGCCTCCACGCTCGCCGGTTCTGAACCCTTCGGATTTGTTCTTCTGGGGACTGAAATCCCTCATTTATGAGACGATTATGATGAAGTAGTAGTGCATATTGTGACCGCTGCAGCAGAAATCCGAGAAACTCCCAGAATCTTCGAGCGTGTTCGCCAGTCGTTCCTCCATCGACGTACTCTGTATAATAATGTCCACGGTCGACATTCTGAACAATTGTTGTAAAATTTTGTTTTCTCTGGACATTACGAGCTTGTGTTGTACCTATTCTGTGCAATAAATAATTTTCTAGAGTGTTCTTTTCTTCTCTCAGTTTGTCTATTTCCAGACGCATTCTCTCGATTTTCATCCTTTAAACGTCATTTGCGACCCCATGTCCCATTGCATTTTTTGTTCGTCTTGTTGAGTGCCATCCTCCCTCTAAGTTTGCTGAAGTATTTCAGCTACACCCTGTATGTATATATGTCATACAAGCGATCATTTAATTAAAAACATCTTTCACTTTGGGGGCATCTGGATTATAAGTTGTAATTTCAAAACATGGTGCAATACTTGTTGCCTAGGAGGGTCTAACCTGTCAATCATAAAGGTGTCTCGCCAGCAGGCGCCTCCCATGTCTGATAAATTAACAAATGAGGATTTTGTTATGGTTTTGTAGGCCAACTAGATAATGGACAGACAGAGCTGCCGCCTAGTGGACACTCTGTGAACTTAACTAACAAAACCAGGAGACATTTACCGCAGAGCAGCCCTTCCTGACTTCGAGATATTTCCAAACTCCTCTGTATATAACTTGTAAATATGCCTTAATAAAATATTCCAGATGGACGTTGCCGTTTGTGCTGTTCCTAAACCACTCACGCACGACATATATATATATATATATATATATATATATACATATTTTTATGGGCAATAAAGATTATTCTTTATTAAAAATATTCAGTAATTGAAAAATATGTATTAATGTTTAAAAAATGTTTGAAATCCGAATAAAATTAAAAATTAACGCCCCCCAAATACTTATTAAATACTATAAAAGATACGTTTATGTATGTATTTATGTATACATGTATGCATAATTTCATCACTAATATTTAATTAATTTCGAAAAAAGTTAAATGAAGTTGAATTGTATTGCATTGTGTATTTAGAGAAAGTAATTCGAGGGCCATCTGCCTAAAGAGGAGTGCCTTGTTCGAAGGACTTTTTAAGAGGTTCTGTTCTAATGCGCATTCACATTACATCTGGAGAAAGCCGTTCAAAACTCAAGACCATTAGATCGATGGCCGCGCGATAGGTCGGGACTTTCAAACTTAAGCCATCAACTATGTTTATTGTCTTTATCTACTCGGTCATGGTAGGGCTTTTAAGCTAAGCTAAAACTTAGGTTTATCTGAAATAATAATAATAATAAAGTATAAAATAAACTTCTGAAAGTCTTTAAAATGTTAATCTTATTTAAATTTTTGGATGAGTAATTCTCTGCCGGATTTATTAGTTTTTGAGTTTTAAGCTATAATGTATTTCTACAAAGCGGATCATTTGATGTAGAGGTTAACAAACTACACAACTTGGCTCTGGGTTCGATTCTCGGATTGGGCGTTAACAAGTGCGACCCTTCATAGGGAGTATAACGATGACCGCCCATCGGGTCCCTCTCTAATAAAATAAACCTCTATAACAGAGACACACCTCACGCCTTTGTAGTGGCAAATGTCAAATGGGAAAATTGCCCTCCCTCCCTTGGTAAAACATATTTTGAGAAATTCGCATTTTTCAAGACACAATCAATATTTATAATTAATTTTACTTACAAAAAAATAAAATAAACATGTAAGAGGAATAATTAATTAAAATCAATGATGTAAACTATTGCTTAACCATTTCTCCATCACCTGCAGAGCAAAACTGATAAAAATTATTTTAACTACCAAATAACGTACAGAAGACACCCTGCTGCGTAATTAAACAACTCGGAATTTATAATTCAGTCCTAAATTTGAATATTCTTCGAGCACGTAATGTCGTGTTTCATCGAACTTAATCGATTTTCGATGTAGTCTGCCCCTTACTTGTCTTGTACCTCAGACAGCAGGGGGCTCTAATATAAAGATATCGGGAAACGTGCTTGTATGATCTAACTCATTGCCAGCGAATTTAAATAAATTGATGAACTAATCAAACTTGGGCAGTGCCAGAATTCTCCGTTTCAGTAAATATAAGTAATGAAGTCAAGATTTCCTATTACAGAAGAGTTAATGCTCAGATTTGAAATAACAGTGTTCATAAATTATGAATGTGTGATTATCATTTCAAAAATTGAGTTGTAAATACGTTTGATTTCTTGATTATTTTTAATTTATAAAATATGCACAGCATGTGTTTAAATAACGTGTTTTGTCGACTGCATGGCTTTATTCCATATTACTTTATATTAAAATGTGCGATAAATGGAAAGATATATTAATTCTGATTTTTAGAGTTACAGTGGACCAGCGGCTACAACGTCATTTACAGGATGTCCATTAAATGAGTGACCCATTTTGAACGAAAAGGAGAACAACGCACGCTTCCAGTCCGTTCAAAATTTTCAAACATACGTTTTATTGTGTTCTTTGTCGGCTGTTGTTGTTATTGAGAGTTTTCCTCCTAACTGGGGATTGTACTGCCCGGGACGTGCAGTCCTTGGGAAGGGGGACAATGTTACGAATTTTCGGAGCAACTCGCTGTTCTGGGGCTTAAAATAGTTTAAAATTCGTATTCTACGCGTCAAAAAGTTAAATTTTGCTTTTTGTTGCATCAAAATTGGTTAACTAGAACCGGAGGTATGGAGTTTCGGGTTTCTTCATTGGTTTCTATAGGGTTTTCTAAAAATGTCCATAAATATTGGTCCTAGGCCTCCGCTATCTGGTGACTTATTTTTGGTGCCAAATTTGGCGATATTTCGCCTTAAAGTCGCCAAATGTGGGGACATTTTGGACATTTGGGCGTGATTTTCCCAGTGGGGCTTGTAAAGGTGTTTTTCCTGCATTAACATCACATATTAGCTCTGTATTCATTAATTTTTCTATGACGTAATCAACACAAGATTGTTCGGGGACTCTCTCGAGAAGTCCGGAGTTTTGTGGAATGTACATCGGAAAGTATAAATAGGTGCGGGTGGCACCGATCCAGTCAGTCCTGCTTCTGCTTGTGGAGAGAGCAGATGTCCGTGAAAGCTTAAGGCTTTGTATCGGCGCTATAAAAGCGGTATTTTGGCTTGTTTTAAAAGCCTTGTGTAAAAGCGCTGCGTGTAAATTCTTCACTGCTGAGTCTTGAGGGACTGTTTGCGATTTTCCTCGTAAGTTTCCACTGAATTTATGCCTTTATTTGTGTCAGAAATACAGCATTTGTGAAAGCTTTGGTACTGAGAAGTCTGTTATAAACAAGCTACTGGCCGTTGGTGCAATAAAGTTAGTGTTCCATAATGACAAGTGGACTCTTTACTAGAACTTTCTACATCTATCGGACTTTAGAAAAGCGAACCCAGGAGAGTTTTTCGCAAAAATATCGGTAGGTTATCTTAGGATTAGTATAGGATATTTTATAGTAGTCTTTTAGTGTAGGATTATCATAAGGCATCTTAGTACAGGATTAGATGCGTTCGGTTATCTGGCATTCTGATCACTGACAGCTATATTACCCTGGTTCTGAAAAAGTGCAGTTTCCATTTTCAGAATTCCCCCACAATCCAACAAAGAAATTCCATTCGAGTGCAAAACTAAAGATTCTGATACGATAAAACCACCCTCTCTCTATTTTATTTATTCAAAACTCGAACCCAGAATAACGTAATTGTCTGCGGTAAAAATAAAAGCAGCGCAATGTCCGATGCATTAAAAGTTTTTCTCGAACAAAATTCAAAATAACGCTGACTGTGGTTAAGGGTGCTTCGATCCCTAATTTATTGTCCCTTGTTTCGAGAATATTGCGGTTTTAGGGCACTTTTATGGCTAAATAAAACACAAGAGCGAGGAACTGCCCTTCTCGAGAGGTAACGGCACCGAATCTAGAAAAATCAATATTTACCGAAAATAGAAATTTTAAGTTATCCAAAAAGCTTTCTGAGTACGATTTCAAGATCGATTTCTAGGGCAAAGGGACGTCAGAAAAACAAGAGAGAAACGCAGAACGAAAGAATTGTGACGTAATTTTGTAGGAAATACAGAATTGGTTTTTCTCGAATTAAAACAGAGTTTTTATCTTTCAGGACCTTGGGACAGTATTGGAATGACAAATATAAATATTGGTTTATTATCTGCTATAGCGAAATGCACGTTGCTAGAAAGTTTTCGTGCGTTTTCACTTTTAAAAGGTTTTTTTGTATTTTAAAAAGACGTGAATAGTTTTTTTGACTTTGTGAATGCTTTAGCTTATTGAGTTATTCAGCATAGTAAAAATATTTTAGTCCGTAACTTAAATATGTTTAGTTTGTGTGTGATTATGGCAACGATAATCTAGGGCGATCTGCCAAGGATGGGGAATGCCTTGGTAGGGAAGACTTTCTAAGGGGTTCTAACACGTATTCACGTTACATCTGGAGAAAAACTACCAAAACGCCAGACCGTTAGATCGACAGCCGTGCGACGGGAAAAGAACCCGGGACCTTCACACTTTGGTCATTTACCATTTTCAGTGACATAATCACTGTGCCATGGTGAGGCTTATTTATGTTGGATGTCAATATGTGCTGAAACATAAAGTTCTGTTTATTTTCTTGGATGTATCTTTATAAAATAAAATAAATTTCATTGCACAGTTACCATGCCGTTGAGCTATCCCCCTTTTGTCCTTGTTTCAAAGCAAGGCTTGCCTACGAAGTTTGTTTAATTGAATTAACAACGTATCGGAGAGAAAATATCAGCCTCTTTAGTAGTCCACTGGAGAAAATGCTTGAGTCATTCGCTCATCTATGACATAAAAACGAAAATATGATTATCTTATTTAATGAACGAATAAGTACCACTGCATTTCGTCGTTCATGCCTTTACATAACTGGAGTTCCATTACTGCATCATAGCATTACTAGAAAAAAAAAAAACATTTTTTTTCTAGTAATGTTATGTTAAAGTATTTTCGGGATTGAGTTTGATTTATAAAAAGAAATTGATTTGGCTTATTACTTAAAATAATTAATTATTATTATTATATAATAATTATTATTATCATGTAATATTTAATAAAAATATCTAAAATTTCTGGAGTTGTCAGCAGATGGCAGCACAAATCACAGGTGGGAAAATAGTTTTCCATCATCCACATTGAAAAATTAATGAAGATGGTGAGAAATATACTTCCCATGGCCTTATAAAAGGTTAAAATGATACTGACACAGGAGATTTAACTTACATTTGAATATTTTTTGAGAGGGCATTCATCATATGTTCAAAAAACGCATGTATAATCCAAATTTAAACGAGATGTGACTGCGGGGCACACAGCTAGATAACAAAAAATTATTTTCCCAAACTTTAAAAATATATATATATATTTAAAACTTTCTTATTTACCACATACAAATCTTCGTGATACAATTGATAGTGATTTATATTTTTGGAAAACGATTCATCAGTAAATTACATCTAACTAGATTATATTTTACTCTGCATGTAAACTTGTGCATTTTTAAGTGACTCAATTGCCAACATCACGACTCACAGACTTTGAGAACACAGCCATTAATCTTTATGACTTTTTAAAGCACAGTCATTAATCTTAATGACTTTTTCAAGCGCGTTCATTAATCTTCCTTTTGATATGGGATGATAACGTAATTCACTGCATGCCGCGTTCAGCAACTAAACGTAAAAATTATTCTATTATCGGGTGTTCATGAGTTCGTTCTCTTACAATTAATTGCTTGTACTCTGACCGTAAAGCACCGAACAATGCCAGAATGGATGAGACTGAACACTGGTAGATGGGTAAAGTACGAGGGTGCAGAGTTCTAGCCTACCGTGCGGTTGTCGATCTAACGGAGATTTTGGCTATTTTCTGCGAATGTAACGCGGTCAGTGGCGTAGCCAGGAATATTTCATGGGAAGGGGGTTACGACTACTGCAACTCATATATATGTATACGTGCTTAGGAGAAGGCAGTGAAAAATATACATTTTGTATGGAAAAAATATTCTTCATGTGGGGTTATGACCCCCCTAACCCCCCCCCCTTGGCTATGCCACTCAACACGGTGAATATGCTTTAGAAATATTCTTGTATTTTTCATGCGATTTACGTTCAAAATATATCACATGGTGCGCAATTCTCTCATGGCACGATAAATTAATTCATTTCACTATGAAAAGCAAAATAACGTGGAACTTTGTTCCAGCACAACTTGAGTTGGAAAAGACCCAAACAACGAAAAATAAAGAGTTGACACAGTGATAAGCAGACGATAAAATTTAATGATAATAAAAAAAAAATCTGGAGTGACTCCACTCGACTTTCCGAACACTTACGATTAAGATCATTATCAAGCACTTAAATAAATTTTAATCGATGAATAATTCAAACATATACCAAATTGAAACTCAATCGAATGCACCGTTTAAACGCTTGCGCACTATCAAGAATTTCTCCCCATATGCCATTATGCCATAACATAAAAGAAAGTTTTGTCGTAGCCCTGTAGGAGAACTATAAGTCCTATACACACCAAAATCAATACCGGTCTTAGGATGGTGGTTTATAACATGTATACCGAATTTGAGCTTAATCGAATGTATCGTTTAAACGCTAGCGCACTTTCAAGAAATTCCCCCCCATAGGCCATAATGTAAAAGAAATCTTTGTCGTAGCTCTGTAGAAAAACTATAAGTCCTATACACACCAAAATCAATACCGGTCTTGAAACGGTGGTTTATAACATATATACCCAATTTGAACTCTATCGAATCTACCGTTTAAACGCTAGCGCACTTTCAAGAAATTGCCCCCATAGGCCATAATGTAAAAGAAATCTTTGTCGTAGCCCTGTAGAAAAACTATAAGTCCTATACACACCAAAATCAATACCGGTCTTGCGACGGTGGTTTATGACATATATATCCAATTTGAGCTCAATCGAATGCTCCGTTCAGGAGCTATCGTGTTCACTCACATACACACAAACACACACACACACACACACACACACACACACACACACACACACACACACACACATACACACATGGATACATACATCTCGTAAAAATAGCATAAATGGATTCAGAAGCCCTCAAAACGTGTAAAATCACCAAAATCTCGAAGTCGAATTTTTTCATGATTACAATACTTTCCTTACATGGTACATGTTCGGAAAGTAAAAATCCGGACTATGAGTTTGCGTTGCAGTATGGGAACTTTTTGAACACGCCGCACCTGACCATATTAAAACACTGCATTATACCTGCATACAAACGTGCGGTTACTTTAAATTAAGCCTGCCACCACCTTCACGGCTCGGAGATTTTTAAAAACGCAGCCATTAACCGCCCCGTTTCGAAAATATGGAATGACAACGCGATTCGCCCACATAGCGGCCTTGCTGACGAAAATACGAAATTAATATTCTACTTCCCAAAATCCATATGTTCCACCTCCCGTAACCACCTGTCCTCCGACTCCGAAAGCAGTCTGGCGTCGAACGTCCTCATTACAGTCCTCTTTCGAGCCGTTTCGGCGGTCTCTGTCGACATCGATTTTCTAATTTCCGCAGCGATTCACAAGAGTGGCCTGGTTGGCCTATCACTAGGGTGCGTTGGGGGTTGTGAGCGGAATTTTGAAATACTGTCTCTTTTAAAAGTTGAGAGATCCGGAATGAAAGTCGAAGAAGAATGTTTGTAGTATGGAATAATATTTAACCCATTCGTGCCTGGATATTTTTGCGACTTTCTTGGATTTTTGCTAACACCAGAAGTAATTGATAAATTTCTGATGTCAACTTTTTGAACAAGGGATGATTTCATTTAAAATCGTTATGTATAAAAATTTAAATGTCAACATCCTACTTGCCATATTACAATATTTTGTGGAATTGAGGTTCAATACTAGCGAATAAAGGCTAGGAAAAATAAATAACGTTTTCGAATGATAGCGATAATGCCGTCCCAAAAAAGGGACGCTAGGCATAAATGGGTTAAGGATTGGTTTGTGGGGATTTTTCGTTTTCTGTGTGGAGGTTAAAGCTGTAAAAACAGTTCCCAAGTCCCAGAAAAATTTCCAAAAGCAAAGTTGTAAAAAAAAAACTCTGTATTTTACCCACATCCAAAATCCACTGAGAAAAACATTCGTACAAAAAATCCTTAACAGTAAATCATATTCGTGGAATGTAAACAACGATATCTATACGTCATTTTCTCGCCAGCATGTAACCTTTAACCCGTGAACTTACCTGGGAAGTTATTTATATTGCTACTCAATCCTCCAGTCTGATTGGCTATGTATTTTTCCCTTGGTACGTGGCCGGAATAGTCTCGTAACAGTATTGTCGAATACCTGATATCAATCGGGGCCATCGTGATACTACCAGGCCTGCTTGTGCACTCCGAAAGAGGACTACAGACGTTTCCTCATTGGTTAGATTCGGCCGCCTAGATGACGTATCTAAGTGCTGGAAGCAATAAGTGAGTATACGTAGGCCTCTTAGGATGACTCATCGGAGTGCACAAGCAGGCCCGGTAGAATCACGATAGCCCCGGAGTAACCCTCAGCATAACAATGTGCTATAACTTCGAAAGAATAAACGTCTCCCATGAAAACAACTTGTGGGAAGAACCACTGCTATTTAAAAACTGATTAAACAGCTAATTCGCTGCAACTAAACTCTGGACGATCTATTTCAGCTCCAGAATACGATTCAAGTATGATGTAACTGAGGTAGTCTGCAAGATATCACAGAAATTGACTTTTAAAAAAAGACCTGAGATTAATTTCTTGTTAAGTACCGAAGTTTTCGAAGATGTTATCATTTTTCTCTTGACACTACAAATAACCGTAAAATATTAACCGATTTAAAAAGTTTGAAGCGTAATTAATAACCATGGATATACTAGAATACGAATTTTAGCATGCAGACGGAATAAAGCGATTTATTCGTATCCAAGTCAGAAATATTACGCTTAAAGTGATTTGTCTTTAGAATAGTTATGTAAACAAATAAATGCGATTATATACGTTGCTTTTTTATCTGAATATTTGTTGAATTAGTGTTACAGTAGGTGTTATGTCAGTATATCGATTTATGCTAAAGAAGCAGGAAGAGAAAGCGAACAAAAAAGATATAGAGGGTGTACAAAAAGTCCCTGAGACACTTCAAAATTAAATAAAAAATCAACTGATTGGGTTACGAGATTGCGGTTTGTACCAAAATGCTTCCTATGATGAAAAGTTTTGTTTAAGCAAATAAAAAAATAGTTCCAAATTTCACCTATAGATGGCGCTCTTGACCTTGCATTAAGTTGAAATGCGTGTTTCATTTGAGACTTAGCCCTCTTGATTTCTTCCTGTGGGGGTATGTGAAAGATAAAGTTTACTCCTCTCCTGTGGCTGATATCGAAGAAACGAAGAGGCGCAGGTAATTCAATCAAAACCCCGAGCAATGCTACAAAATGCGTGGAGTGAAATTGAGTACCGTTTGGATGTGGTTAGAGCTACACCGGGTGCACATTGCACATACTGAAGTATGGTAGCTGGTTATGCTTGTATCTGCTTCACAAAATAAAACTTCTGAATATTTAATAGTGAGTTTTGTTTTTACTGTTTCTACAGCGCCATCTATGGGTGAAATTCGGAACTATTTTTTATTTGCATAAACAAAACTTTTCATCATAGGAAGCATTTTGGTACAAACCTCAATTTCGTACCACGCTACTTTAAATTTTTTTTTTTTTGGGGGGGGGGGCGAAAACATGGATAAAATGCACTCGAATAAAATAAAATAAATTTAAAGTAACCACCTAAGTAAATGCTTTAATTGGTATTAAAATTACCACTTAAAGAATTTCACAAAGCGTCGTTTGTTTTTATGAAAGATTTTCATTTCATTTATGAAGCATTTTTTTTAAAACTACAGTTTAAAAATATTTTTATATATAAATTGGATAATTAAATTGAAATAACTAAATATGCATAGTTAACACGATAAATAAAAGTTTTTCTGAAAAATCTTTGCAGTTCTTATTAAGAAAGCCTGAAAAAATTTACTTAATTTGTCATTATATAAAAATATATTTTGAAGAAACGAAAGCTGGGTTATAATTAAACAATCTTTTATAAACCATTTTTTGAGTTATTTAATGTTTTGAATTTGAAAATAAAAAGGATATCAAGTAGTTTAATTAAAGTATAAACACTTTGAAAAAAAAAATTGAGTTCGATAAAATATTACATTACATGAAATAATTTTAACACGTTTTTAACTCAAAACCGTAATTGGAAAAATAATGAAAATTACTTTTTAATGCTAAACCAAGAATAAATAATTAAGTTGACTAGAATTTTCCAAACAGTAAAACTTTACATCAATTTGTAAAATTTTATGTATTTTATTTAACTTAAACTAATATTTATTGTATACATGATATTAATAATTTCAATTTTTAAAGTAAGTTTGCGCTTAGAAAACATAAAGAATTTATATTTCTTTAACGAGAAATTAGTTTCATAATTTCAGTTTTTATGTAAAAATTTTTAAAAACTTGTATTTATTAAATTTAATATTAAAAATGATAAATTGAAAATGCAACTATAAAGTTATGCGTTAGAAAGAAATACTTTTAGTAACAGAAATCACATTTTTTACCATTGCATGTTAAGTAAATATTATGCTTGTTTTTTTCCAAAAAAGCTTTCACTGAAATCCGTTTGATGCATAATTTTTTAATTAATGGTAATGAACAAATAATTTTCTCACCTTCAGCGTTGATATGAATAATAAAAATAAAAAATTAAGTAACATGATTAAAATGCATTTAATGTTTTGTTTCATTAAATATTTGATTTATCGGGAAAGAAGAGTTAAGGCAATTAATTTTACATAGGTTACATGTGAGTTAAATACCGCAGTATTTTTTTATCAGTTAATACTTCAGGTGTCCATATTTTCTTTAACTAAAACAGATATTAAGTCATATAAACTACAAGCGTCGAAGTCCTTCAAATACTTTTTAGATTTTTAGATTTTGTGAAAATTGAGTAGATGTTTGTTCCATTCCTGAAAAGTGACTGTGGAATAGAATAAAGTTTGGAATTGCATTGGGAAATCTAATTTAAACTATAGATGCCCAAAATTATTATAAATATTTTATAGATCTTGAGGTTTTGTGAAAATTGTAAAAATGTTTGTTCTCGCATCCATCCAAAAATTGCTGAAAACAATAGAATGAAATTTAGCAACATGATCAGCAACGACTGGAACAATACATGCCGGAATTTTTTGAAAAAAATAAATAAATTTTTAAATTAAAAAATATATGTTTATTCGATTGCGAAAGTTTTGTAAAATTTTCTTGTGGCATAATGTTAAAATATGTACAATGAATCAACCATGGGTTTTCAGTGCAGTACAAAACATGCACACTATATGTAACTTTCAACCGTTACCAGTACAGTTACTAGCCCAACGCTTCAACCCTCGTTGTGGTCACGTTTTCATCTCGTTCGTCACTTCACAGGTGTGATGTAAATGTACTTCATCCGTGAAGTCCAGTCGTGACGAAAATGTGACATTGAAAAGAGGAGTAATGTAATTGATAATTAACCACATGTATGACTAACTGTGTGACACATGCGTGACATCACTGTGCGACAAATATGTGACATAACAGAGTGAGGTAGGTCACCGTGCAACTGATAATTAGTTACAATGTGACTTCGCTGTGCAACAAATATGTGAAGTTTCAAAGTGACATAGTGTAATTGGTAATTAGTCACAACGTGACGCCACTGTATGACAAATCTGTGATATGGCAGAGTGACGTCACAGTGTTAATTTCTGAGTAAAGACCATGAAGGTCACCATGTGATGTGACAAAAACCGCTCCAAGTAGTCCTTTGGCCGTTTCCACAGCCTCTCTGCGACGAACATGTCACATGAAGTCACAAAGTTACACTGATGCACAGATGTTGGAACTTCACAATATGAGGTGGGAGCAATATTTTTTAATAATTAAAAATCTTTTACCGCAGATTGTTTCCAAACTCTAAACTTTGATTAAAAGTAGACAGCACAACTTATTTTCTCTTAAATAGAGTAATTCTTTTTTAATCCAAAATATTTTTTTTTAAAGTAAAGGATTCTAATCCAACCTTATGCATCTTTATAGAGTCAAATTTATTATTCGTGAAATAGAAATAAGAATGTTGACTAATGGTTGTATGTTTTTCATTAGAGGATGTTTTAAATGCTAGAAAATATCGTTAAATTTTTGTGTCCTCACAGCGAGCAGACTGCTTGTGTGCGTTATCAAGACTTGTGGCAAGTCGTGTGGTACTAAAAGAAAAATATAGGATACACAAAAATTTAACATTTAAACGCAATTTGTTAGTAAAAATTATAATTTTATTAATATTATTTGAGTTACTCAAAAAATTCATGAAAGTGAAAAAATACTACTATATATTTTAATAATTAAATTAAAATACATTAGTAATAAATACTACGTTGCAAAAACTATAATATAAAGCCTTAATGTAGAGTAAAAGGCATACACATATGCGATCACTATTTTAAATGTTTTATTCAAAGGCAAATATTGCATAAAAATTAGAAATGTGAAATAAATTAAATAATTGACAAAAAATGTTTCTGCTGCTGTAATTTTATCTTCTATAAAAAGAGTAGACACTCAAGAATGAAACATATAATTAAAACAATGAATTCATTATAATGTTTGAAGTCACTCGCAAATTCAGCTTTCCGAGTAGACTGCCATTTTTATTTTTATCGAGTAAACTAAATTTTTCGTAACAGTTCTACTGTGGTGTAAGGTATTCGGATAACTTTACAAAATGTGCAGACTGAAATAATCTCAATTTTTGAAACACTTTGAAATAAATTAGCTCAGATACATTTCGTAAATTTAGATTACACAGTTTTAAGTACCTAAGAAATATATTAACAGAAACAATATATGTGTAAATAGAGGTTGAATAAGTAAATACGGAACAATCATTTTAAAATAATTATGTTGCTTTTAGTACTGCTAAATTCGAAACGTTATAGATTGTCGTGTACATGTTTAAATAGAAACGAAATTAAGTAAAATTTATCACGTATTCATTTAAAAGATAACAAAAAGAAAAGAAAATATACTATTATATTTGTTCACATGTATACCATTTATAATAGACATCAGATGAGAAAAGGAATAATTTAGTTAGTCTTATTAATAATAATAAGACTAACTATATTTGACATGTGTTAAATTAAATGAAACGTAGATACGTCTTTTGAAAGATGAAGAACGCGATATAACAGTTTTATTAATTTGTAAGGTTATTTTAGCGTATGTATCCCAGGAATGAAATCCGAAAATTGTTAATAGACGTTACAATGCTATTATATAAAATAAAGTTTTAAAAATTAATGGATCTTCAACATGAGCCAGTCTATAAATAATGGTTTATGTAATTACACGATTATTGAATGTTCTCATGTATTGATGTCGTTAACTTTATACGTACTACAGCAGTGTGTGTTCATAGTTTATGAAAAACGCGACAGAATACCTTGAGTAATTATCAAAAGTAGTATAATAGTAGTAAAGTAATATAATTCCTGTAAAAACGACTTTAGGATAATATTTGGGTTTCCGTATGTTTTAGTAAAAAATACCACATATGTTGCAACTAAATAACCAAATATTTGAGTCCTCAGTGTTTGAAACTTACATTTAAATTTTATGAGGGTACTTTTGAAGTTCTTTGCAACTCATTCACACCTTATAAAAAACTAATAAAACATATTTTTGAATTTCTGTCTAAAATTTAAATATCAGATTTTTAAGTCACTAACGGTCGTATTCACTAAGTACTTGAAACCCGTGTTAACCCAACAAAACGAGCGTCAGACATAAAATGGATGTACATTGGATGCCTATTTAACGTCTGACGAGAGGTTAACACCGGTCTGAAGTTCTTAGTGAATACGTTCGTTAAACTTTTTAAAATGTGGGCTCTGTTTCAAAATGCACATAAACTATTATGATAAAAATTACTACGTATAATAATAACCCGACCAGCTTTCATGGTGGGTCAAGCACCGTGCTACGGTTTTGGGTTCAACTCCTGTCGGTTGAGGTTCGATCGCCGACTGGGCATGTATGTCATTGTGTCCATCCCTTCATAGGGGGCAACGTTGATCCACCATATAGGTGCCCACATAATAAAGTGACCAACAGCTCCGGCCTTAGTAGTGGCCAACTCCGCCAATGTATTGTTAAGGCCCGTCATTTAAGGGGAGTTGCAACCTTTAAACCTTCAAAATATCGAAAAAACTATTATTGCATTTTTCAAAAATTTGAATCTTTCTGAATCGTATGATTCAAACTACATGAAAATATTCCTATTAGAACGCGAGTAATTGCAAAAGAAAGTGTGGATGCAATGGGGTTTAAAGCAGGGATTTAACCCATTTATGCCTAGCGTCCCTTTTTTGGGACGGCATTTTCGCTATTAGTCGAAAACGTTATTTATTTTTCCTACCCTTTATTCATGAGTATCGAGCCTCAACTCTACAAAATATTTTAACATGATCAAGTAGGATGTTGATATTTCGATTTTTATGCATAATGATTTTAAAAGAAATCATCCCTTGTTCAAGAAGTTGACGTCAGAAATTTAACTATTATTTCTGTTATCAGTATAAATCGAAGAAAGTCGCAAAAATATCCAGGCACAAATGGGTTAAAACTTTGAACGCGTTTTTCTCAAAACTGCTTTTTGCGACTTGCACGCATGATTGTAAAACACCTTATACAGGTATTATCTTGAAACTTGTTGGGTAAGTACGTGTTATTAATGTCTATAACCTACACCTGTTTTTTCATGTTTTTGTACGTATTTATTATTTAAAAAAAAACATTTTTATGTTATGAAAAGTAGAGATTTTTTCATTTTCTTTTTTTATCGAACCCTGAGGGGAAAAAAATTGAAAATTAAAAATATTATTTAGGTGTAGGTTATAGACATTAATAACACGCACTTACCCAACAAGTTTCAAGATAATACCTGCATAAGTTTTTTTACAATCATGCGCGCAAGTCGCAAAAAGCAGTTTTGAGGAAAACGCGTTCAAAGTTTTACATCCCCTTTTTAAACTCCATTGCATCCACATTTTCTTTTGCAATTACTCGCGTTCTAATAGGAATATTTTCATGTAGTTTGAAGCATACGATTAAGAAAGATTCAGAATTTTTGAAAAATGCAATAATAGTTATTTCGATATTTTGAAGGTTTAAAGGTTTCAACTCCCCTTAAAAAAACACTACGTATAATAGCCTATATCATCGTTGTCAAATGAATATCTGCTATGTGTATACTTTTGGGGTCATCGACATTTTGACTGTTATGCGTAGTTTACTAACCAAATTTTCGTATAAAAAGAACTCTCATGTGTCTCTAAGCATTATACGGTGAAGTGCGATTGCTAATAAAAATATGCCACGCGTATCGGCCGGAATATTGTCAAATGACTGCTAATAAAAACTGGTAATAATAAATAAACCCACATAGCAGATATTGGTTTGACAACGACTATATAACGCGGTAAAAAAATGCACTTCACTATTCTATAAATGAATTAGAACCCGAAATTTCCAGGCTTTGGTTCAAATATTTGTTTCAAGAAAGCACTTACATTCGAAGGAGGTGTTAATCCAAACATGATTTAGAATAGTATTCTGTATCAGGAAATTGGAGTTATTGGGTAATTAAACACGATTAGCAAACATGCATGTTGAACGTGTAGATATTTGAGTTCTATTTGTAATCGGCTGCAAAATTAGCATTGCTGAGGAGTTAGGGTGAGAATTTCAATACCGGAGGAAGATCTGGGGTACTGGGAGTATAAGCCAGTAGTAGTAGCCTACGCACGCAAGCCTGATATACAGGGTGTACCGAAAGCATAGAGCATTTCGACGAGACTACGTCTCTGGGATTTCTCCCCAACTATGCGTGAGAGCTTGGGGTTCTCGTAATGTATATCAATGGGAAAAGCCAACTCTCAGCATCGAATCATAATAAAAAGTGCTAAATTCAAGTTTTTGGATGATTGTAGCGGATCGAATTGGCTAAGCAAGCCTTCAACTTTGATTTTCCAGCAACAATTTTATGCTTGAAAGTAGTTAAAGATAATTAAAACAGATGTTTCTAATACCCCTTTTTCTGGGTTGAATACAATAGGAAAACAGTAGGAGAATCTGCGCAGAAAGGATGTGCAGTAGGCTGTCACTCAAATGGAATCACTGAAATATCACGTCGAAATGCTAAGCGACAAATAACGATATGCAATGTGGGGATTTTTAACTGTTTATGACCACTCCACATAATGTGTTTAAGTGTTGCTGAAATTTTCCATCATGATTTACTAAAATTCAATTGTTTCTTCGTAGAAAAATGTTAAACTAAACTTGATCATTATAAAAAAGTATTTACTTTCTAATGTTGTGAATATCAATGCTTAAAATATTTGTTAAAAAACTTGATAAGGTAAATTAACTATTATTTATATCTCAGCTTTACCTTTTGTAGAATCATTAATAATCGGCATATGGAATGAAATTTTTGACCTCATATCGCTTTGTGATTCCGATTCCTTTTCTTGTGTCCTATCTCTTCTAAAAAGTTTTTTTGCAATATTTTTAGATGCCCTGTATATGTCAATGCTATTCTTCAATTTCTGAAGATGTGCGTCGGCTGAACGGTTTAACACTCTGACCTTTGACAAATATCTGTGGATTCAAATTTTTCTTGAGGAAATGGGTCTGTCCAGTACATTGTTACTCTAAGGTTTGGGGGCTCGGTTTTCGTGAGCGTAAAACGAAACTTTTCTATGATCGCGTATAAGATTCAAAAGTAGAAATGGAAGTTCTATCAAAGTTTACAATGAACGTTCTAATCAGCGTTTCCCAACCACCTGTTTCGCGGACCGGTGCCGGTCTTCTTCTGTAAAATTTATTAAAAAATAATCAGCAACAAATGCCGTTCTAACTAAAAATGATACACGTTTGAAACTTTATTTAATAAACGGAATATGGGTTCATATAATATTAGGTGAACCAAAAAGTAATGCCATTTTTTTTTCATATACCAATATTTTGCTTAGCCAAAACTACCTAAGCAAATAATATGAAACTTGACAAAGTTTTATATCGTGGGTGTTAGATTGAAGAGCATTTTTCCAAAATTCATAACTTATGGGGGGATAGGAGACCAAAACTATCTTTTCACATATCCCACATGTTCTAAAAGAGGGTAGAGATATTCATAAAATTCATATAAAAAAACAGCGCTAACCAATACCTAAAAATTATTTTCAGAACATTCTGAATATAATCCTCAAACGAAGGCAATATACGGGAAAAAAGCGATATGGCGGCGATTTTACTTAAAAAAAATTAATTTATAAACATTCTCGCTTTAAAATTTAACAAATATCAATTCTATGCTTAGTTACAGCTTGTTTGTAATTTAATACTTGTTGAAAATTTATTTATTTCAATTTTATGTAAAAAAGGAATGTAGTGAAATAGTGCTGCCTACATAAACATTTTCGGACAGTTTAGATTGGAAAGGACCCTCCCACACTGCCTGATGTTGCACAAATGGGAGTAATAAATAGCGACAAAATTAAGAGGACTTAGTACCTTTAAACGTCCAAAAAATCAATTTTTCAAAAATAATCTTTGAAAATACTTCAGATTAGCAGGAATATTTTAAAACAAACCGCACCAAAGTCGAACGAAAATTATGCCCGCAGCAATTAAAAGCAAAAGAGCTAACATGGACTTTCCCTATCAACGCACTGTAAAGAAACTTTCTTACTCTCTAAAGAAACTTTTACACTTTCCCAGCACGATTTTATAAAGAATTATGAATGGAAAATTGTGAAAATTTACGTATAAGCTGTGCCTATAGATCTGAACCCCATATTTGATCATGGGACCAAAATATTTTACTTTATAGCATGATGAATAACAGAAATTTAAAATTATTGAAATTTTTATGGTTTATCATGTTATGAAATAAAATATTTTGATCCTATTATCAAATCTGAGGTTCAGAGAATAAATATATATACATACAACCTACATGTAAGATTTAATAATTTTCCATTCATAGCTTTTTTAAAAATCTTCTGGGAAAGTGCAAAAAATCAGAAAATGAGACGATCAAGTTTCTTTACACTGCGTTTATAGGAAAAGTCCATGTTAGCTTTATTACTTTTAATTACTGTGGGCGTAATTTTCGTTCGATTTTGATGCGTTTTGTTTTATAATATTCCTAACTATCTGAATTATTTTTTAAAAATTATTTTGGAAAAATTAATTTTTTACAAGTTTAAATGTACTCTGTCCACTTAACCCTCCTAGTAGCTGTAAAATCGTAAAATTGTTTTCATTTTGTTCTAGATTTCACTGCTACACACGGAGAAAAAAAAATAGAGTCCTCATCTAAAACGAATAGATAGTTGTTTCTTGTGCACCATAACTAGAAGAACTGATCGTAGGTATATGCATGATGCACACAACTGGTATAGACGAAATGGTCAAAAATTTCTAGTCCGTAATACTCTAGATAATCTCAACAGAATGGCTGGTCTGTGTAACGAGAAATTATCGTTCAATTTTTTTTCCACGAGAATTACCGTTTGTGAGTCAACCCGCAAACGTACGCACAGATATACAGACATTTTCATCTGGGTAGAAGCACCAGTTTATAGAGGACATATCTAAAAATTGAATAAATGGGTTCATATGTGTCTCGTTCTATGATCTAGTATTTATAGTCAATACATAGACTCATAAATTATAGTTCCACCAATTATTTTCTAGACGTCAACGGCGTATTTCTTTTAAGTGTGCATCAACAATTTTTATGTTTTAAAACGCACAGGTATCGAATAAGAAGTTTTCATTTTAAAGCTTATAAGTAATAGTGTTTATTTATTTAACTAATTACAAATCCTATCATTTAAAAAAAATATTTTAAAGACGCATTAAAATTGTAGCGTGAAAAAAAAAACTTCACATTATTTGCCCATTTTCGAGACGCCCAGAAAGTTAAAAATACAGTTTGTAAAACTCAGCATATTTAATAAAACAGTGATAGTTTTGCCTTTTCCCCCAACATGCGATAAAATTATTTTTATCATTTCAGGATAAAAAACAATCTTTAAATTTACGTCAGTTTTAAAATTGTTAAAGATCCAATTCTGAAACACATTTTACTGACATGAATAAATTTATCATCAAAGTAAATAATAGTTATAATAGTATGTAGATAAATACTTGTTGGAAATATAGTGATACAATTAGTAAGAGCGTGTTAATTCTCATTTCTTTTCTACCAAATGTATAAACATGAAAATAAGCATATATTTTTGCTTCGTACTTAATTGTCTGGATTTGCTCTTTATATACATAAAATAACATTTTCAAAAACATAATTATAAATGCAAATAGATATACATCTGAAATAGAAAAGAAATCTCTACTCAGTCACTATTTGTAAGTAGAAAATGTATGTATACATATTTCCAGATATATAACTAATTTATTTTACTAGTTAATATGTTAGAATTATTAGTCTAAATAATATGCTGCACCCTCCTATACAAATACGTTTAAGAGTGTTTCACCATTATTATTATTATTCATCTATACATTCGGAAATTTGAAAATGATAAAGTATCAGTAAAAACTTTTAGAAAATGAACAATAACTCTCATTTTGTAAAAAAAATTATCGGTAGGAAATTCTAATATCAATTATTTTATGATGTTATTAAATGCATTAGCACACAATAATTCACAGCATACACAATATGGAGATAAAATAATCAGGATTATATTAGTATTTTGCTTAAAATATTTTTATTACTACCGAAACATTCTACTTCGAAGTTTTAGCGCAAGACAGTCTGCATATTTTTACTTAAAAATGTTGACGTATTTCACAAAAAGAAAAAAAAAAGCGAAAAAAGCATGACTTTTAAAATATAATTTTGACATCCAGTAGATGCTATACCGCATTAATGGTATTTTGTTTTCTCGCAGTGCACACTGATTTTCTTAAACACAGTTTCAAATGAAAAGAAGTAGAAAAAAAAATGATAATGGGGGGAAAACAACGCTATAAAATATTGTTAGATGTAACTTTTTATCATTATTAATATTAATACAATAATTATTAATATTAATTAAAATTATAAAACATACAGAATTTGTTTACTACTCATATAGCTCTTAGAGTTTATTGGTTAATCATCATTAGTTAATCTTATTGTACTAAAATATTACGATAAGATAGCACTAGAAATTCATTAAGTACATAAATACATTATTGTTCAACTAATCTGTTACCACCATTCAATCTTTCATTTAATTTTAAATTTTACTGTAACAACTTTTTATATTAATTTTTTTTGTATTATTTCCTTTATTGCTATTCAACATTCATGTCCTATTACAATGACGTATTTTACCATTTTACTCCTAATTTATTAAAATAAAATTACACTAACATTAAGCACTATCAAGAAAAAGTTGTACATGTACAGTATTTTCCTTTTACTGCATCAGACGTATTCTGAATCTCTACCATACCTCAAATTAGTATAATAAATCTCCTGAAAAGTTTTTGAAAACAATAATGAAAGCATAGTAAAGCTACGAACCAGAAAATTACTTAATATTGTTTTTAAATATCACTAAAGTTTTATTTAAACTGTATCAAAATTTAAAATTAATTTGCTTTTCGTTTATTCAGCAAAAAACAGTTAATTTGTCAAAAATAACTGCAGAAAATCTTTATTTTTAAATATTTTTCTTATAACAGACCAGTATTTCAAACAAACAATAGTTTTAAATTAGTTAACCAACTACATTTAACTTGCAATTTTGGTACACTTTATCAAGAAGAGTGTCGTTTTAGAAGTCAAGTCGACCCTTTCAGTAAGTTAAATGTTAAAAAAGTAAGTTTCTGGTTTAAACGGAAAACTCCTCTTTTAATAATAAACCACGAAATGTAATATTTTAAAAGAATATCACGATTTGTTTTTCATCTGCTTAGAAATTTATTTATGACATACCGAATTTTCTCAGCTGTGCTTTTCATTATAATTATTATTTAATATTAATCAATGTATTCGTGTCTGTTTATGCGTTCTTCACACTAATTATGAAAAAAGCGCAATTAGCAAGAGCCAGCTAGCTAAAAATGCAAGTTCACGAAAAGTTTTCGAAACTTTTGCCCTGCACTCACCTTGCTTAGATCCCTGTGTTTTCCCAGTGCTTCATAAACAGTGGTAGAAGACACCATATGAACAGCCGCGATGCAGCACAAAAGAAACCAGACTCTATGAAATCCCATGGTTGTTCCAAAACACCACTACACGAAAAGATCCAATGTAATCAATTCACTCAAGTTCCACAAGGAAAAAGAAAGTACTGTATGGTATTCGATAAATGTATCAAATATTAATTTACCAATCTGCCTTTTCTCTCACAAACCAATCAAAACTCACAAACAAACGTATATTCAGCACTTAATCCTCTGTGAAAACTTTATATCCGAGTGAAAAAGTAACGTTTATTTTGTTCTTTTTTTTTTTTTTTTGTTTTTGGGATGCGAGCGAGCAACTATCTTTGGGGACGAAGTTTTATAATTTTTCCAAAAGGTGAAGAAGAAGGGGAAAAATATTGACGTTTTCTCCGGCGAAAGCAATGACGCAACTCAACTCCACACTACTGCACTCAAAGACCGCTACCTCGGTATTGGGAATTCACGGCGACGGTTAGGGTTTGCCGGAACGGAGCCAGATCGCCAAGCCATGCCGCCCGGTGCGACGGGGCGTCGATTCCGACGTGTTTAGCGCTGGAGCGTAAAAGTATAAAAACGTGTGATGGATTGCTTACATCTCGGAACTCACCCGTGAACAGTTTTGAGCGCGTAATAAAATTATTTTGTAAGACAAACATGTACTTTTTCGATATTTTTCTCGGCGAATGGAAATGAATTATCTGCGAGTTAACTTTTATCTGTGTAACGATCATTTCCTTTACATGGTGTGCTGGCAAAAGTGCATAAACGGCTGTACATGGCCGCTTTTAATTTAAGCTCCAAGTAATGAGGACATGAAATGATTTGTGAATTGAACTTTCAGTTACGTTCAGGCCAGGTAAAACCCCACGTTAAAAAATTATCGTTTAACCCTTTGAGGCGCAACTCTTTCCCAAAGTTGAAAAAAGGGCAGCCTGGCTGTGCCGGCACAGCCAGCTGTCGTCAAAAAAGGATCTCTAGATCTGTGGCAGGAGATGAACATTTCGATCGTCTGCCATCTTGCTGGTAGTTAAGTCGAGTGATGGCAACGGGTGCCCTTTTTTCAGCATTGGGCAATCTATCCAGCTGTTCTCGCATTCTTATTTTTCAGCAGATGTGAGTGGTGTTAAAAATAATCGTGACAATTTTTTTACGGGAAATGACGGGCTAAAAAGTAAAGGATTCTCGCGGAGCTATGCCACCCGCAACTATTTTTATAGAAATCAAATTTATTCTTCGTGACTGGTAACAGTCAAAACGTCAGAGTTTGGTGTTCCCAGAGCGGGAACACTGCGCGTTAAAGGGTTAATCAATAAAAAAAAATTGGAATGAACCTAAAGAGAAAACATGTTAATTTACTAAAGATGTAAAAGAATACATTAAAAAAGCTGTAAAATCATAGTAAAAGCTATTACCTTTATTTGAGAGAAATCTTGGAATAGGTTGAAAACATATTGATTAACTTAAAATATAATAGAGCCCATTCAAAAAATCCTCCTTGGAACAACATAACAAAAATCATTCTCTCTTAGTCAAGAAAATGTTATGCCAATTTAAATATGATATATTAATTAACTAAAAATGTATTATTACCCGTTTAAAAAGTTTCGCATGAAAGAGTACAAATAAAATATTTTAACCAGAGACTCTTATTGCCAAACAAACCAATAAATAATGAAGTAATTCTCTTTCAGTCAAAAAAACTCGATATCAACTCAAATAAAACTACATTAATTAATCAGAAAAGTAGTAAAATATGTTTTGTAGGTATTGAAAAAAAGGATATAAAGAAAACAGTTCAATCGGAGACACTTCTTGCACCACAAACCAGTAAAAGAAAGTAAACAAAATGATACCAATTAACTAAAAAAGTAGTAAAATCCGTTTTGAAGATTTAGAAAAAAAAAAAAAATAGTAGAAAGCAAACAATTTAACCTGAGACACTTATTGCAAAAGAAACGTATAAATTATAAAATTACTAGCGGCTACCCGCGACTTCGTACGCGTCGGCTTTAGAATTAGGTACCGAGAGAAACGAAGCATGTGTGAATAACAAATATGTTTTCGACTAAAGAAACTGCATTTAAATATTATTTGCTTTTTACTTATTTTAAATGAAGTATAATGCATGGTAGTATACTTCATTTAAAATAACAGAGTATGTAAAATTACTAAATTTAGATTTTTTTCAGGCATTTGGCGAATAGAGACAGTTACGACAGTATTTGCGAACTGTTTTGAGTGTTCTTGTAAAAGAAATATTTATGCTATATGCATGAATTTTAGCCTATGTTAATCAGGAATAGTGCAGCTTTCTATTAGCGAAAAAGTTTTAGAATCGGTTCTATAGTTACAGAGATACCCATAGAGCGTAATGTATTAGAATTATTTTGAGTGTTCCTGTAAAGGAACTATTTGCGCTACATGCATTAATTTTAGCCTATAATACTCAAGAATAGTGTAGCTTACTATCAGTGAAAAAAGTTTTGGAATCGGTTCAGTACTTACAGAGATACACATAAAGCGTAATGTAATTCTTATGAGTATCCCTGTAAAAGAACTATTTGCGATATATGCATGAAAGGTAGCCTATAACACTCAGGGTCCCCCCAGTGTCTAAGAGGGTCTGCTCTCAAACCTGGAAGGCGGGAGATGCCAGGTTCAAACACCGGTCGCGCCTGTCGACCTAGCCGCTCGCAGTTTTCCGTGTTTTTTTCAAAAACCTCGCGAAAATACGGGCTAGGATCCCTTAGAAAGTTCCCCACATAGGAATAACCCAGGCCTAGGACCCTAGTGCAGACAATCGGTCTTAATCCCCAAACAAACAAACAATAATACTCAGGAATAGTGTAACTAAGTTTTAAATTCGGTTTAGTAGCTATAATTCCATAGAGCGCAATACATTATAATTATTTTGAATGTTTTTGTAAAAGAATTATTTATGCTATATGCTTGAAAGGTTGCCTGTATGTTAATCCAGGGCATAAGCTATCTTCATTATGAATTTTTCCAAATCCGTTCAGCAATTTGTGTGTGATTCAGTCAAAAACATCTAAACACACAAACGTATACATTTTTTAATGACTATGTCATTTTATCTCTCAATACCCTTATTGAAAAATGTGTCTCAAAAATGCGACATAATAAAGCGACATAAAAAAGCTACATAATTTTACATGTATTTAAATACTATTAGTTCACAACAGCTTTAATATCGAGATTAAAGCAATCTTTAGTCTCGATATTGTTACACTATTTCGTAAGCTGTAGAATATGCTCCACATGTATTTTTTACATATATTCAAATATTATTAGTTCACAACAGCTTTAATCTATTATTACACTATTTCGTAAGCTGTAGAATATGCACCACATGTATTTTTCTATAAATAGGTTACACTCATAAAAATTTCAACATAGGGTTACCAGGCGAAATACGCGAATGATGAGCGATAAAATGCCAAGTTAATTAATATAGTTTTAATATGGCAATAATAAAACTAAAAAATTAGGGGAGTTCAGAGGGATCTCCCCCTGACGAGGCTCGAACAGCCGAGTTTTTACCCTCCGCTAAAGAGGGTAATAGTTTTCGGCAGACGAAAAAAGTCGTGGATGATAATTGATAGTAAATAAAATCTTACAGATCTCACGGAAATTTGAAACACACCAAGATCCGACACATGATTGGAATAATGGATACTTGAAAAATTTCAAAGTAACGTCAGATGAAACAAAAGGGGAAACTGTAAGATTTTGTCAGAGCGTCTGCGACTGGCTGTCAAGTTCCCGAGGTTCCGATTTCATTTTTCAGAACTTGGATTTGTTTCCAGAGTCGCGTTCAAACTTTTGTCCCTCCTCGGAGCAAGTGGTGGTGTTCTGTCGTGGCATTTCTAAAATTTTCATTTTTGCGGGATCAGTGTGAAATAGCTCGTAGGCTTGGTATTTCACGCTCTACTTTCAGTATTACATCGTTAAATATCAGAAGAAAATACCCGGGACTGTTGTTCAAGGCCGCGCTGGCCGTCCTCTCCAGTTGTCTAATCCGGAAGAAAGTCATCGTGAAACTAACCGTCTATTTATGCAAAGAAAAAGGGAAGATCCAGATTTTCGTGCTCAAGAAGCGGAATCCAAATCCAGAAGACAAGACAGAAAACGTTTACGACTCTGTCTAGATATACCATCGAAAAGACCAAGAACAGATACTGATCTAAATGTAAGGTGTGAAGAACTAGAATTTCGTAAATTAGCTGAGAAATTTTTCGAAGCTGTTGCTGATGGTCCAATCCACCAATGCTATTGTTGTGATCGACTGTGGTTCAAAAAGTCAATAAGAACCCATTCCAAAACAACTTTACTGTCCAAAGGAGCGACAACGGACTTTATAAAACTAGTCTTTTACAAAGATATCGATGATATTGGCAAATTTTGCAAAACATGTTACGATTGTTTGATTAAATTGACAATACCAGAATTAGCTATAAGCAATGGCTTCGAATTCCCCGAAATACCGGATTGTTTAAAATACTTGACACCACTGGAAGAACGGTTGGTTTCTCCCCGTTTGATTTACATGCAAATACATCCTGTACATGGCTGCCAATACAAATTAAAAGGTTCTGTCAAAGAACCTCTTTAGCGGAGGGGAAACTAATTTCAGCTGAAGGCTGAATATTATAATTAAATTTAGAGGTAGTCAAAATCGGTTTTCGTTTTTTTTATATTATTGGTAGGATTTGGAAATTTATGAAGTTTAAGAAACACATTTGGACTTTTCTTTCTAATGCATTTAATTTGGCGTAAAATCAACATAATTTCCATACCATTTCATGTTTTCAAATGCATGTTTATCAGAAAATAGAATTTCAGCTTTATTTCAAAAGCATAAATCATTTTGTGCGGGCGATAAAACGGTTTTTAATTAATAATTAGAAAAGTATTTAAAATTTCAACATTCTGAGCCTCAGGTGCACAGTCATGGGCTTCTATGCTCAAATTTTCAAAGCTCTGCTTTCTGTAGATTTGTCTGGAGAACATTCATTTTTATTATTATTGATAGATATATTTGGCATAAAACTGGCATAATTTCCGTGGAATTTAATGTTTTTCAGATGCACGCACGCGCTTCTTTATTGAAGCAATAGCATTCTTGTTAGCTCAAAACATGAATCATTTGATTGATACGGGCGAAACTCGCCAAGCATGGCAACGTAAAAACGGTTTTTAATTAATAATTAAAAAAGTAATTAAAAATATAAAATTCTAATTAGCCTGTAACCAACTCCAGGGTCCCCTCTATATCTAAACCAAAATGCATCCTAATCGATTCAGCGGTTTAGGCGTGAAAGCGTCATAAATAAACAAACAAACAAACTCACTTTCGCATTTATAATATTAGTTAGGATCGTCTTTTAGTCAGTAAAACCCAATACCAAGTAAAATTAAAATTATATTATGTAAGCATTATTTAAACAAAGATGTTGTAGCTCCTCTTTATATAAAAAAATTCTTAAAGAAGCATATATATATATATATATATATATATATAAAGCATTTTAACTGGAGATATTTCTTGTAAAATAAGCCAATAAATGATGAATTCACTTTCAGTCAAGAGAAATATCAAAATAAAATGATATTACTTAACTAAATCAATTAAATAAAATGATAATAATTAAAAAAAGTTGTAAAAAAAGTAGTAATAAGTTAAAAGTGTTGCTGAAAAGGGAGGAAAAAACCAATTTAATCAGAGACACTTCTTGCAAGAAAGACCCATAAATGATAAAAGTATTCTCTTTTAATCAAGAGAACTCAATACGAGCTTAAATTAAAATATATTAGTTAATTAAAAATGTTGTAGAACATACTTAAAAAAGGTTGTAGAACATACTTCCTCATACACTTTCTTAGGAAGTGTATAAGGAAACATTTTTACTTTCCGAACACGTACCATTTAAGGAAAGTATTGTAATCATGAAAAAAATCGACTTCGAGATTTTGGTATTTTTACATGTTTTGAGGGCTTCTGAATCCATTTATGCTATTTTTACGAGATGTATATATGTGTGTGTGTGTGTGTGTGTGTGTTTGTGTGTGTATGTGAGTGAACACGATAGCTCCTGAACGGAGAATTCGATTGAGCTCAAATTGGCTATATATGTCATAAACCACCGTCGCAAGACCGGTATTGGTTTTCGTGTATATAGTACTTATAGTTTTTCTACAGGGCTACGACAAAGATTTCTCTTACATTATGGCCTATGGGGGGAAATTCTTGAAAGTGCGTTGGCGTTTAAACGGTACCTTCGATTTAGCTGAAATTGGGAATATGTGTTATAAATCACCATCTTAAGACCGGTATTGATTTTGGTGTGTATAAGACTTATAGTTTTTCTACAGTGCTACGACCAAAATTTCTTGAAAGTGCGCAAGCATTTAAACGGTGCATTCGATTGAGTTTCAATTTGGTATATATGTTTGAATTATTCATCGATTAAAATTTATTTAAATGTTTGGTAATGATCTTAATCGTAAGTGTTCGGAAAGTCGAGTGGAGTCACTCCAGATTTTTAATCTTAGCGTCAATAACCAAACGCAATGCATTTTCAATGACACCGGGTACCGTGGTACCCACATCGAATACGTGCACTAACTGTTTGTTCCATTACTTGCAACTGATTTTCCTAATCAAGTAAACACTTATTGCAAGATTAGACTAATAATTAATTATATTAATTAATAACTAAAAAATAATTATTAAGAATAATAATTCATATTATTATGTTTGATTATATTTGCCATAATAATCAATTACAAACTGTAATTGATCATCTTGATTACAATCTGTTCCACACGAAGCAACAATGGGTACCTTAGTACCAGGATAGTGAGTACTGATATAGGAAAGTATTATGCATATAAAACCAACAGTAATTTTCCCCACAAGGGGTTAAGATTAAATGTTTAGTTCAGAACCATGTAAATAAAGTGGATTAAAAGTGATTTTGTCTACAATTGATTAGAAATTATTAAAATTACGGACTTTCAAAAAGACACTTAGAGAACCCGGTCATTGAAGCAATGTTTAAATGGAGACAATTCTACTAAAAATCCCGTATGAATTAGAAAAGTAGACAAAATGGAGCTTACTTATGCAGAGCGTCCTAAAAATTTTCGCACTAACGACGTATGGATATTGCTTAACATATTTGCATCTTTTACACGAATTACATTCAGAATACGTCTCAAGCAGCACAGTTCTCTGACTGCGCGATAAACGCATCTCATAATGCAGAACAAAATATCACAGAACTATTTTTCTGGCAAGAACTTGAGCGCAAAAAGAACCAGACGAAAGAAACTAAAAAATTGATGCAATTTTTAGCAGACGATAAAATAATAAAAAAAGTCATTAAGACTATGAGTTCATTAAGTAGGATTACGGTAACTTTTAGCACATTCTGTACATGCAAACATAACTGAAGACTAGCGCACTTTCCCCAAAATAACTATAAAAAATTTCTATTGAAAGCTGTTCACTGAAAAAAATGTTTTTCTAGAATACATCACAATATGAGGATAAAAGTAACGCTCACATGTTGTGATGTAAAGACAGTGTGAATTTGTTGTACAAGGTTCTTTGTGATTGGCTTATTAACGTCATTACGTCATTTCATGATTTGCAATACACACTGCCGTGCTCCAAAGCTGCACAGCAATATGTGTGGTAAAATTACAGGTCTTTCGTACAGTGTTTGCAATCAAAAATATCAAATGAGGGTACTGAGTATAAAAAGAAATGTTCTATGTTGTTAATAAATAAATAAAATAGATTTTACCTAGACATAAATTGCCCTAGACACTATTTTTTTGAGATAGAGAACATTTTTTGAGATAGATATAGAAAAATGCTGAATGCAAATCTTAGACATTTCTATTCATTTTATAATAAATTAAAACTCATTATAACAATTCAACGGTCAAATATATAAGAGTAGATTACGTTCCAATACCGATGATTTAAAGAAATGTCTACGAGGGATTGCTTTTGAAATTTTAATGGAGTTACGCATGTTCAAAATGACAACAGTATTAATCAATGCGTTTTCCAAGACTTTTTTATTTATTTCTCTCCTGAATTTTGATTTTTTGGTATATAAGACGATAAATTTCTTGCGTAACATGCGAATAAAAGTCTTTTTGATGTTTTTCTCTTCGTTACATTAACACTGTTGCCATCTCCACGTGAACTTGCACTTTAATCAAAGTTTTACATGGAGAGTTAAACTGATTTAGCTGTCGCGTGCTTAATAGTGGGAGTTAGTGAGCTATAGAATTTTTTAAAAATTCATGCGTGAAACTGTATAAATAATAAACTTTCATCTGAAAAGTTTTACCGGCAACAGTGTGCACCAAATTTACACTTAAATATGCAAAAAAAGTTTACTTCATTTCACAAAACTTGTAGATTTGCACCAATTATTGCGCAAATACACATTCATTTTCAATAGTTAAATATGTTCCTGGAAATTTTTTCGCTTCTAACACATGATGAGAAAACTTGCTAACAAAAGACTGATGTTGAAAAGTAATATTAATTACAATTTTGTAAAATAACACCGATAAAAAAACATAATTATTAACACTTTAAAGGCGGGCGGTAGATTTTCGACCAAGTCACAGAACATCTTAAAGGACGGGCATGACTCATATTTCGACCAATTAATGCTTTCTTTCGCTACTATTGTTTACTTCTACCGGACTGTCAGGGAGAAACGCCAGCATGTTCCGTCCTTCCATTACCACCCCAGTTTCAAAAAAGGGAAATATACACGTAAACAGAATCTTCTTGTTCAAGAAATTCGTTTTACTTCATGGGAGAGCGAGAGTAGTCCGTCAACTATCGTTGTACAGAGAGCAGATTCATATGAAGAAGCACTGAAAGGGGGGGGGGGGGAGCATGCTTAAGATATCCCCCCTCTTTTTAAAGCAACACGTCCAAAATCTTCCCGCCGTGAAAAAGGTTAATACGTTCTTTTCGGGTGATGCAAACCTTCCACCTTTCTTCGGTTGCAAAAACGTTCCAACATCCAAATAGGTAGAAAGGTTAGATGGTTGGGTTTGTGGTTAAGACGAAGCTACGCGAGGGCTATGTGTCAAAGGGGGGGGGATGCGTACGGCGAAGGACGGATGGGGTTCTAATGCATAATCGCATTGTATCTAGAGAAAATCGCCCAAAACACCAGACCCAATTTATTCATCTACCGGTGTTTAGTGTCATCCACTCGGGTATAAAAGTTAGAATAATACTCGAAATAAACGTATCGATAAGTTGTGCTTGTGCCCTTTTTGTGCATGTTATTTCACAAATTCTGCAATTAATTTTACATGTATATAATGCTGATTTTTGCATGCGTTTAAATGCACTTTCAGTAATTAAACATGAAACAAACTGTAAGATTCACTGCCAAAAACTTTAGATACATTTTAAGACTCATGTAAGTCCTACTACATAACAAGGTATACATCGGCCATTTACCAGGCATCGACTAGATAATTCCGTAATTTAGCAAAGGTAGTTGTGTGATGAGTTTTAACACATTTCTCAAATAAAATCTCAAAAGTGCTCAATGTCGTTTAAGTCTGGACTTCAATGTGGTCAATTCCTGACAAAGAAGACATAGGATTGCTCATTCCCAGCCAATAGCCAACCGGGATTTATGAGAAGGGCAGATGTCTTACTGGAATACTCCTTTTCCATGCGTGTGACAGTACAACATAAATAGATGAGTGCCCCAAATCTGCGTACGAATAGCATTAACGGATTGCCAATAGAGTCTCAAAATGCTCATGCGATTAATCGATCTAGGTGGCAATACTGGCAAGAAGTAAAGGATGCTCCCCAGGCATAACACGAGACTGTGAGAGTGCGTATGTTACTGGACTCATGCAGGCACATAATGGTGGGGTCCGACGATCGCATTAACGGATGTCAAAGTAGCAAAGGTCCTAAACTGCCTAGAGAATAAACCTATGACTATTACTGAACCGCCATAGCTTTGTAAAGTGACCTTGAATGAAGGGTCTATGGATTCATTAGCTTACGTCACAGTCTGAGCCTCCCATTGGCGTGAAGCTGTCGGAATCGAGTCTGAACAATATATGGTACTCGGTTCTAGTCCTCTATAGTCAATTCTGTGTGTTCTCTGCCAGGTAAACGTGCAGTCGATGGCGTCCAAGAGCAATGTATCTGTGGTAACGGTGCCAAGAATAGATACTTGTTCCAGCTTGTATATCTAGCAGCCTTACACGGAATTAACCAGAATACGATTTTCTTTGACGTATTATCTAACTTATCGTCATGCTCATGTCTCTCTAGCTAAAGGCATATATCAATTACCAAAATTGGATACAGTGTAACTGTAATGAAATGATCACTCATACAAAATAGTTAGAATATACGTAAGAATATTTTCTAAACGATTTGGTGCTATATAACAGTAACAGTTATCATGAAATGATGGCAGTCATCGACAACCTTGATTATAAATCTTCGATACACGTCAATCTCAAAATTAGCAAATCGTTCAGATTTGTAAATAACCATTAACTAGGTACGACGAATTAAA
Organism: Cheiracanthium punctorium; assembly: GCA_038373885.1. Lineage (NCBI taxonomy): Eukaryota > Metazoa > Arthropoda > Arachnida > Araneae > Cheiracanthiidae > Cheiracanthium > Cheiracanthium punctorium. The sequence goes on along the minus strand of JAWZYV010009991.1, from coordinate 116,587 downwards.
GACGAGTGATTGACGGAATGAGATTATAAAATGCAATCAAGATAATATTGTTCGAGATTACATCGTGCGTCAAATGTTTTAACAATTTCAAATCATAACTAACTGTCTAACAATTTTCGCAGATTAAATCGTTTCCTGACTTTTTATTTTCAAGATAAATTAACAAAATTGTTACAGACTTTGAATCTACAAGAAAGATTGTTTTGTAGTTTATATCCTTGGTAAGGGTTTTAGAACGTTATGGACGCACCAGTATTGAGCACACCATGAACTATTGTCTAAAAATAAAATATGAATAATGATATTTTAAAAGATGATCGAGCTGTGAAAAGAACATGTGTTTGAATAAAGGACAGATTGAGGTTTATCACATAGAAGCTGAAAGAGACGTACGAGTATTCCAAAATTTAGATTGATAAACAATCTGAACTGGAAGTACTTGTTTCCTTCTTGTAAATTCAAAATCTGCAACAATTTTCTAACCTTGAAAATAAAATGTCAGAAAACGATTTAATCTGCGAAAATTTTAAGACAGAAAAGTCTGAAGTGGAGTTGAATTGCATATTTTTTTTAATATAAATAAATTAGCCGTTATTCAAGGAATATCTCCTGATGTTCGAACAAAAATTTGGATTCACGACCCAGAAAGTTGTGGAAGTGTTTTTAATTTATTCATCTCTTGATAAGTAATGAAGAGCACAGCTGGAGACTTTAATTATCTTAGAAAGCCGGTTCGTTGCATAAGGGTATCCGTTTATGTTCACCAGACATACAAATATCTTTGCAACTCTGAAGGACTTACCAGTTTCACGCCGTCAGGAACAGTTGTCCCGCGGAATGTGTTAGAGCAAAAGTCGGCTTGCGAGTCTACTGCTGTCCCAGAATTCCCTTCCCCCCTTTCGAACAGGTTTCTGAAACTAAGCAGTTTCTGAAACTCTGCAGTTTCTGAAACTAAGAAGAGAACTCCACAAATTAACGGCGAGTTTCACAAAATTGCATTTGAACGAAGGGAGGTTTCCAGACACAGAGTAAATGTTCAATACCATGGCGTAGGTTCGAAAGGTTAAGAGTGCATCGAGTTTATGTACTGATAGGAAGAAATCCTGGAAAACTAATTACAGGCAGTCAAACAAACATTGCGAAAAAGAATGTCACAATCACTACCTAGTTTATTTTAAAGACAGTGACAATGATACAATTACTAAATCATAACAAAATGCATCACGCATTCCAAAATAATCAGAAATATAAGTAAAGAATAACTTTCTAAAACGAATTCTCATTGATTGTTCTTAAATAAGAAATAACTCAGTAATCTGTATTAAAAATGTCTCCCAATTATTAACAAAACTTTGGGATAATGAAATGTTACTTACACCTTCAATCATTAAAAAGATACAACACAAAATCTCGTTACCATGCAATTTTGTAAAATAACTGTTTCTTCGAAATCAGATAATCGGTTCAGCCCTTCGGAAGGGGCGTCTGCCAATTTGTGTAATGGCGGAGTTTTCTCTTTCTTACGAGCTGAATTCTTTTGACGAAAGGAATTGTCTGATTAGGAACCTTTTCACTCGTATTAAATCTGTTGAAGCATATTATAATAGGTAGAGAATATAAAGAGAGGATGATTGACGGAAAGAGATTATAAAATGCAACGATTTAATCGAGATTGTTCGCGCTTGCATTCTGCGAGAAATGTTTTAACAGTTTCAAATCATTTTAATTGTCTTAAAATTTACTCAGGTAGAATCATTTCCTGATTGTATGTAGAAATTAGCTGAAACTTGACAGATTTTAAATATACTAGTAGGAAACCAGAACATGGTTTTATACATTATACTCTTAGAGAACCGGTTTTCATATCAGCAGTTGTTTATGGGCATTCGTTTAAGTTTACTAGAGATATGGATATAATTTCCACTCAGGAGGACTTTAACCCTTTCGTAGGCACTGGGAAGATTACTTCCCACCTGCATTATCTTAGAAATATACCTGCGGGAAGCAGAAAACCCACTAAAATGTATGATAACGTTGGAAAAACAATTTCCCTAAGCTGTTTGGTACTGCCATGTTTGTTCAAGCGATTCAAACAGAATTAACCGATTTGTTTTGAAAATTCGAAAGCGTTTATTAGACATGAGGTTCTGAGGTTCAAATTGCATCTTTGATGTAATGGGTGTACTGCGCAGAAATTCCACATCATTACAACATGAGAAGAATTGAAAGTATATAGAGGTATGCATAGACTCATGGATATACATAAACTGCCTGGAGTAAAAAACTGTTAGAAATACTTCTCATCCCCAGAATTAAAATTTAAACGTAAAATTTGGTAGAATAAAATATATTTTCTTATACTATTGTTTAATTGATAGTAACCACCCCCAAAACGTGAGAAATTCAAAAGATAAATAAATGGCCCGCTAAAGAGTTAAGACTACCTCGAACTTGCGTAGTGATTAGGATGAAACCCCGGAATACTTCCAGGCAGCAAAACGAGCTTTGCAAAAAAGGATCCATTTTATTCTCAAAAACAATAACTATAGTAAAATCTTGTTGCAATGATAAACAGTTTTATAAATATTTCAATTTAACGAAAATCCATATTCTACGAATTAATCGTAAGGAAATTTCCCTTTAATGAATTTTTCAGAGTTACTAATTTTATCTTCAGTCCCTTGGACTCCATTATGACGAAATTTTACTATGTAATATGTTACCGATGGTCATCGAACCATATTTCCAGCACGTGAGTAGCGTATACATGAAGACCGGAAACTGCAAGTACCTGATCTGTCATTTTCATATATGTATGCTCATATGTGTCCAGACATATATGAAACCAAAAAACCAGGAACACCAAAGTTTCAACACAAGGTTTCAACATACATATGTTGAAACCATGGTGTTGCATGTTAAAACCCCACGCAACACCATACATCACCCATCTGTTGATGGTGTATAATGATGCATTATTACACATCAAAACCCATAAATATGTTATGTTGACCAACCCAAACTGGTCAACCCAGACACCATTTGCATAATGTTATCTTTATTTGTGCAAATGGTATCATATGTTGCTGCTTCCAGGAAAAAGAGTGACGTCAGTTAATTCTTCCTACGTTGGTGGTATCAATTCTCAACTCGACCATCTTCTTGAAATGCTAGTCATCTGTACGGAGATTTACGATTCTTCCTGCATATTGATTTCATTACATTGTTTGCAAGCCGCTCAAAATTGATCTCCGGAGTAAATCTTTCACATCAAAGGGCATGTTATTTTGCTATCACTTGACATTTACTATTGGAAAAATCTGGTGTCGCATCATTATTTTGTGCTTCCAGGGAAACCATCGTTAGACTGCTTGTCTCCGACAGTACATTGCTCACAACCATTAAAGAATAATGAGTTTATGGGTGGATCTTGCGGCTGGATGATTGATATATAGTCGACAGACGTGGTAGAGAAAAAAAAATACACATGCTTTGCAGAAAATTGATTGCATTGAGATTGCATTTAATCGAGCATTTGGCTACAAAAGGGAAAAAATGCAATTGGTGCATGTGGGAAAAGACGAACAAAAAAAGGTACATCCTTGGAAGAAAATGTTTTTAATAGAGGGTATGATTTCCCCGAACTGCCAACAAAGTTGAACATCTTTGAGGTATGGAGTCAATGAGGCTATTAATGAGCTGGGGAATGTCGTTCCATACCTACAGAAGAGCTATTTCCAGTTATCGAAGAGTATGTGGGAGTGGTATACGGTTAGCAATTCGTTTTTCTGGATTGTCTTAAACATTTTCTATTGGGTTAATGTCTGAAAAATATGCTGGTCATTCCAGTAGTACGATTCCTTCCTAGAAATGGAAGTCATCTACGAATGTGGGAGTACTATGTGGGAGTGGTAGACGGTTAGCAATTCGTTTTTCTGGATTGTCTTAAACATTTTCTATTGGGTTAATGTCCGAAAAATATGCTGGTCATTCCAGCCGTACGATTCCTTCCTAGAAAAGGAAGTCATCTACGAATCGTGCGCGATGTGGCTTGCAGTTGTCGTCCATTAGCTTGAAGTTACCTCCTATTGCTGCAGCGTAAGAGACTACAAATTTTCTGAGAAGCCCATCCCTCTATCGATGACCTGTCAGAGCTCTATTCCGAAAGATGTGGAGATCGTTGCGCCCATCAATGGAGATACCAGCATAGACCATCACTCCCTCACCTCTAAATCTGACATTTTCCAGCACGAACGCAGGAGTGTTTCTAGTGCCACTTTCCCTCCAGATGAAAGTAAGCATATTATCAGGATGAACAGAAAAGCGGGACTCGTCAGTGAAAAGAATATTGCGCCATTCGTTTCTCGCCCAGTTGACATGCTCTGTTTCCCACTCCTTGCGGGCCCTACGATGTCTTGCTGTTAACCTAACATTTACTATTGGTTGGCGAGCACACAGACCTGCAGCGTGAAGTCGGTTTTGGACAGTTTGAGTTGAAACTCTTGTGCCAGTAGCCGAATGAAGTGGCATTCATATTTCGGTGTCTCCGAGCCGTCACCATTAAATATCAATCTTCATTGGGCGTTGTTGCAAATCTAAGACCTTGACCTGCTGTTCATCTTGCATTTCCAGTCTATATGAAACCTTTCCAGATACTTGATATTACACTTTGTGCGACTCCCATGGCTGCTGCTACTTCGACTTGTGGTTGGCCCCACAAAAAAGGGTGTCTAGATCTGTGTCACGCGATGAACGTTTCTATCGTCCGCCATCTTGCTGGTAGTTAAGTCGAGCGATGGCGACGGCTGCCCTTTTTTCAGCATTGGGCAATCTATCCAGCGTTTCTCGCATTCCTCCACTTTTCAGAAGATGTCAGTGCTGTAAAAAATAATCGTGACAATTTTTTGACGGGAAATGACTAATAAAAGTAAATAAAAAGTAAAGGATTCTCGTGGAGCTATGTCACCCGCAACTATTTTTATAGAATCTATCCTTCGTGACTGGCAACAGTCAAAACGCCAGAGTTTGGTGTTCCCAGAGTGGGAACACTGCGCGTTAAAGGGTTAATTGTTTTGAGCAGTGTATACTCTGAAACCCCTTTCAAAGATGCCTGAGGTTGTCTCTCTTTTCAGCAAGCTCGGCCATTCCAGGTACGCCCTGAAAGGATCAGTTTCACCTTCGCTGCTCTTGACAGGCATTTCAGGTCTGATTATCTCTTCAGTTCATTAAATCAGGACTCGAAATTAACTGCGGTGAACTGGACCCATACCAGAAAAATTTACAACGGAACAGCAGAATACTAATCTTGGATGGAGCATCGGACCCTGATTAAATCATGCTTGCTTTCTCATGCTGAGAGAGAAAAGTTCAACATTCTTCTAGAGAAGTTCGAACGGTTTGTTCAACAACAGAAAAAAAAGCGCATTGCAATACTGAAAACAAGTGAACCTGCAGCGCACAAATGAAGTGATGTGAGATTTCATTGTTATCCAATCATTGAAACAAAATACCGTTTGAAATACTGAAACCAAGCGAGCTTGCCGAGCACAAATGAACTGATGTAAAATTTCATTGCTATCGAATCATGCAAAATGCCGTTTGAAATATGAAACTAATTGAGCTTGCAGTGCACAAATGAACTGATATAAAATTTCATTGCTATCGAATCATGCAAAATGCCGTTTGAAATATGAAACTAAGTGAGCTTGCAGTGCACAAATGAACTGATGTAAAATTTCATTGCTATCGAATCATGCAAAATGCCGTTTGAAATATGAAACTAAGTCAGCTTGCAGTGCACAAATGAACTGATGTAAAATTTCATTGCTATCGAATCATGCAAAATACCGTTTGAAATACTGAAACTAAGTGAACTTGCTGTGCACAAATAACTGCTATAAAATTTCATTTTTATCCAATCATTGAAACAAAATGCCGTTTGAAATACTGAAGCTAGGAGAACCTGCAGTGCACAAATGAACTGAAGTAAATTCTCATTGTTATCAAATCATTGAAACAAAATGTCGTTTTAAAATTAAAATTCAAGAATTAAAACAGAAGAGCTCCAAAAGTTGCAGGACAGAGTTCTTCCTATAACTATTCATTCGGGATTTTTGAATTCAAAAATAAATGGGGATGGACGCGAGAATAAAAGTATCTCGTCTAGCAAAATCCCTATATATTAATGAGAAAAAAGTGTGTCTCGTCTCGCATAACTGCAAATCTCGGTCTATCTCCTCGTCTCGCATCCATCTCTAAAAATAAATAGAAAAAACAGCTGGTGAACTTTCTTGCTTTGCTTTAATTACTTAATTTAACTACTGCATTCCTTCTGTGTGTTAAAATTTGTTTAAGGCGTAGAATAATCTAATTTTCTTTCATATGTACTTGAAACAATTGTTATCATAATGATTATGAAAATGATAATTGTTGTTAACAATGCCAATTATATAGTTTTAATAACGTGCAAAAGCATTACTAATTATAATTATTGTAACAAATGTTTAATATTTTCTTTGAAAAAATAGCAAAAATTCATCACAATTTTCTATCATATTATATTTTAAATTTTATTCTGCGCATTCGAGTTTTAATATTAAACGAACTCAAAACAAACTTATGTATATATATATATATATATATATATATATATATATATATATATATATTTATTTATATTTAGTTACGTTTTATTCGAAATAACTCCCACCTTTTTTCCTTTTGTTGAAACTAAAACTCATTATTCTTCAGAATTTAGAAAAAAAAAAAAAATTTCTAAAAAGCATGTAAACTACGAAATTATCATTAAATTATTTTACTCAATGCGTCTGCTTTTGTCATTAAGAAAGAATCTTATGTAACTAGGGTGCAATCATTATTCACTCTAGAACCTGAAAATTTAAAATCGTCAGTTAACAATAACGACACTAACGTCGCTAACACGATTTACATTAATATTGCAACATTCATGAGTTTTCCTGAGTAATCATGCTTTTTTTCGAGAGGACAAACACCCGCTAATTTCTAATAAAAATTAAATTACATGCTTCAGATCAGAACAGGAGAACGACAAGTTTTCAGATTCACAACAATGCACCTTATTTCCCTAATGGTTGACAGGTATTCGCACTTCATTATTATTAAAATGATATGTTTTACAAACACGACAAAGATTATGATTTTGTTTTCTTATCGGTGTATGTTTAGCCGTGTCATTATGAAGAGGAGTTGTGTTGTAATACTCCTGGGATGCATTTGTGCATTGCTTTTTTTTTCTTTTCGCAAAATCAGCGCGTGACAAGTATTCAGCAACTTTTTGTTATTCAAATAAAGCAGCTTAAAAATCGGATAATGATGCTTTTTTCCATTTAAATTTTTTATCGATGGGCGTAAATTTGTGATGAAAGATTTTGTTACGCAGTATAATATATCTGTCTCCAGAGATGCATTTGTAGGTTTTTGTTTTGTAAACATCATGGAACATTATTGTGCAAATGCAATTTGCTGTTCTCATATTTTAACACGCTTTGATATTCTAGTACTTTTTTATACGAAAGAATATGTTTTTGATATCATTGAGATGTGTAGCAAGATGCTTTAAATTTTATTTAAATACTAAAATATCATATTAAACAGCATTAAATTAAATAAAAAAATAGTAAATGCACTAAATATTATTTATTCATTATTTACATATACAGGGTGGTCTGTCAAAACCTCCCAAACTCCACATAACCTGATTCATCGTTCAGAATATACAGCTGTTATAACTGATTCAACTTCTGCCACACAGGCCAACTCCTTTAACCTAGAATGCAAGAACATAGGCGTACGCAGCAGTGCTATAATGTTATTTCAGATCTTTCCCATAGAATTCTTCCAATAAATATACCTTACGTCTACTGAATTCAATGGCATTCACAAACAAAAAATCTAACGAATACTAGACATACATCGAGGGAAGGTTTTTGATTTCTTTATGTATGGTTTTGTTTGGATCATACAAGTTCAATGTTCGAGTTTATGAAATTATGAAGTTAAATAAATATTTTTTATGTTTTCTTTAATTGTATTTTATACCTCTCCTTTCGGGACATCTGGGGAAAAATTATTCAGATTTAGCTTTATTATAAACAACTTTAAATGCTTACATTCCTAAAAACGTATGCATGCAAAATGGATTTTTGCTCATCATTGTTTAGTTTTTAGTTGAAATTACATAAGTAGATTGTGGCTTCAGCTGCCTTTTTAACCATCCAATTAGCTATGATTGGTTGAAAATCCGTAATGAACTATTAATTCAGCTATAAAACTGTGAAGGCCTTAACTAATTCAAGCTATGAGAATAGAGGAAGAGGCACTTCCAAGAACAAAAAACACTCAAAATAACTGGTGTTTAAAACACAAAACAATAAACACTTTGTAAAATAACATTCGAATAACTTTTATGGTGTTATTTTCTGTTTTTTAGTATTTAATTTTAAGCACTCCCAAGCCTTATAGAAAAGACGGGCATATCTACTTTCTAAACTTAAATACGATATGTGTTTCAGCAATAATTTTTCCTTTTATTAATTTCGTTTATTAATTTTTTATTGAAAATAGAGGTAAAAAAATATTTTAAACAATTTTGATAGGGATTATTCGGAGAATAGCACTATATTTGACATTAACAGACATTTTAATTTTTGATACATTTTTCTTTTTTCGCTGACCGGCAGTGATTTGTATTACGTTTATTCCAACATACATATTTATTCATTTTATAATAAATTAATTTATCAATTTGACTACAAACTAGAAATAGAAGAAAAAAATGCACTGATACTTTCTAAACTTAAATACGATATGTATGTCTTATCAATTTAAAATAATTACTTATTTTTTACAAGTACCCAATTTCACAAGTGTCCCAAGTAGTTTCACAAGTTTCCAAGTTACAATGACCCAATTATCAATATTAAAAAAGAAAGTACTCTTTTGAAAAACCAATCTTCAAAGAATTAACTCATAAAAGCGTATAAATATGTATAATAGAGAGAGGAACAATGCGCAATTGCCAATATAAGTAATTACGTGAAATGAATTCCTCCCATTTTTTTTCTCTGTGCTATAACACAAAAATCAATTAACGACGCGTATTGCAATCAAGGGAAATTTACGCTTTGGTGAGAATCCAATTTCGATAGAGTAGAAAAGCTATAAGTTGACGGGAATTTTCTTCAATTAAATTTTGAAATGACTGCCAATTCTCCTGGTTTTGTAATCAGTGAGTGAAATGAAAATTTCTAAAAAAAAGTGTGAGGGTGCGTATATATATTATAAATACATATACTTTTTTTGTATTTATGGCTTAATACTTTCGAACAAATAGAATGTAGACACACTCTATGTTGGCATTCCGTTGTAAAACTTTATGTATGTTTACAATGTCTATTTATAGTTTGTGTTTATGGAATATTTGATTGAGAAAATGACTAGAAAATAACATTTAATATTGACGTCAAGTATTCACAATTAGGATTAGCGCATCAATAAGTCAGTAAATTAATCATCTCATTTTAAGTTTTTCTTCTTACATAGCATGTCAATCATACAGCAGCTTTCGAATCGAAATGAAAGCACTAAACTGCGATAAACATGTGCATAATAAAAAAAAAAAATAAATAAAAATATAAAAAATCAAGTACAAGCCAAATTTCCTATTTTCCTTTTGTAAATAGTTAATTTGTTTCCCACATTACTTAAAGCACCCAAAGTGCGAAATAAATGCGAGAAGTTAATATTGCGTATTAGACGATTCAATTACATGAAGAATAATTATTCATATGAAAGTGGCATAAGCAATTTTACTTACACCAGAACACTTTAAAAAAATGTACTTAAATTTAAATTCAAAAACCATAGTTTTTTCGTTTTCTGCTTAATTCGTTTGGCTAGGTAAGCTTAAGTTTAAAAGAATCTTTATCGACCAATGCTCGCAATTCGACATCATAATACAATTTCAGCTGATAAACAATAGTCTCCTCTCCGAAGTACGTTTTTAATATTTATGATTAATAAAGAAAAAATTATTTAACTAATTCTTTAGTAAAAGCGATCAATTTCTTTAAAAATCTCCCATTGATTCAAAAATGGGTTTTATTTCGTCTTTCAGATTTCACAAAATATAGTCTCATAGTTTTTTCAATTTCTTATGCAGTGCTAGTGATACGATTATATCCAACGTGAGATATTTTTGTTCTTCAGGAGTTTTAAACGACGGGTCACATTTCGACTTAACTTGTCTCGTTAATGCTCCTAAGAAAAGAATCACGTAGCTGCAAAATGACCGAGTTTCTCAAAGAAATCTTATTTCTCTTTCAATTTAACCCTAAAAGGATTTTCTAGACATTTCAACTTTTCTTCTTCAAGGAAAATTCTATGGTAAAAATTAACCGGTTTATGCTAAATTCAGAATGTAACTGTAGATGTTCAGTTTTATAAAATTAAGATTGCCTGTTTTCTTGCACATCTGTAATACATTTTATTTTTAAGTAGTATTTCAAATAATATTAATAGAATAATTGAATTTTTGTACTGAAATTGTATAGAAAAAAGATGTTTAGCGATTGGTAATTTTATTTTGTTATATCGTCCATAATACTGTACATACTCTCTTGTAGTTCCCTCTCTTTAATACTCCCTTGTAGCTGTCTCAAAAGCTGCAAGACAGTTTTGTAGATCTTCAAACGTAGTTGCAAAATTACGCTTTGTAGACTTCATCAATAGAAGACACCTGGATTTGTTTTGCCATATTTTATGATACTAATGCATGATACTAATACTAAACTTACGTTAGGCTGTTTTCTTGCACATCCATAAGAAATTTTATTTGTAAGTAATAATTCAAATAATATCAATAGAATAACTGTATTTTTGTACTGAAATTGTACAGAAAAAGAGATGTTTAGTAATTGCGAATTTTATTTTGTTATGTCTTCCATTATACTGTACCTACTCTCTTGTAGCTCCCTCTCTGTAATACTCTTTTGTAGCTGTCTCAAAAGCTACAAGAGAGTTTTGTAGCTCTTCAAACGGAGCTGAAAAGTTACGTTTTGTAGACTTCATCAAAAGAAGACACATGGATTTGTTTTGCCACATTTTATGATACTAGAGTTGTACAACAGTAAAAAAGTTAAATATATAAATTGACAAAATCAAAGTAATATAAGTAAGAAATCTTAAAACTAGCCTAATATAAAAATTAAAGCAAGAAAAATAACATTTATAAAAAAGTAAACTTTTATGTTTGATGTTTGTACAACCTCTAAATTGAGATTTTCAGTAGAAACTTTAAACACTTGAAATTATTTGCCAAAATATTTATTTTTAATTTAATTTTTAACCTCTTCTATTGTATTCAAGAAAATTAAGCTTTTGCTGATACATTTTCAAATACGAGATTAAACTTTTGTAATTTGGATATGCGGCTTCTTCTAAAGTATGCGGCTCATTTTATAAAGCTCATCAAATAAAAAGAAAATGCATGTCATTGGTAAGCATTATACAACTGGAAAGAGCTAAAGTGAGCTACTTAAAAAGTAGCCCACTAATAAAATACTTTAAAATCCCGTAGTATAATGTAAAAGAAGAAAATTCAAAACAACAATATTTCATGCACTTTCACTCGAAGTCAGCACAAGTTTTTGAAAATATGTGAATTTTAGGAAACAAAAATTCAGATGCATATTTCCATGTAACAAAAAAATTTTTTTTGTAACTCAATCAAACTTGATTTCTTCCAAAAAGAAAGTGCTTCGTGCCACTCATCCTAAAAGAACAAAGCAAAACAAAAGAAAGCAAAAAAAAATCATGCCAAATATATTCGATTATAAAACACTTTCCAACACAGTAGTAGTTTGTTGTGCCATATTTGGCGCCGTATCGTCGTCATTTTTGGCGCGATTTTGGAGATAGCCTCAAAACAGCCTGCACATCAGCAGTAATGTTGTTTTTGGAGGCCTTTTAAAAGAGCGCTTATATTCTAACGAACTGTGCTTCAAATAGATTAATGTTGCTAAACTGCTACAGACCGACATGCATTAGAATTCTTTTGAATGCTATTTTAGAAGAGCTAAAAATGATACAGACACAATTTTTGATGGAATGCATTATTTTGCAAGCCTGACTAACACACGTATTTTTTTTTTTTTTTTGAAATAGATGAATATGTCTAAATTACGTTTTAAAGAATGACTTCCCAAAGAGCATAATGTATTGGAATTCTTTTGGTTGCTCCTGTAAAAGAGCTACAAATGATACATACATCATTTCCAATACGGTAGATATTACAGTGCATAGCAATAGTTCAACTATTGAGCAATTCCTTCAGTTGAGAGTCAGAACTTTCTTCAAAACTAATTCTAATTGAAAGGATTAAATTTTGTTGCTTGTGTTAGCTTTCACATGGCGTGACTTTCAAATTATCCAAATCCTTATGCAGCGTTTGCGAACGCAATTATCTTCTACTCGGTATTTTCCACCTTTTTCAGGGATTTTAAACGTTAGGTCACATTTCGACTTAGTCTCTGCTCCATTATTACAGAAAAAAAAATCACGTAAAATGCAAAATGACCTAATTTCCCCTAGAAATCTTGTTTCTCTTTCAGAAGAACTTCATCATGAATGGATTTTCTGTAGAATTTCTGCTTACGAAATTTCAGAACTTAACCCTTTACAGCGCAGTGTTCCCGCTCTGGGAACACTAAACTCTGACGTTTCGACTGTTGCCAGTCACGAAGAATACATTGGGTTTCTATAAAAATAGTTGCGGGTGACATAGCTCCAATCCTCCAATCATAGCTCCACGAGAATCCTTTACTTTTGAGCACGTCCTTTCCCGTCAAAAAATGGTCGCGAATATTTTTAACAGCACTGACATCTGCTGAAAAATGGAAGAATTCAAGAACAGCTGGATAGATTGCCCAATGCTGATAAAAGGGCAGTCGTTGCCATCGCTCGACTTAACTACCAGCAAGATAGCGGGCGATCGAAACGTTCATCATGTGCCACAGATCACAGATCAGCCCGCGCACAGCCAGCTGCGTCAAAAAAGGGTCTCTCGATCTGTGGCACATGATGAACGTTCCGATCGCCCGCCATCTTGCTGGTAGTTAAGTCGAGCGATGGCAACGGCTGCCCTTTTATCAGCATTGGGAAAGGGTTGCGCCTCAAAGGGTTAATCATCTAATGCCACTTCTTGATTTCAGCACTTCAGAACCTACGTTATCTACTTCACATTTATGATGTGAACTTTTTCATCCATGTATATTTTATCAAAAAAGCTTCATCAGAAGGGCTTTTTAGAATATTTGAAACTAGTATTGTATCGGAATGGCGTAAATCATCAGATGATTAGTGCTTGTAAATATGCGAGTAAAGTATGACTGCTCTTTCAAACATAAATTTAAAATAATCAAAATCAGATAAGACAAACCAGGCCCGATACAGTGTTACTTATACAGGGTGTTGTATAAAGATTCGTACAATCTTTAAGGGGAGGTAGGGCACATTATAAGGAATAAGAATCATGAAACAATGTGGGTGTCGAAAGCGTCGTCTTCATGTAGCTGTCAATAATCACTTTGAAACAGGTGCTGAAATTATACTGAATCTTCCGACCGTTGTTCGGCAAAAACTTATGCATCTTTCACAGAAAAAACGTGACTAGAATAGACAGATCCAAAATTCTATTTCATTTGATGGGGGAAATTTTTGAAGACTTGTATTTTGAATTTTTGAAGAAGGTTGGAAGGAGACCCATTAGCCCTCCTCTTGAGCTTTAGAAGGTTTTCTTTGAATAATATTTCCTTTTCTTCAATAACATTTATACTACATTTCATTATTTTTCTTCGAATAACATTTAATATGGTAAAACTGTTTAAATTGTATACTAAATTTTAATGTTTTTCTGCCATTCAAGAATTCATTCAGTGATGATACCTTGATCCCGTGTGTGCCTTTTGCAGGGCTAGGCGCACTCTTTAGCTTTCAAAATAGTGATAAAGTGATTTGAAAGTATATGAAATTTGAAGTATATGAAGTATGGTTAAGAAATTGGCAAAACACTTCGACAGTTTTCCCAAAGTGATTATTAAAAATTACGTCAAAACGGTGTTTTTGACCCCAGTTTGCTGTGTAACTCTGAATCTTTATTATGTGCCCTATATCCCCTTAAGTTTTGTAGAAATAGTTATGGAACATCCTCTATATAAAGACATAACACCTTTGGACTTCTTATGAGGATGCATGAGAAACATTGTTTATGTTTCCCAATCTCCAATTCGCGGACCCGATAAACTGAAAGGTTGAATTATAGCAACATACAGAGACTTAATATACCAGTGACTCACATAACGTGATTATATATCTCGTGCAGTAGTCTCGATCTCGATGTGGTCCGGGCGACTAATGGTAAGAACGTTGAAATCGTGCAATAAAGCATTGAAAATAACTTTGATATTTTCTTTATGAAACATAAAACACCGTAAGTGAATATCTTTGTTTATTAATAATGACATTTTGAAAAAGTACCCATAATTTTCAGACACCCCGTATTATTGTTAGACTGTCAACATGGTGTGCATAATTTCATATAATTTATTATTATATTTTAGAATGAAATTCTCCACTGTTTAATATTGGAATAATTTGAATAATAAATATAATAATATATTGGAATTTTTTTGGTTGCTCCTGTAAAAGAGCTACAAATGCTACATACATAATTTCCAATAGGGTAAAAATTACAGTACATAGGAATAATATATGCGAATTCCGTAGTAACTGACGCATATTTACGCTGTTAGACCAAGGACGGAGGGACTGACAAACAAGCTGAAATCGTAAACACTTTTTAACCATGCTGGAAAGTTAAAACTATTCAACGATTCCTTCAGTTGAGAATCAGCACTTTTTTCAAAACTAACTCTAATTGAAAGGACTAAACTTCATTGCTTGTCTTAGCTTTCACATGGCGTGATTTTCAAATTATCCAACTTTTAATACAGCATTGCAAACGCAATTATCTCCTACTCGATATTTTCATCCTTTTTCAGGGATTTTAAACGGTAGGTCACATCACTAACATGCTTAATATTAAAAATATTCTCAGAGTATCGCTTGTACATTTTTGAGAGTGAAAATAGTAGTATTTCATCAGATAGGATATACTTTTAAATAGATTTTAAATACCATTAAAGGCTCTTTTCTGTTCAGAAAAAGTGTAATATAAAGAAAAATTCAAAGTTACAATGCAAGCTCATTTATATTCATAGAAATGTGATACATAAAATGCTTCAAAATAAGAGTGAAAGTTTTTTTTTCAAAGAATGTGATTAAAAAATTTTACCATATCAATGTATGCTCACTTACATTCGCAAAACTGTAATATAAAATAGATTCAGACTAACAATGCACGTTCTTTTACATTCATAAGAATGTGATATAAAAAAATTTCAAAATAACAATGCAAGTTCACTTATATCCGTAAGAATGTAACATAAAATAGATTCAGAAAAACAATGTAACTTCTTTTATATTCATAAGAATTTGAAATAAAAAAATTTAAAATAACAATGTAAGTTCGTACATATATGTCATCAGAATGTAACACAAAATAGATTCAAAATGACAATGTAAGCTCTTTTATAGATGTAAGAATGTGATATTAAAAAGTTTCAAAATAACAATGTAAGTTCATTTATATTCATAAGAATGTAACATAAAATAGATACCTACAGAAAAATGTAAGTTCTTTTATATTAAGAATTTCATATAATTTTTTAATAACAGTGTAAGTTGTTTTATATTCGTAAGAATGTCATATAATTTTTTAATAACAATGTAAGTTCTTTTATATTCATAAGAATGTCATATAGAAACGTTTCAAACTAACAATGTAAGTTCACTTATATTCACAGTAGTGTAACATAAAAAAGGTCCAGAATACAATGTAAGTTATTTTATATTACGAATGAAATACATAAAATACATTGAAATAACAATTATTTTAATTTTACTACAGGATATTTGATAAAATACTCAAGTTAATGCAAAGCTGTAACAGACATATCGAATTTTATGAAATCAATGGTGACTCAAATTTTCATTTCTAATACAGAAACATTAACTACCTCTCCAAATTATGTGTTCGAAATTTCTCATTAATAAAAGGGAAGTAAATTATTGAATTAAAAAAAATAATAGAAAGTTGGCTTGGTTACGTCTTCAAGCTTTCACATGAACTAGCGTTAAGATTTCCGAATTTCTCATTGAACCCTTGCAGTATAATTACCTCCCATAAGAATTTTTTCCCTGTCCTAGCTTTACAGACCTTTTAAACGATGGGTAAAGTTCTGCCGCCTGGCTAAAAGCTTCAAAGAAAATAATCACGTAACAGCAAAATGGCCAACTTTCTCAGAAAATAAAAGTATTTCTGCTTCAAAAGGATTCACCTCTGGAAGGGATTTTGTGAAGATTTCAAATTACTTTTGTTTACGTGTATTTCCGGATGATATTAACTAACTAAATTTTGAACTCAAAGTGATATACCAAGTCCTGAAAATTTTTGTTCTCGAGTTTTCCTATTCATTACGAATATAGACGTTTGATTTTTAAGTGCTAATTGGTCTCGGAGGTGTTAGCAAACCTCCCATCGTGATTTCCGTTGATTATTACTCAATGACTTGCCATCTCGCTTCTGTACATTTTACGCAAAGTGTTGCTATCACTGTGCCAAATTTCGTATGGATGACATGAATGGTCTAGGAAGAGATCGTGAAGAAAACCCGCAAAATTCAATTTTAAACTCAGTGCTTTTTAGTGGTTATTCCTCAATGACATAACCGATCACTACCATAAACCATCTAAACCATGTGAACACAGTGACAAGTTTGGTTAAGATGTCATAAGCAGTCTCGGAGAAGCAAGTGTAAAAATATAGCCAGATTCAATCACACAGCTTCGCTTCCTCTTCCGATTTGTTCAGCAATAAGAGAAAACCAATTTTTCGATACTATTTTAAAACTTTAAAGTTAAAAATGATTAATGATAGAACTGTTATAAGATTTATTTGACATTCAATCATTTTTAGAATATTTATGATAATTTATTCATGTATTGCAGTAAAATCTGGAGGTCCTTGATTTCAGAAAAATCACAGTTCCTTAAAGAGAACATTTTAAGGTTAGATTTCATTTGTAAAAATTCTTAAAAATTTCTTTAATGTATCAGAAGTTTTGTAGTTATATATCTATTTTAAAAACATAAATTACGATCGTTTGAAGTAAAAAGACTGCACTGCATAATTCTTTACTTTACGCAATGCAGTATCTTCATTTCTAACGATCATAACGTATGTTTTTTAAAATAAATACACAGCTACAAAATTTCTGATGCACTAAACAAATTTTTAGACAATTTTTATGAATGAAATTCCTAACGCAAGTACAACCTCTTGAATTTCTCTTTAGATGATGTGATATTCAGTAACATAATACATTTGTTAATCATCTTATATGAATGTAACGCCTTACTTAACTAATATACGTAATATGAAATATCTTCAGTTTGGAGTTTTGAAAATTTGAAATTTTTAATCGCGTTATTATTTATTTAAACTCAAAAAACATCTACACTTTACATTTTCCTAATTGTAGCTTCAACTGATGCACATCATTTGTACGGTATGTAAATATAATCGAATTCTTCAATTTGAAAATTTAGCTAAATGAACCTACTTCCGGTTTCCAAACAGAAAATGAAAGCATTTTCTCTCGCTTTTACATAACAGTATTCAAGTGAAAATAAATATTTTTTTCCTTTAACTCTTCATTTTACAAAATTGCATACTTAAGCTCAGAATCCATTCAAAAATTTAAAGTAAACAGTTAAAGGAAAACGTGTTTTATAAAATAGCACTAAGTGTATTTATTATGTATTTTGTTGCATAAATAAAATGCTGTTTGTATATTTCAGAAGAATATGATGTACCTCGTATGTTATTTTTATAAAAGTTAAAAATTTCCCTTTACGTAAAATTTAGTGTTTTCTTGGCTATGAATATTGGGTGATTTCTTCTTGGGAATAGCGTGAGAGGTTTTTTTCACTCTGGGGCATAACTTTATGTAATTTGTTCAAATAAATATTGTTTGTATTAAATAAATAAAATGCAGGTAAAGGTTATTACTAAAAAAATTTAAATGTTATTTGAAAGTGAAATCTAAGAAAATATTCAAACAGAATATATTAAATATTTTTATGAATATTAAAAATTCTTGTGTTATATTCAGAGACACAAACAGTCAAAAGATTTAAAGAATTACATAACATTTATCTTGTCTTGAGAATTACATAACATTTATCTTGTCTTCACTATATTAAAAATATGAGTTATGCAATTATGAACTAGTAACTCAAATATTCAGCATTAAAAATAAAAGTCTTCAAAATAATCCTTTATTTAAAGTGAAAGAAAAGTCTAAAATAGTTGCATTTTACGGAGCTTAATGTATTTTTTAAATTTTATAATCATATAATAGAACTTAACAAAGAATTCACAATCTAACGCATTAAAAATATGCTACAAGGATTTTTATCGGTAAATCTTCTTAAATTCGCTATTCAAATTATTTTCAAATTACGAATACTTTCACATACAGATACAGTTCTTTTAATAAAATATTTTTAATATGAGTGCATTTTTAAATTACATGTTGTTTCGCGGTTTCGTATAGAGATGGATAAAAGAAAACAAAATTATAAAAACAGGTAATTACATTAACAGCAGTCTGGATGTTTTGCTTTCTTGGCAACTAAACTAAACCCCTTATCTGAGATTTCTTTAGCTTGTACATACTCATAATTATGTTTATTTTATATATATTATCTAATCTCTCTAGAATTTAAACTGTAACATAATAGTTTCAATTACTTGATGGTATTTTTTACTGTTGTATTTATTAAAGTTAATTACCAAAAATTTTAATATTTTGCGTAATTTATATATTTTGTGAATATTCATATTTAGGCACACTTTATAAAAAATATATCCCACTTTTTACATCACATCGACTATTTCATTGGGTTTTTTATTACATTTAAACTAGTTTGTTATAGTATGTCTAATATTACATATGTCGAATAAGGAATTAATTTAAAAATCTAATTGCAAACAAGTGCTATTAACTACTCACAAAAAAATGCAGATTAAAGAAATCTTAGAGTAAAGAGGGTTTCTCAAAATTAACTGGAAATTAAATCACGCATCTTTATTATATTTATTTTCGTGGTGAATATTTTTTATTTCCAATGGCCGATTCAGATACCGTCTACTAGCTCGACCTCTAAAACGGCGGGGGATGTTGATTATTTCATTATGGGGGCACACCTAGCAGGGAAGCCATCGTTGCCCCCTGTGAGAGGTCTCTTAATTTTGAAACCACTTTCAGGCGGGAACCTAGTACCTGTATTGGGACTCCCAGAAATAGCGCTTGAACCTGGAGGACATTGGAACCACGACACATTTTAAATGTCCCAGCTCCTTCCTTTAATGTACTCTGTACACAGAATCCTCAGTCGAGAAAGGTGTTCATCCTCTGAAGAACTTTTTAATGCCGGTGATGCTTCAGATTCAGTGATCATGCGGGAACCGAGCTTATCCGGCTAGGCAACTGCTGGCCTTGTGGCGAATATAACCTAATTATGATACAAATTTCTGACAAATGGCGTCAAGGGATACAGTCGACTCTTAAATGTTGTTGAAAGTTCCATGAAAAAATTTAAACAATCCTAATATATAGTTACTCTGCTCATTGACTCTGGGATGCTTTCGGCCCAACCACTCCAAAGCGAAACTTTTATCGTCATTTCTAAAGAAAAATGAAAATGCTATGCTCTAAAAATGTTATGAAATCCACAACGTTGGGGCGAACAGCTTGAAATTTTGCACAATTATTTATGGAAAATAAAAATGTTGGTTTGCGAATTTGAGCTATTGTGAGCAGAGAAATTGAATGACTTGCTGTAAAAAAAGCAACGATGAATAATCCTACGTTGATAAATCACACAGTAGTTTCAACAGTAGTGACTAACTGAGTGCTGTTTTCTGTACATTAAAATAAAAACATTCATCCTTTTTAAATAAGTTTTATTAATAAACAAAAATTTAAAACCTTTTTGGGAGAAACTTTACTCCAGAACTTTATAGCGTTCACTAAGTATGAATGTTCACCTATGATGTTTTATCCTTACTTTAACGCTCACGAGACTGCATAAACTGAGTTATTAGTTTTATGGGGTTTTGGTTTTCTTCTGTATTTATTTTTTGTTATTTTTTTAAAATGAGATGAACTAACCCGATTTAAACTCTTTTCAAGTAAATGTTTCCATCGCTTAACGCACTTAAAATATGCCTCATTACATTTTTCGGGGGGAGGTTAAATTGCGAATAAAAACTCGAGTTATATAGAGTGAAATAAATAACTCATGTAAGCCGCTGTAACGTTCGGAAAGAAGTGCGTTCGCACTTAATTTTCTCATTTAACTCGTGTATTTCTTGCTACAAGCATATGGTGGCAATAGCTTAAAAATATGGCTTGTGGGATTATGCAATTTGGTTACTCATCTTCGAAATTGCATCCAATAAGAGAGCAATTTATGGTATTAATTTTTGTAACGACACCCTTGTTTGAAATTTTAAGAATGTTGAAATTTCTTTAATATTTCTTTTTGATGAAATATGCGTTGTAGATACTACATGAAACTGAAGAATCTGTTTGTAAGTGTATTTAAGGGCTCAATTATCTGAAATTCCAAGACTGATTGTAAAGGTTCCATTTGTGTTCGATTATTAATAAATAACTTTACGCAGTATAAAATAACTGAAATAAATGCCTTAATAAATTAAAGGCTATTTAAATTACTATTAAATTTTTCCTTTTGCATAGTTTTTAACATATGTTTATATAAATTATATTAATAAATATCTATTTTTAATTTTCATATGCGTATTAAAATGTTACTCAGAGCGTTTTGTGTTGTGTTGTAAGATTATGTATAGTATCCAATTATCTACAGTAGGATCTAGGCCCATGGATGGGGTGCCCTCCGTGGGGGCTTTTGTAAGAGGTCCTAAGCCATCACTCAGAAAATCACTCAGTAACTGAACATCATATATTAAAAAATTATTCATGGATATCTATAAAATACGTTAATTTAATATCTTAACAAATAAATTAAAAAGGCATACAGATATCCATGAAATACGCAATATCAGTATTCAAAACAGAACATACATTAAAACAGGAAGATGAAGATCAAAATTTCATTATTTTAAATTATTATTTAGGATAGTCATTATTATTTTTCATTATTTCAGAAAACAAAGAATTGGATATAATCTTGAGAAAAAAAAAGCTATGTAAAATGTGCATTTCATAAATTCTGTTAATGACTTTTTAAAATAAACAGAGATGAATCGGAAACTCATTAAGATGACGTATAAATGACGTATAAATAGTGAGTGGTGTACCTATGTTCAAGTCAATCACTCTTAGATTAAACACGCACGCATTAACAGAAATCAGTTTCGTTTAGCTTGCAAGCTAGACATTCCAGATTGAGGTAAAAAAATTCCAAAATCTGAAATCAGTAAACAATAAATCTATTAATCTAATAAAATTTTATTTTATAATATTAGTAGTGTGTAAGAGAAAATAATAGCCAGCATTTTTTAATATTAATGCAATCTTAATTTTTATTTTGTAAAATCCGTTATAAAGTTATAAATATGGATATTTTCTTTTTTTTTTCAATTTTCCACCTGATCGCTGTAAATAATTTGTTGGATTTTTTAAAATTTATTGGAAAAAAATCGTTTAATAAGTGTACATCTTAAAAATGAATAACAATTAAAAAAGATCATATCTAAACTTTAGGCTGCTAATAAGGTATGTTATAGTTTCAGAGATGAAAATGTACCTATCAACAGGGAATTTAAAAATTTAACGCTAACGATTTGATACCACTAACATGACATGTTCATTTAATATAAGCTTGATAATGTTTGTTTCCCTAAAAATAAAAACATCAGCTAATGTCTTTAAAATTTAAATCACAAAGACTAGATCATTACATGAATGAAAGATCTGAATATGAGTTACATATTTTTGACAGTTTTTATCGCGTCATGTTTACTTAAGCAAAACATTTTAGCGATTCAACTTTTTAAATGATATTAAACTTGTTATTAAAGAGAAAATTTAATCCTTTAGTATGCGGTATCTCGAGGGATGCAGTTGTTCTGTGATACTTTGAATATTAGCATGTTACAAGTATTTATTCATCCGCTTCCGCTATGAAAATAATTTAGTTTGATAAATAGATATCGAGCTTTATTTTCTTTAACTTTATTTTTGGTGGATGTAAGTTTGTTAATACAAAACATTCCGTTATTCTATTCTAAAGCATGTGATGCATTTTTTTTTCATATTTTTTTTATAAAGATTATAAATAAAGGTTATTTGTTGGATTTTCTCCAGTATTTTATTCTGTTTGAATCTTAAATGGATTTCACGATCTAAAATGTATGCTAGCAGGATCTACTCGCTAGAGTTAAGGGGGAAATCAAACTCGTGGCGAAGAGAGCTTGTTTATGCACGTTACTGCACGTTTTTAGCAACTTCCATTGTCTTGTCTTCTAATTAGAGGGTTCGCATTTCTGCCAAAAATTATGTATTTACGAAAAATTCAGAAGAAATTCCGAAGAAGCAGACTAAACTTATGCCCCAGAATAACTTCCAACAAAGTTGAAATGATAATTCGTTGCATCCAAAAAAACTTTATGTTTACATTTTCAGACTTCTCTTATCAAAACCATTAGGTTTTGTTGTACGTAATGGTGCTTCCATGAAGAACAGATTTTCTACCCCTCTTCCAACAATGGCTGAAAAGTCATGGACGTTTGATGAAGACTTGATGAAGAATACACACCACTGGTCCGAAAGTTTCTGAAAATTTGGGAGATTTCAAACTGTAGATATATAGATTTTTTTTATTTAAATGTTAGGCATTTTCTGATTAGGCATTTGCCACTGCAACGGCCATTCTATTACTGGGGCCGTCCAACATTATCGCCTATGAAGGGACGGTGGAGTTAGCACCCAAGTCCAAGCGGGAATCGAACCCGGTGCCAACGTGTGAACGAATGGATCTTTAACCACTGCACCATCTAGGCGGCGCAGATACACTCATGTCCATAAATTAAGGATAATGAAGTTCAGGCAAAGAAAGAGAAAGAAGCAAAACAAATTTGACTTATTTGTAAAGTCTATTTATTAAACAAAAAGTAAAGAGCAAAAAAGATGCTATATGTTTGACATAATTAATAAAAATTGCAAGTTTTACTCCCTTGACAAAATTTCAAAAAAGAACCTATTTACAAAAAACAGTATAACATGGTTAGTAGGATGGTTAATACGGAGTATGTCTCCCGGACGATGCAATACAGGCCTGACAATGCCTAGGCATGCTGAGTATCAAATGATCAATCTGATCTTGGGGAATATTACACCACTCATCAAGCAATGCACTCCGAAGTTCCGGTAGACAGGTGGGAGGGGGTTGACGGGCTGCAATTCGTCGGCCAAGCATATCCCACACATGCTCTATTGGATTCAAGTCCGGTGAGTATGCTGGCCAATGCATACGGGTGATATCCTCCGATTGAAGGCATTCGTCTACAATGTTTGCACGGTGAGGACGGGCGTTGTCATCCATAAACACAAATTCAGCACCCATGGCGCCCCGAAACAAACGTACATGTTGTTCCAGAATGACATCCCGATAGATGTGGCCTGTCATCGTTACACTCTGAACATGCAGGTCAGTTCTGGAACCAAGAATAATTCCTCCCCAAACGAGCCATCCTGCACCACCGTAACGGTGTCTTTCAATGGTGTTCTCTTGGTGGTAACGGGTACCTGGCGCTCTCCAGATGAATGTCCGGCGAGAATCAGACTCCAAACTAAACCTGGACTCGTCGGAAAACATCACACAAGACCACTGTTGCGGTGTCCACAATGCATGCTCTCTACTCCAGGTTAATCGCAGGCGACAGTGAGTTGCGGTAAGTGGAACACATCTGACAGGCCTACGAGCATATAGACCAATGTGCCCTAAGCGTCTGTACACGGTCTGCCTTGAAACTGTCGTACCGGTAGCTGAAGAGAGCTGACGAGACAGGTCTGATGCTGTACTCCGTCTGTTTCTTTTGGCAGTAACTGCCAAATAGCGGTCCTCATTCGGCGTTGTAACTCGGGGGCGACCTGTGCTGTAACGTCTACTCACATTACCATCATCTTGGAATCGTTGCCAAAGCCTGGAGATGACACTCTGGGCGATTCCAAGTTCCTCGGATACTTCCAGCTGGGTACGTCCACATTCCAGTCGTCCGATAATTCTGCCACGTAAAACATCATCCAAATGCCTCCTTTGTGCCATAACTATGCGGTTTTTGCACTGAAAGGCTTTCACAGCGCTTGTGAACAATTTTACTTCTTTGCCACCATTCCTTATATACCCCTCTCTTACACTCTCGTCATTGTGACGTACCATCCACGCCATCTGGTGGTTTCCTGTAATTTGCATATTCTTCTTCAAGATGTGTGTGATCATTCCACAGGTATTAGGATGACGTAAAAATGACGTATAAATAGTGAGTGGTGCAGCTATCTTCAAGTCGACTCACTCTTAGATTAAACATGCACGCATTAACAGAAATCTGTTCCGTTTAGCTTGCAAGTTAGATATTACAGATTGAGATAATAAAAAATTCGAAATTCCGAAATGAGTAAACAATAAAACTATTAATCTAATAAAATTTTCCTTTATAATATTAGTAATGTGTAAGCAGCATTTTTTAATATTAATGCAATCTTCTTTTTTATTTTGTAAAATTCGTTATAAAGTTATAATTATGGATATTTTCTTTCTTTTTCTTTTTTCCATCTGATCTCTGTAAATAATTTGTTGAAATTTATTTTTAATTTATTGGAAAAACCTCGTTTAACAAGTGTACATCTTAAAAATAAATAGTAATTAAAAAAGATCATTTCTAAACTTTTGGCCACTAATAAGGTATGTTATGGTTTCAGAGATGAAAATGTACCTATCAACGGGGAATTTAAAAATTTAACGCTAATGATCAGATACCACAAACATGACATGTTCATTTAATACAAGCTTGATAATGTTTGTTTTCCTATAAATAAAAACATCAGCTAATGTCTTTAAAATTTAAATCACAAAGACTAGATCATTACAAGAATGAAAGATCTGAATACGAGTGACTAAATTTTGACAGTTTTTATCGCGTCATTTTACTTAAGCAAAACCTTTTGCAGATTCAGTTTTTTAAATGATATTAAACTTGTTATTAAAGAGAAAATATAATCGTTTAGTACGTGGTATCTCCAGGGATGTAGTTGTTCTTTGATTCCTTGTATATTAGTATCTGACAAGAATTTATTCATCCGCTTCCGCTATGAAAATCATTTAATTTGAGATGTCGAGATTTATTTTAGATGTCGAGATTTATTTTCTTTAACTTTACTTTTGATGGATGTAAGTTTGTTAATACAAAACATTCCGTTATTCTAATCTAAAGCATGTGCTGCATTTTATAAAATATTTTTTTTATAACGATTATAAATAAAGGTTATTTGATGGATTTTCTCCAGTATTTTTTTCTGTTTGAATCTTCAATGGATATCAAGATTTAAAATGTATACTAGCAGGATCTGCCTGCTAGCGTTAAGGGGGCAAAATCAAACTTTTAGCGGAGAGAGCTCGTTTATGCACGCTACTGCACGTTTCGAGTACCTTCCGTTGTCTTGTATTCTAAGTCTTCTAATTACAAAGCTCTCATTTCTGCAAAAATTATGTATTTACGAGAAATTCAGAAGAAATTCTACAGAAGCAGACTAAACCTTTGCCCCAGGATAACTTTCAACAAAGTTGAAATGATAATTCTTTGCACCCAAAATAATCTGATGTTTACATATTCAGACTTCTCTAATCAAAACCATTAGGTTTTGTTGTACGTAATATTGCTTCCATGAAGAACCGATTTTCTGCCCCTCTCCCAAAATTAGCTGAAAAGTCATGGACGTTTCCAACTTGATGAAGAATACACACCCCTGGTTCGAAAGCTTCTGAAAATTTGGGAGATTTCAAACTGTAGATATATAGATTTTTTTTTTAATTAACTGTTGAGCACTCCCCGATTAGGCATTTGCCACTATAATGGCCCGAAGGTATATGCCATTCTATTACG
Organism: Cheiracanthium punctorium; assembly: GCA_038373885.1. NCBI lineage: Eukaryota > Metazoa > Arthropoda > Arachnida > Araneae > Cheiracanthiidae > Cheiracanthium > Cheiracanthium punctorium. Next base: position 90,213 of record JAWZYV010009991.1, on the reverse strand, counting down.
GGGGCCGGATAACATTACCTCCTATGAAAGGACGGAGGAGTTAACACCTAAACCCAAGCCGGGAATCGAACCCGGACCCAAGGCTTGAAAGAATGATTCTTTAACCACTGCACCACCTGGCCGACGCAGACGTATTCCAAACTATGATGCGAAATGAAAGATACAAGTTCGTAAAATGTTCAGTTTCTGACACTCTTTAAAACGATGTAGCAATTATTTAATTTCAAAAAAGAAAGAAGAAAACAGTCCCACTGTAACTAAAATGGAAAAGGCTGCTAAGATAGTCTGTAAATGCATTCGTCGCGAGTGGTGAGGTGTGGCGAAAAGCTTCACAACTTTTTGTTTTTGGTTTTAATTATAATATACAGGATGTCCGAAAAGTCCTTGGCACATTAAAATAATTCATAACAAATAGTCGTATGAAAATGCGTTTTGCACAATAAAGCTCCACACATTCAGGATTTTTTTTTTTTTTTTTTTTTTTTGACACCGTACAAAAATTACTTGCAGATTATGGTCATATATGGCGCAGCACCGTCACATTAAGAAAAACAAACGTAGTATAAGGTGTTTAATCAGTTTATAAAGCAGAAAGCCATACCTTTCATTATTAGAGTTGAATGTGTGCACATTTTTCTGCTCTAACCACATCTAAACGGTACTCAAGTTTATAAAATGTTCTAGCTAGCGTCGATTGCGGTTTTTCTTAAACATGTTACGAATCTTTCTCTGAACTGTAGTTATGAATTTTGATTCGAAATACCAACCTATGCAATGCGCTTTCTCAATTATAGTCGCCATAGCTGCCATGAATATTCACGCAGGGTCAGTGCTATTTGAAGCTCACGAAAACTCCCTATTGGCTCACCTTGCTAAAAACTGGAAATCATCGCCATATATGAACATGTTAACTACTTCATACTACTTCATAAAATTACTCCACAACGATATGAAATTATATATGCATTAACTTCAATCAGACAAAATTTATATTTACATTCAAAGAGATCGTTTTATATATATTCGAATATCATTCCGAAATAAATGCCTCGAAAAATTCCCACGTAAATGTATGACTGTTTGGTAAAATACACACGAGGTAGAACTGATTCACGAGCCGCGGGAAAATAAACAGCTGGAAAACAAGCCTTTATATATTCATAGACTAATTTAAAATAGTAATACGAATTTGGTAAATAATGTCTTCAATAGTTCTGAAAATTATCTGAATTATGTCATATTTTCAGATAAGCTTCAGAAGCCTGCCATTGTCATATTTTCAGCCTGCTCAGAAAAATATACATATTATCAGAATCATTATGTATATGATTCAGTCGTTTTACTCTGTCGAAGTGATTTTTTATATGATATTTTCGTAGTTGTGCAGAATGTATTCTGCATTATTTGAAGTTTGTCAGGAAATTACAATTTTCAACCAGACAGTGCATGAATCGAGTTGTTTCCCAATTTTTGGTACAAACAGATCGAACGAAAAAACTGTTTTCTTTAAAAACAAACAAAAAAGACAAAGAATGAAGAAATGACATTATAAACAGCTACTCATGATTTCTTTAAATGAAAAAAGTTTTGAAAACTCATAGCTATTATTGAATTATTGTTACAAGGCACATAACTAGTAACTTTGTTTTAATGACTGTAGGAGGAAGTTCTACTTTTCATTGAATGCAATATATATATATATATATATATATATATATATATATAAACATAAATACACACATTATACATATATATAAACATAAATACATACATTATATATACAGTGTTGCGAAATAATAACTTAATTTGCTCTCGTATTTCATGCGCCGCCGTGAAACTAGTTTTACAGGCATAATAGAGAAGTCCTCAGGTAATGGTAAACCTGTGGAAGTAACCCTGTAGTCTTGGCGGCAAACTTGGCGATCTTCTTGGCGACTTGGCGACGGATTTGGCGACCTTGGCGACAAATGGTAGCTTCTAGAAAATTCATGTCCCGAGACAATTTTTCAATTTGATAAGATTGTTCCAGAAGCTTCTCGGCAATTCTTGTGACGTCATCATCTCTATAAAAACGCTAGGATATCTCTACGGGGAGTTCAGTTGAGTGATAGCCTTTGAAGCGCACGGTTGATTCTGTGATATGAATAGCGTTATTGTTGTGCTTATTTATGATTTTAGTTAGTGCATGTTAATGTTACTTGTATTATTTTGAGCTATTGAGCTGCGAGCCATGAAATAAAGTGTTATTTTTGTTTACAGTGCTCATTGGACTGTATTTAAATTACACCCACTTGGCGATTTTCGTAACAATATGAAAGTTTTAAATACATATATTAAATATATAGTACATTAAAATGTTGAAATATTTTCAATTATATTATTACAAAAGCAATATTACAATTACCTGCCTGTTTTATATTTGTGTCCCATTTTTCAAAAATACTAAAATGCTGAAAGATGGTTGTTAAACCAATCAAGAAATAATTGATTCTTCAAAACGAAGTCACTTGTGCAATCACAAATAAGAAACGTTGAGTATTTGCGATTGTGCAATTACATGAGAGAAATCTTAACTTTTCCCAAAAGCTTAAAGTAAAATTTATTTACTGAAGATTATTGCAATTCGAGGAAATGCACGGCTTCAACAGAAATCCAATTTCGATACTTCAGAAAAAATACCAGCTAATAAGTATATTATTTCATTGAATCATTTAAATACATGGAAAGTATTTTAAATTTAAATTTGAAGTAGGAGTATAATTTAAAAAGTAATTGCAATTTCAGAAGCGCTGCATTGTCCCTGTTCATTAAAAGATATTTTTAAAAGCTTATATACAACTACATCATAAAAATTGCAGTGTGCATACTAAGGGGAAGGTGGCACAAAATGATCCCCTTAAGGTTAAAGCTTGTATAAAATAACATAAATGTTTAAATAAAACTTGCCAATAATAGTGCCAAATATAATAAGTACAAAGTTATTCCTCTTTCTGCAGAATCCAATTGCATGCAGTCATTTTTAAAAGCATTAAACCAATAACTAACTCAGATTTCACGTTGAAATTTATTATTTTAGCTAGCTTAAATGTAAGCTTCTTTTAACCTTAATTTTAGTTCAAAAAGATCTGCTATTTTCAAAAGTTCTATATTCTTTCATCGATTTTTATTCTTCCACATAAATTAACCGTATTAAAAAATTCATCATAAAACAGCGGTAATCTAATTATACTTGGGTTTAACTTTCTTGCATCTGGGGAGTTGGATTTCTCGGTCGCACTTTGACATAATTTGTCTCATTAACGCTTCAAAGAAACTGGTCACGTTGCAACAAAAATTGACCAAATTTATCAAAGATATCTTATTTTCTCTTACAAATATTTTATCTGCAGAAAGTCTTCCGTAGAAATCCAATTATTTTAGTTGGTTCTCCTAAGTATAAGTCGCCATTGAAATATTCAGTGGGTAATATTTTAATTTTTAGACAGGGTGTCCCAAAAATGTGGTAACATATGCTTTAACTCTTTATCTAGTATATGTGAGTAAGCAATGTAAAACGAAAAAAATGTTCAAAATAGGTAGTAAAAAGGAACGCATTAACCAAGAAAAAATTATTTTCTTCCATTTTTAAAAAGTTGCACTTTTTAAATTTGTGTGTACGGCCCTCGTAGGTAAAAATTATCAGTTACTAAAATATGCACCATGCATTGATGAGGTGATGCATAAAATTTTAGAATAATATTCTAAAACGTGTCAGCGATATGAAGATAAATATATGCTGACTTAAACCACTTTTCTAAGGCTCGTGAAAAGAGAGAAAATCACTTCTGATGATCGAGTTGCGAAGGTCGTTGAGATATTAAGAAAGAAAATGCCTTTTTTAGCTCTATCAAAAAGCGTTTACATACATTAGCTACATCTTAGGATTAGCTACATCTTAACGTAGCCTAATTTATTAATTTATTTTGAATTTTTTTTTCAGTTTGCATTGCTTAGTTATGTCTAACAGATAAAGAAAAAAGCTTGTTACCACCTTTTTGGTGCACCATGTTTATTTACCAGTATTTTTCAACCAGTGGTATGCCTGTGTATAAGGATGCTTCGTATGCTTGCAGTTGACATATAACAAAGCTTTTAATAAAATAACAACACAGTAGTTTAACAAAAATATGAAGTACTAATGTTATGGTTAACACTTGTTTAATGAAAGCTGGATGTATTACTAAAGTGTTTTACTGACTAATCTCATGATATTGTGCAATCTAATATTTAAAAAAATACTGTCTTAAATAGATAAAAATAATTTTAGATTATTATTAATAGCATAAGTATATTTTCTTTCTTTGAAGTTAGAATAACTATGAGTATTATTCAATATTTTTAATGATCTTAGAACCACAAAACATTTTTTTGTTATACTTTCATAAGAATTTATATATATGGTATCCGAAAACATGATAGTGAAAAACACTATTCCATATAAATCAAGCAACATTTAACAAATTAATTAAACACGATTTTTTTTTAATCTCAGCCACTTGCCCTTTACAGTGCTAGTTCTGAAGCTGGAATTACTGGCATTTTATTATGAAGGCCCCTAATAGAAACAAAGTACAAAAGCCTTAAAACTTAATTCTAAACATTTTAATAAAATACCGCATTTATGTGTTCATTTTACCAACGTGAAATTAATTCGTTAAAGTCTGTACTTTGCAACTCAACTCCAATTAGCATATAAATTGCACTGTAAATAAATAAAAGCGAGTGCAGATGCTCTGTTCATGGAAAATGTCTCATGCATTTGAAAATTTTATTACAGCAGTTTTATTTCCAGAAAAACTTTTGAAAGATATTTCAATGTAATTAGATTTTTACACTGCGCATTTAGTTGAAAGAACCAATTACACATTTCCAAAAGCGAAAAAGGACACATTGCAATCCTTTTAAAACAACTGTCATAAAGCAAAACATGTTTTAAATTTTGTCTCAGACATAAGAATTTATTTCTTTGAACTAAAGTCATAATCTGGAAATGTTTTGAAATATGCAGATTAATTTGTTAAGGTAAAGTTTTGAGAACAGGTTTGTAGGGATTTATAGCGTCATTTACATTATAAGCGGAGAAATGTAGCTTCTAACAAAATGTAGTATTTGATGAGTCATAAATCTGAGAGCAAACTATCTTGTTTCTTTGACTGAAATTATCTCGTAATTTAAACTAATAACCGTGAAACTTGATTCATTAGACATGTGATATTTTTAGAATTTTCTTATACTTTTCTACAGACAAATTGCTCAGGAAGCAAAAAAATATAGAAAACTAGATTTATAAAACATATTATGTTTTTAAACTTGTTCTGTGTAAGTAAAATTAAGATAAGTGGATTTTGATTTCTCTGACTTGGCTTTAAATATTTTAATTAAAAAATTTGTAACACACGAAATTCCTCCTATGCTTTGATTAAAAAAATCGATATATCTTATATTTAATTTAAAGAACTTTATAAATATAAGTTATTAAAAGTATTGATGTTGATGAAGTATCACCTAGGCCTTTTTTATCGCGGGCTATTGTAATTTAGAGGAAAGCATATATTACGTATACCTTCTAAAATTAAGAGAGACTACGCCTTTTCATAAATTCATTTTATAGTAGAATCAAGATAGGAATGTGTAATAATTTATCTTAAATATTTTGGTATTTTTAAATAGCTCTCTGGTATGTAGGATCACGTGAGGTAATTACGACCAGAATGTAGTTAAAAGCACCGGAATTTTTTTTTAATCTATAAATGATTAACTTTTGGAAAAAGTATTTGGGATAAAATTTATAATGTATTTTTCATAGTAGGTATCTTTCATCATTAAGAATTTTTAGAGTTGAAACAACTGAAAAACATAAACCATGTCAAAATTTTTAGGAAGCCGATTTCCAATCCTTATAACTTGGTGCAGCTGACCTGCGTGAAAGGATAACATGTAAGGTCAATAACCATGTTGAGTAGACAGTGACAGGAACTGGACTATCGCATTGATGTATGCCGTATGACCGATGGTTCACACTTAGAAAATCTGTAAGATGTGTAAATAAAACTTGAATTGTTTCTATATTCTTTTAAATATTCTTTTTTGCTGTATTCGCTTTAGGTTTTTTTTACTATACTTCCAAATCTCGAAAGGAATAACCATGTATATATATATTATGAATAACCCTGTATATGTGCAACGTATTATATAGTTATTTAACACTTTTTTACCATAATTCTAGAATTTTTGCTTCTCTATTTCACGAACTTGAACTTTTTCTGGACATTTTCATCTAGTGATAACAAAATACGGTGAAACTTCTATTAGAGACCACCTCTATTAAGCGATCCCCTCCGCCAACGACTAATTTTTTAAGGCGCCGAATTTTTACCCTATCGGCTTAATGTTAAAAGGTCCTCTAGAAGGGACCACATAACCCTCTATAAGCGACCGTTGCGCTGCCATGTTGAACATTTGCTTGTTTCTTTTTCTGGAAATAAAGTAAACAAAAACAACATTCAAAACCAGTCGCTCTGCTGCAAATTGACAGAACAGAAAATACAAAATATCAGGATAAATGCCCTTTTGTCATATGTAAAAAGTACATTACACGGAGGAAAAAGAATGAAGCAATCTGAAATTTCTAAATAACTTATTAAAATTTAAATTTTAAAATTATGTTTTTTATAATTACTTATGTATTAGTTTGTAATTTCATAAATAACAAAACAAACAATGTAGCAAATTTTTTCTTGGCTACCAAACGTTTATTCTTCATTGAACGACCAATTTTTCGCAGAACGGAGGTGGTCGATCCCGAGAAGCTTAACTGTGTAACTGTTTCTAATAAATGCAATACCTATTTATTTCACAACGCGAGAAACATGACGTAACTTCAAGCTATTATGCTTACTCTGTGCGAAAAATATAATTTCAAACTAGCATCAAAAGAATTTACTAATGCATAAAAGAGACTTTGCAAATCCGCGAAAAAAAAAAAAAATCTCATTTTTATTTTAAAGGTTAAACGTTTTCGTTGAATACAGTAATAAGGTTTCTAATTACTGTACTTTGTCGACAATTTGGTCTATGCGTAGAAGGTCATGTGTGGAGTTTACAATGATAATGAATGCCTCAAGAAAGACAGAAAAATTGTTGACTTAATGTGAAATATTTTCTATTTCGCGATACTAAAGCTATAGACTACAAATAAAGTATGCTGTTTTAATTTTAAAATTGTTATTATGTTTTGCTTTAAAAAATATTTGTCTACATTAAAATATAAGATGCGACCATTTAACTTTTAAAGATTTAATATATTTACATGCCCTCGTTAAAAGGGAAAAAAAAATCCGAGAAAGAGTCCGTCCATATCAAACCAATGTCTGCCTTGTGAAAAAAAGTTAATTTATTATTACCAGTTTTAATTAGAAGTTAATATTTGAAAATATTCTAACTGATTCACATCGCTTTTTTTATATATATATATATATATAAGCAATCACAGTTCACCGTATAATGCTTAGAGTCACATAGAAGTCTTTTTGAAGGAAAATTGTGTTAGTAAAATAGTCATAATAGACAAAATGTCGATATCTCTAAAACGTGCACATAGCCGATATTCATCTGACAACGACGATATGCCAAATTTTGAAGGGAAAAAAAAAAAGACTACTTAATATTTAATAACGCTTGCGAAAAAAATGAATCGGCCACTCTTTTAACTCTAGAATCTAGAATAAAGTACTTTAGCTTGTAACTGTATTCACCGATAATTTCAAAGTTACACACGTACGTATTTTCACATATACGATTACGAGGTTTTTGTTTCCCACATATTCAAGCCGAACATTTAAGCTGCTATCATACCGTTTAAGAAGATGATGAATATCTTTTTCGTACACCGGCCGCGCGGCTGCCGATCTGAAGGTCAGGAATTTTTTTTTTTTTTGGTTTCCTCCAGATGTAACGTGTAGAACCCCTTAAAAAGTCTTCTGACTAAGGCACCCCCTCCGTTAGCCTTTTGTAGCCTTGCAACAACCAAAAAATGAAACGAGTCCATTCAGAAATGCAAGCATTGTTTCCTTAAGGTCTTCGTCAGTCAACAGATTTTTTTCTTCTCAAAAATTTCTTTAATTTTGTAAAAAGATGCCCGTATGTTACGGGCATCTTTTTACAAAGGCCAGTATAACTCCCACAAACCTAGCTGTTTTGCTTATTAAGTAATCCCAACTATATAGTCGTTGGGAGCCAGATCCGGGCTGTAGGGTAGATTTTCAAAAACCTTTTGGTTAAAACTTTGAAGAATATTTTTTTCTTTGGTATGTCGACGGGCACTATCGTGTGGGGAGATCACGCCAATAGAATTAATAATAAGCCGTTTTTTGTGACTTAACGCCAAAACCTCTTCCTTATACGCATAGGCATCGATTGCGGTTCCTTTTTTACTGGCAGAGGGGGTTTACGATCAAGGTTTATAGAAAGACGTAGTGCGGTATGCTTAGACGTGCGGGGAGATTATGTGGCAAAACAGCCTAATATAATACACTAGCTGCGTGGCCGTTCTTCGCACGGTACGAAACGAAAAATTTCCTCACATGTGTAATTCGAATTAATTCCAGTGATGTGGAATCTAAAAAAAGCAAAATTATTTCACTCTTGACTTAAAATTTGCGTCATATATGTAATAACCTGAGATCATTGGAATATAATGACACACATAGAGACAAAAAAAAAAACTATGTCAGCGTCATTCGGTATCAAAAAAGTGAAAATGGACGTTTTCAGTGAACTTCTCACTTTCAAAATGTCTTATTTCCGCAGACATGCTGTCTTTTAGGTTCACGTTTTAGCGTTAAATACCTCAGACACTACATGAAATGGACATTTTTTTAATTTTAGAAATACGTCACCCTCTCTTGCAACCCTTTACAAAAAGAAAAGAGATAAGACTGCGCTATTTATAAAGGCTTTAAAATTGTTTTTGTAGATTATGCAGTTTAATTTTTCTTTTCACAAATAAATCCAGTATTTATAAAAAGAAATCGAGATAAGCAAAGAAATCGTCTGCTTGGACATAAGAATAACTACGTACACAAAACGAAATCATTGGAATGAGAAACTTTTTTCACGTTTTCAGAAGAGCGCTCGTTGTAATTGCTTCATAACGGTCTTTGACTTTTAGTTTGACAATAACAGTAGTATTTGGCGCATTAAGGCACTAAACAACATGTTTTAATTCGAATTTCGCAAAAAATCGCTTCGAGATATGGCGCGGAACCCGTTTTTATTTATTTTTTTCAACTGGCAATTTAATCTTTGTTACTGTATCCATGACAACCAAACCGCAGGATATCAAACCGAAATTTATAAGTAGGCGCTACTGAAATGAAAATCCTTCTTTACTTAAAAATTCGTAAAAATTCTCCTAATTTATATTTTTCCTCCGTTCTTCTTTTAAAAGTGGGCGAATTGTGTGTTCCGTGTTTTGCCGAAATATAAAAAAGTTATGACAGATAGAATTCAAGATGCAGCAGTTTTAAAAATATTTTACTCCTCTATACGATGATGTAACTATCGTTTTCGAGTGCAATTACCGGCGTTATTATGTATTACGCGAGAAAAATTGCTAAAAATCGGACAAAACATAAAATAAAACATTTTCTAATTGGAATTTCGAAAAAATCGCTTCAAGATGTGTCGAGACCCGTCTTGGAGAATTTCCGTACAAAATTTGGTAGGTCTACGATCACCCGTTTCGGAGCTACGCGAGACGCGGACAGACAGACAAACTAACGGAAAGTTTACACATTGCTTTATTTATATAGAAGATAAATAATAAAAATAAAAGTTAGTTATGAAATCTTGTTTATTTTCCATTTATCATAAGGGTGGTTATTTTTTATTTATCATAATCGTTCCTGAATCCCCTTTTTATAGGCCTGAATTGAAACAAAATTTATTTTCGGAAGTTTTGAAATATACGGATCCGACTGAAACAAAATGTATGCACAGTGAAACTTCTATGAACGACCACCTCTATTAACTGACCTTTTCTTCCAACGACCAGTTTAATAAGGCACCAATTTTTTATCCTATCTACTTAATATTAAAAGGTCTTCTGGAACAGACTGCACAACACTTTATAAGAGACCGGACCTGATTCTCTGTCCGAAAATTTTCTGGCTTTCTTCCAGAAGTAAACAAAAGCCACATTTCCAAACCATTTATTCTACTGTAAATCGACAGCAGGTGCAAGTACGTGTGCACATCACATACAAATCTTACAGGTTAGAGAAGAGATATGTCTAAAAGACGAGTGATTTTACCGTTGAAGCAGGGTATTGATGTAATCGAGTCACACGAAAGAGGAAATTCGGAGAGGAAGTTGACACTTACTTTGGGTTGTAAGAAAACCCAAAAAGCAAATAGTTTATAATATGGCAAAACTAACAATGTATGAAAAATATCAGTTGTTAAAAATAAGTGAGAGAGAACTTCTCTCAGAGACAGAAAAAAGAATGAGACAATCCGATATTTCTAAATATCATAATGAAATTTAAAAATAGTTTGCATATTTACTTATGTATTAGCGTATAATTTTATTAAAGAAAATAATATTTTTTAGCATTTTTTCTCTAGGCTATTAGAAGTTTATACTTCTTTGAACGACCACCTCTCTCTTAAAGACCAATTTTTCAAGGAACGTAGGGTAGTCGTTCCCGAGAAGATTCTCTGTAATATAAAATATTTATATATGCTCCAAGAACTTACTTTACCTGTAAAACACCTTTTTCTGCATTATCAGTGATAACGCAGTGAAATATTGGAAACATTATTTATTGCAAATTACATTTTTTAAATTTTTATAATTTTTTTTAAATTTTTTTTTAAAGAAGCTTTTCTGACTTGCCTTTGAGTATAAAGCACCTTTTATGCACAATGAGTTATAAAGCAGTGAAATATTTTTATTAATTTTTAAGACGCTTTCTGATTTTGACGCTCCTTTGCCTGTAAAACACCTTTTTCTGCATTATGATTTATAAAGCAGTGAAATATACGAAACATTATTTATTGTTCATGTCAATTATTTATTTATTTATTATTTAATTTTTATTAATTTTTAAGACGCTTTTTGACTTTCCTTTGCTTGTAAAACACCTTTTTCTGCATTATGGGTGTATAAAGCAATGATATATAGGAAGCATTTTTTACTGCACATTACAATTTTTAATTTTTTAAAATTAAATTGTTATTTTTAAGACACTTTTTTGACTTATATTTGCCTGTAAAACACCTTTTTCTACATTATGAGTCACCAAGCAGTGAAATATAGAAAATATTATTTATTGCACATTAGAATTTTTAATTTTTTTTAAATTTAGTTTTTATTTATTTTTTAAGATGCTTTTATGACTTTCCTTTGCCTTTTAAGACCATTTTCTGCATTATGAGTTATAAAGCAGTGAAATATAGGAAACTGAATTTATTGCAAATTACGAATTTTTATTTTTTATTTAATTTTTATTCATTTATGAGACGCTTTCCGACTGCAGACTATTGACATTATTGAGCTTTAAATTATTTGCGTCTGTAGGCCGTCATGTATAAGAATTTTTTTTAGCCCTGTACAAAAACTGTAAGTCCCGAAAATTCCACGACTTATACGGGTTGTGTGATGATAACCGACAGTTTACATATCTAATTTGAGCATTCGAATGCACTATCCCCCGTAGCCAGACACTTCTCGTGCAGGTTTTGCTTAAACGCAATACGCACTCGAAATTACCACTTCGACACTGGCGCAATTTAAATGATTTGCGTTCACAGGCTATGATGTATAAGAATTCTTTTTTGCTATACTCTGAAGAACTATCAGTTCTACACATGCTAAAAATTTTAGATAGCAAAATTTCATACCTTCATGAAACTTTGTATTGTTATAACTGGCATCAGTATCTAGAGAATGGATGAGCATTAAAAGGGAGAGAGAAAAACTTTTGAAAATTTTAGCAGAAATACATGGGGGGAAAATGAGATTTTTTTCAACTTTCAAATTAAAATACCATTTAAATTTTTTTAATTTAAAATTTTTTCTTAAATATTAATTCATTCTATGAAATGTAGGGGAACCTGCGGAGCCTTGACCATAAGGGAGGCTTGACCCACCCTTGAATTTCAGTATTTAAAAATATTTTAGCTTTCCCTCACTAGATGGCAGTCAAAGCTACTGATGTAATCAGACACCCATCATAGTTTCATCCAGTCAGTTCATAGTGGAGTGGAAATAAACAAGAAAGAAAGTTTTTCTGCCTAAAAAGTAAGTATTTTAAACACACTTTGTAAGAGTTTTTCAAAGAAATTATTTGAATTAACTTTGAGCTAGTGGGATTTTATAAATACTGTCATATTAAGCTATTATTAAAGTAAAAAAGTTTATAGAAAGAATCAGGTTTCAAATCACCATGCACCATTCTTTACAAAATGGCTTGATGTGGAGGCTTGACCCACTGTATGTAAGGGAGGGTAGAGAACTGGGTCACGGCTCCCTTAGTTAAATAGTTTTGAAAATATAGCAATACTGCTTTTCAAACACTGTCATAATTAAAATAATACCTAGATATGAATATAATTTATATGTTTACAATAGGATAGGTGGTTGACAAAAAGTTACGTACCAATTATTGTCCAATAAAAATTGTTTCAAAATTTAATACTAAAAACTAAATTATGAATAATTCAAGTATAACAATTTTCCAGATTTATACAAAGAGATTACCAAATTTTATTTATTTATTTATTTTGTGTGTGTGTGTGTGTGGGGGGGGGTTATAAATGTTATCTTTACTGAAAAACTATTAATTTCTGGATGTTTCTTTTGATTCATTTTATTGTGAATATTAATTTTTAAATGAGATGTTTTGAAATGCTGTATTAATAATAAGTATTATTTTTTTCTCAGGATGCCCTTTTTTCATAAACCAAAAGGAAATGCTCGTAAAAAGTACTCCACAGAAGTTATGATGACAGCAGAGTGTTCAATTATCATACTGAACATTTTATACTTAATGCTCATATCTATTATATAAATGTGAAAGTTTGTCTGTTTGTTTGTTTGTTCGTCCGGGAACTCCTCCCACACCGTCAGACCGATCGGCTTCAAATTTTGCACATACACGTAAACGACATAGAATAGGCCGTAGGCTACTTTAATATTTATTTTTAAATATTAAAGTAGCCTACGGCCATTTAAATTCTGAAAATCCACCTGTTCCCTAATTTTTAACGATTTTTCGCAATTTTCAGGGCAGAAAGCTACTCAAATGTCCGATTTCAGCAAATTCGTGAGCATGCGCCGAGACGGTTGGTCGCAGACCTACCGAATTTTGTATACGGCTTCACTAGGACAGATCCTAACACGCCTCGGAGCAATTTTTTCGAAATTCGAATTAGAAAATGTTTTATTTTATGTTTTGTCCGATTTTTGGCAATTTTTCTCGCTTAATCTATTATATAAATGTGAAAGTTTGTCTGTTTGTTTGTTTGTTCGTCCGGGAACTCCTCCCACACCGTCAGACCGATCGGCTTCAAATTTTGCACATACACGTAAAACGACATAGAATAGGCCGTAGGCTACTTTAAAATTCTGAAAATCCACCTGTTCCCTAATTTTTAACGATTTTTCGCAATTTTCAGGGCAGAAAGCTACTCAAATGTCCGATTTCAGCAAATTCGTGAGCATGCGCCGAGACGGTTGGTCGCAGACCTACCGAATTTTGTATACGGCTTCACTAGGACAGATCCTAACACGCCTCGGAGCAATTTTTTCGAAATTCGAATTAGAAAATGTTTTATTTTATGTTTTGTCCGATTTTCGGCAATTTTTCTCGCTTAATTCGTAATAACGCCAGTAATTACACTCGCAACAAAACGATATTTACATCATCGGATAGAGGAGAAAATTTGCTTTTCAAAACTGTTTGTTCGGACTGTGTAACATAATTTGCAGATTTTTGGGAATTTTTCAAATAAAATTAAATTTCACGCTGACTTTCGTAAAATATTTTTAAAACTGCTGCATCTTGAATTGTATTCGTCATAACTTTTTTATATTTTGTCAAATGACGGAGCATACATTTCGCCCTCTTTTAAAAGAGAAACCAAAGGAAAATATAAATTAGGAGATTTTTTACGAATTTTTATGTAAAGAAGGATTTTTATCTCAAAAGCAGATGCTTAAAAACGTCGGTATGTTATCTTGCGGTTTGGTTGTCTTGGAGACAGTAACAATGATTAAAGTTGCCAGTTGGAAAAAAATAAATAAAATTACTTTAAAATAACTGAGTTTTCGCATGTTGAATGTTGTGCGTGATTTTGATGTCATGAGTTTAAAACCCCTTTCGAAACTCAATCAGAATAACGAACTCACAAGCAAAACATACGCCACGCAGGAAATAATTCTATATTTTATTTAACGTTGCCAGAAAAAGAATTGAATGCTGTTTCTTCACCAGTGAATTATCCAGCATTATTTTCATTTTCAATTGAGATTTTAAACGGGACACGTTTTCGAATCGCAGGAAATATATTGCGGTGTTAAACAGGACCTGATTATGACCAACAGGGGCCACCGGGCATTGATGAATTTGGGGGCCCCCCATCTATGAAATTTGTTTTATTTTTCATAAAATTTTGCTATAAAGAAAGAACAACATTTGAAATTGGGGCCATTTCGAGCCGGGGCTCTGGGCAAAGTCCCGATTTGCGTGAAATAAGAATATTCGACTACCCTGGTCAGAACGTGACGTCATAGATTAAACGTTGTCGGAAGAATTTTCGCCTTCAGAAAGCGCTTTCAGTTTCCGATTGTGTAAAATAGTGATCATGTGACATACCATCTATATCCTGGCGATCTATAACATAAATGAAATGACTTCATTTTGATGTCACGAGTTTATAAATGCATTAGAAATCTTAATTAGCTCAAGCTTTGACAAACAATAACACCACGAGCTAACTAATAAATTTCCACCAGATGCTGTAGAAAAGTAAAACAACGTTAGGTTTTTTTTTTTCCTTTTTCTTCTTCTTTCAGTAATTTATGTTAGACATTGCAACTGAGAATGACGCGAATTTGACGTCATGAGATTAAAAATGAGTTAGGCGAAAATCTTAATTTTATTTACACGTTCTCCAAAGTAATATTTTAAAACTAACTTATACATGTGGCAACATCTAAATTTCTCATTTTAAAATATAAAATTAACAGCAGCTCGATATATTCTTATCATTTTATTTTTCTCTTATCATGCCGTTCACTATTGTTTTAACGTTTCTACAGATAAAAAGATACTTAAATGTAAGTTTTTCTTTGAATTTTTGTAATTAGAATTTCATCTTATTTTTACTGAATCTTTTTAAGGCGCAAAATAAAAAGTGTAACCTAATATTCTATTCTGTCAGTGTTTCAAATTTAATTATATCTTCGAAAAAGCATCGTGTACTGGCCTCCGGTGAAAATTCAAGATATGAATAAGCATCTGTTATGACACCATGTTTCCAAAAAACGCCACAGCAAAGGGAAGGACTTTTAGCGACTAAAGCAGACCAATTAGTTTGCAATTTTTTTCGTATTTCACAACTATCGAAAATTCGGTTTAGTTTCAAAATTTTAGTTTCTTAAATTCAGTTGCTTTAATCAGGTGAAGACTGGCTTTTTAAGATTATGCCTCAAAAAAAGCGGAAATCAATTGGGAAATATTCTTCTGAAACGAAACGGAAGCGATTAGGTAGGGCAAGTGAGAGTGTAGAACAGACAGAAGCACGCCTAGATGATGCCCGAACGAGGGCATCTACATCCAGGACAAGTGAGAGTGTAGAGCAGACGGAAGCACGCCTAGAGGATGCCCGAACGAGGGCCTCTACATCCAGGGCAAGTGAGAGTGCAGAACAGACAGAAGCACGCCTAGATGATGCCCGAACGAGGGTATCTACATCCAGGACAAGTGAGAGTGTAGAGCAGACGGAAGCACGCCTAGATGATGCCCGAACGAGGGCCTACACATACAGGGCAAGTGAGAGTGCAGAACAGACAGAAGCACGCTTAGATGATGCCCGAACGAGGGTCTCTGCATCCAGGGCAAGTGAGAGTGCAAATCAGACAAACGCACGTTTAGCTGATGACCGAACGAGGGCCTCTACTTCCAGGGCAAGTGAGAGTGCAGAACAGACAAAAGCAAGTCTTGATGATGCCCGAACGAGGGCCTCCTCTTCTAGACAGCGTACTTTTCAAAATCTGAAAAAAGAAGCATTTGTATACAGTTCTGAAATTAATTATCACGAACACCCAACTTTATTGATTGGAAAAATGGATCAGGTGTGTATCTATTGTCGAAAGATGAGCGATAAAAGAGAAAGAAAGATGAGCGATAGATGAGCGAAAGATGAGCGATAAAATGACAAAGTTAATTAATATCGTTTTAATATGGCAATAATGAAACTAAAAAATTAAGGGGGTTCAGGGGCTACCCCTGACGAGGCTCGAACAGCCGAGTTTTTTTATTGTACAATATATATTCAAAAGTATTCACAATTTTCATAGTATTAAGTCTAACCTCATAAATATGTAGGTATTATTCAGTAGCAAAAGCTGAGTTTGAACAATTTATAAATTTTGTGTGGCAATGTCAAAAATATATTCACTATTTGCATAGCGTTAAGTCTAACTTCATAAGTATTTATGATTTTGTTTCTACAGCTGTGTTTGAATAAATTAAATGATAATTCAGAATTATGTCATAATAAACAAACTAATTTTTAAATCCAGCTTATCTCAGAGAAAGAAATGTATATAAATGCCTAAACAAAATGTATGAATTAGCGAGCAGTATCACCAGTAGATAAAGTTTGAAATTATATAAAAATTATCAAACAGTGAATAGAAAAGTTACAATATAAATAAAGTATATCTACGAAGTTAAATTTTAAATTTCCAAAAAAAAATATTTCAGAGATGTTTAAACACTGGCTATTTACATGCACTTATAATAAGAGTAACATATTTTGTATTTGTGTTTTTAATGAAAATATATTCCCGTGCGAAGAACGGGCACTTCAGCTAGTAACTAATAAAAAAGATTTACTTTTATCTTATTTTAAAATTATACATTATTGCCTGGGCCAAGCCTCCCATACCGTGGGTCAGAGCTCCCTTATAAAGGGAGCCTTGACCCACTTTCCAACGTTTAAAAAAATATTAAATTCAGAAAAGAAGAAATGCACAATTTATATTATCATAAATATATTCTTAATGCCAATAAAATTTCCTTTAAATTGCACTAAAATAGGATTATTTTGCTGCCAAAATAAAATTTACAAAAATGTTTTTCTGAAAATGTGGTCAAGGCTCCCCAGGTTCCCCTATATTTTACTTTATTTTGCAACAAAAATTTTGTTTATATGTGTATTTTAATTCGAGTTATCCTACGGATAGTAATAAGCACTATTGAAAAGAAATACATATACAGTAAAAATTAAAAGTTTTTCTTGAAACATCTGTGAAAAGTAATGAAGTTTTACCTGAATTTTTATGATGTGTTATACTGTATTATTACACAAAAAATTTTTATTCTGTAGCTATTATTTTGATCACAAACTGTAAAACTGCAAGGGTCTAAAATATGTGAATATTTGCTTCTCAATCCTTCTAAGACCCCTTAACCGATATAGTGGGATCGACTGTACGTGTTTTTGCAACGGCATAAACCCAAATTAAAGTCATGCTGTGGTGTAGGCCTACCAAAAATAGAATGCCACTTTAGGCAAATATTCCTCTGCTGGAAGTTTGGTTGATCTGCCTATGCTTGGAAGGAATGATACAGAATTATTCGGTCTGTACACATAAATCTCTCCGAGAATCTATAGTGCAGTGACAAAGAACTATGCTTCATACCTCCAAGGCAGTTATAATTGGCCAGTTTGGTGCCGAGGAATTCTAGTCTTACGGTGGAATGTTGTTTAAAAGCTTACCAAGGATTGTCAATAGTAAATGCATGATAATAGCTTTAAATTATTAATGCTAATTTAAACGTTGGAGGTTTGTGTTGAATAAGAAGAATCACATATGCTAAAATATTAAACAATAATGTATTAAGTTTTAAGCAGTACAGTAGTTTAAACAAAATACTTTGTCAGTTTTAAAGCTGTACATGAACTAAAGAAATGTTGCTTCCCTTGTAACTAGTAGATGTCACAAGTCTATGGTGTTTATTATTTTTTATAAATTTTTTTTCTAATTTAGATATATATTTTCACCATCATATAATTTTTGACATACTGTACTTAAATTTCTCTAATCCTATCATAAAGTTACATTTTAGATCACTATTGTTATTTCAGCTTTTGGAATCTATAATTACTTTTCTTTTAGATTTTATTTAAAAAAGTTTCTTGATCTTTAATGTTTTTATCATAACATTTACATCTCTGAAAAGCAATCACATTTTCCACACCACCTCACTACATCTTATCAATCTACTTAAATTCCTGAATGCTTTCTATTCAAATTTAGAATCCCAAAATCCCACTATATATAAAAATTATACCATTCCATGTATTTTCTACTTCTTCACTTTTATCTCGTTAAAACATCTACTAATGAAAGCTTTACTTTTTAGAATTTTGCTGTGCGATTTATTCACATTTTCCCTACTGTATACATAGTGATAAATGCGTTTTTAAAAGCAAAAGGCTTTGCACAGAAATTTTAAGAAAAGGGCAAATCTACTGCTATCTTTCTCCTCTTATCAACATTCTTCTCACTTTATGCCATTTAAATAATATATCTCGAAATCCTGCTCTCGAGATTTAACAAAAACATTCCTTTTTTTCTTATTAACTGGATTTGTAAGGCACAGGTATGGAGTTAAAAATACATTTCTTGCTAAAGGTTTCTCAAATACGCAGTAAAGAATTCATATTCTTTGAATGTAATTTTAAGCTAGCAAGAGACAAATGTAATACATTTTATGTTTCAGAGTTACTGCATCATGCATTTTTCCTTTTCAACTGTTTCCCGTCAAATCAGAGCGTAAAATAACTTCTTTTAAAAACCTTTTGGGCAATTTCATTTTTCTTTTGTCCACTGTCGCATTTTTTCAAGCACTGTGATCGATTTTTTGTCAACTTTCAGTTCAGCTAAGGATTTACAATTTTTTACTTATTCGTAGGTTTCCGGATGGCAACACATTATTACGCAAAATTATTATTCGACTCATATTAAACGTAATAGAAGAATTTTAGAATTTTAATCCTGTGTAAAAAATTTACGATGAATACATAAGCTTACCTCTTCAACAAGTATTAATTTCTTTGTAATTAATTTTTACGATTAAAATCTTTTATCATATTTTACTATAATATAACTTATTGTTTTTTAAACAGGATAACCATTTTTTTAAATGTAAAAGATTCACTGTATCATGATTACTATGCATCATATAGTTTTACACTTTTTAGGTGAGTAATTAAAATCATATTAGCCTGAATTTTTTGTTAGAAAAATAGTTTGAATCTAACTTTAAAGCATGTATTAATAGAAGAATATCACTATAAATAGTTTTGAGACGCATCTATACATATTTTATAAAATACAGCCGATTTTGTAAATACAACGCCATTAACATGACGTTTACTTGATCAAGTAAACGTTCAGATTTTAAGCTGCATTAATACAACACTAGGTTAATAAGTGTTAAAAATCCAAGTTTTAAGTAAAGTCATTTTCGGGCTTCAAAACCCAGAATAATTGAAACATTATTTTCACGGTTCTACAAATAGTAAATAGTAGCACAATATTTCTAACGTTTCTATTATGTTCTTTATTTTCATGTTTGAAAGACTTTTTGCAATTTTATAATGTTTATTATTCAATCACTTCAATGGAAACATGAATTGAACGGTCTCTTAAAAATAAAGCAGGCTTATTTCATAGTGCACTGGGATAAGCACTGCCAGTTCCTTTGTAGCTGTTTTTTAATTCGTATTTTACAGGATCATCACAAATCAATAAAATAAAGTACAGTTTTTAATGCTGAGTCTAGTGAGCAAGACGTTGCCGATACTTGAGTGAAGCTTTTAGTACCGCGGTATGGGTTCAGTGGTTCATTCCTATATTACTTGATTCAGAAGATCAACTTGCAATAGGCGATGTTGTGAAAACACTTAGTTGTTAAATATTGCCTTGCATTTCAACAGTATAATTGCTCTTAATAGCTTGGTATCCATTCCATAGTTGTCTTTTTTTGGAGGGAAGAGTTCTTCAAACACTTTTATACATTTGTTTATATGTACATTGAGTTTATATATGTGTTTTATTTCAGAAGAGGAGCTACACTTATGGGAGTTGGAGATGTAACTTCGAATCTGGCAAATGCAAGAGACTGTTAAAGTAATTTTTTGCTGAAAGTCTCCCGATTACAATGCTTCACTAACTTAATATAAAGGGAACAAACAATTATTCATGGCGTTTAAGTGTTAATCAACGTATTAATTAAAATAAAAGTAATTGAGAGATCCCTAGAGCTCTAACATATCTTTTTTATTACAAACAAAGTTTTCACCGAAGATATAAATTTAGAAAAGGATTACAAAAATGATACTCAATGAAATTTACTCAGTTTATTCATTTGATAATAGCAACAGAATTAATGATGTTAAAATTATGTGATAAAAGCACTTGTTAAGCAAAAATCCATTATTTTCGTCTTTAAAATCCAAATTTTTTCTTAACTGCTTCAGATCAGTTTCTGTAAATTAATCGTGGTTTTCTGTAAAAATAAATAAAAATCCATAATTAATCATTTTAACTTCTAAAACAATTTGTTTTCATTTAAAAGCTGTGGGAAATAATTTGTTTTAATACTTTAAATGAATACAGCTGTTTTGTGGAAAAATGATAAAATTTCCGAAGATATTTGCTAGTCTCTTTTTTTCTATTAACTTTAAATATACTAATTAAAATTTATTGTAAAAATCATTAGAAGGTCTCCAAAATCGTTTGTCATGCATTGTTTCAGAAAATGTTTTGTACATTGCTTACATTTACATTTATATTTGCAAAGAGCATTTTGATTTCTTCTTAGTTATTTAAATATGAATAATACCAGACGGGGTCAATTAAGGTGTCGCAAACTGAATTTAAAATCAATTCAGGGGGAAGGTGCCCTAAAGTGATTCCCAAAGGTAAAAGTTTGTATAAAATAAGATAAATATTTAAATAAAGCTTTGGCCTTTTGCTATCATATTTTACAGCGTATTTTGCATCATAAACATCATAATATTCCAAAAGCATATTGAGTAATGAAAAAAATAGAATTATGAGAAAGTGTCCAAAGGATCATTTTACCCTCAACCAAAGGGCAAAATGATCCTTCATTTGAAAATAATTGTAAATTATTTTTTAATCGGCAAAATAAAAGATATAAAAGTAATTGTGACTATGCATAATTAAATGAAATAAGTTTTTCAATCATATAGTATGCATAATTTATTTTATGAAAATTTTAAAATAAAAAGTGTCACTAACAATAAAATATTATATTTCAAAATTATAATAAAAAATTATGGCTTACAGTAATTTCTGAAATATATCAAGTAATGTAATGGGAAGTTACGCATTTTGACAACGGTTGAAGGGATGCCAAAATGGTTAGTGCCCGGCACTCAAGTTTCTTTAGCCGATGGATCATTTTACCGGGCAATATAGCTGCCCACTTTAGGTCATAATACAAGATGACGCCAAGAAACATAACAAATTTGGCAAGTGTAATTCCCATCTAAAAACAAACTCCATTCAGTAAACCAAGTCATATTTCTGTACATGAAACTCTTTATGTCTAAGTAACTAGGAAAGTTAGTGCGTACTTTATAACAGATGTTATAAAATTAAAATTTTCAAGGAATTCTGTTTAGACGCGTAATAGTGTGAGCGCTTGAATACTGCCATTGCTTCTTCTTCACTTGGCACAATTAGTTTGTATGATACCCGGTAGATAGAGCGACCTGTATCAATGTGGATCTTTTTCCCACTAGGATAATTTTTGGGACACCATCCCCTACCACAAATGCATCCAACTTCCTCGCAGCTCATTTCATTAATTAGAAGGAGAACTTACAGACAATTCTCCCAAAAATACTTCCGAAAAACCTCATACCCTAGTCGCACAACTAGTTCAAAAATGTCCAAAAGACATTCACAGAACGTTCGTAAACGTTCAAAGAAAGTCTTCTAAACGTTTTCTGAACTGTTTGTGCTACTATAGAGTAGAGATTAATGTTCATACAAGAATCCTCATTTGTTCTGAAAATTGAAGTTTCAAGCCACACTTTCTGAAGCGTAGTTTCTTGATCGCGATTATTGCAATCGATTTATCGTCTTTTTCTGTACCACTACGATATACCGCACATATGAAATATCTAGTGGAACTGTCAATGAGCTGATAGATAAAGGGAACCATTCGTACCTTGTAAATAATTAATGCGCTTCATTTATAATTTGGTTCATTTTGAAAGACCCATTACTTTAAAATTTTGAAATTTTATGCCATCCCCCAAATACTGGCGAAGCATTTTTTGCTAGATCGCTTAGAAGTAAAAGAGCAGTTTAAATGCTCACTTGTGATGCGATATTTCTTACTTATATGCTTCATGGGACGGCATAAGCTGTACTATTAGTTTAACAGGGTTTTGAGTTTCCTCTTAAGTAAAAAAAAAGAATTTTTTATTTAACAAACTCGATTCATATTTATTTCAGCCAATGCTAGTAGCACTTAACGTGCTCAAAATATGCCTCATTACATCTTTGGGTGGAGGTTAAACTGTAAGTAAAAATCCGAGTTAAAGAGTAAAAATAAATAGCTCATATAAACGGCTATAACATCCTGCAAGAAGCATGGCAGTACTTAATTTTCTTACTTAGTTCGTTTATTTCTTGCTACAAACATATGGTGGTAATAGCTTGAAAACATGGGCTGTGGGATTATACAATTTGGTTACGCATATTTGAAAATGCGTCTGTAAGAAAAGCTTTGATAGTGTTATTTTTGTATAACGTCTCCTTGCATAAAATTCTAGGAATATTAAACTTTCTGGTTCTTTTTTATGAAATATGAATTGTCTGTTCTAATGCATAAAGCTGAAGAATTTGTTTTTGTAGTGTTTGAACATGCTAATTTGAAAACTTTTTTACGTTATACAGCCCATTTATTGAGGAAATTTATTCGCTAAATAGCATAGCGCTATGACACATGTATTATAAAAAGAGATATTTATAAAACACATGCATATAAAACACAAGTATCCTAACTAATACTATAAATGCGAAAGTGAGTTTGTTTGTTTGTTTGTTTATGACGCTTTCACGCCTAAACCGCTGAATAAATTAAGATGAATTTTGGTTTTAGATATAGATGGGACCCTGGAGAAGGTTATAGGCTACTTAGAATTTTAGATTTTTAATTACTTCTTTAATTATTAATTAAAAACCGTTTTTACGTTGCCGTGCTTGGCGAGTTTCGCCCGTATCAAGTGATTCATGTTCTGAGCTAACAAGAATGCTATTACTTCAATGAAGAAGCACGTGCATCTGAAAAACATTAAATAACACGGAAATTATGCCAGTTTTATGCCAAATCTATCTATCTCTAATAATAAAAATGAATGTTCTCCAGACAAATCTACAGAAAGCAGAGCTTTGAAAATTTGAGCATGACTGGGCCCATGACTTCGGTAAAGTGTACCTGAGGCTCAGAAATTTTAATTAGTTTTCTAACTATTATTTAAAAACCGTTTTATCGCCCGCACAAAATGATTTATGCTTTTGAAATAAAGCAGAAATTCTATTTGCAAAATCACATGCATTTGGAAAACATAAATAAGTATGGAAATTATAATGACTTTACGCCAAATTAAAAAGCATAAATAAAGAAAAGTGTACTTACGTGCTATCCCGGCGGTCTGCCAAGACGAGCGATTTTTTGCCGAGATAAATGCCGGGCACATGAAATTATTAATGGTTTTGAATACGATTGGCAACAATTTGGCAACTCATTTGACGAAAAAACAGTTTCGCGGGAATGACCGCCGGGATAATTCGGAAGTACCAAGAAAAGTCCAGATGTGTTTCTTAAAGTTCGTAAATTTCTAAATCCTACCAATAATATAAATGTGTACGTTTATGTGTTTGGATGTTTTTGACTGAATCACACAAAAATGGTTGGAAAATTTTGCAATGAAGATAGCTTATGCCCTGGATTAACATACAGGCAACCTTTCAAGCATATAGCATAAATAATTCTTTTACAAAGACACTCAAAATAATGCTAATGCATTGCGCTCTATGGAAATTTTGCAGCTACTAAACCGATTTTAAAACTTTTTTCACTGATTGAAAGTCCTAGGCCTATATGGGACAGTGTGGAATTTTCTAAAGGATCCTAGCCCGTATTTTCGCGAGGTTTTGGAAAAAAACACGGAAAACTGCGAGCGGCTAGGTCGACAGGCGCGACCGGAGTTTGAACCTGGCACCTCCAGCCTTCCAGTTTTGAGAGTAGAACCTCTTAGACACTGGGGGGGGACCCTGAGTGTTATAGGCTTCCTTTTATGCATACATCACAAATAGTTCTTTTACAGGGATACTCATAAGAATTACATTACGCTCTATGTGTATCTCAGTAAGTACTGAACCGATTCCAAAACTTTTTTCACTGATAATAAGCTACACTATTCTTGAGTATTATAGGCTAAAATTCATGCATGTAGCGTAAATAGTTCCTTTACAGGAACACTCAAAATAATTCTAATACATTACGCTCTATGGGCATCTCTTTAACTACAGAATCGATTCTAAAACTTTTTCGCTAATAGAAAGCTGCACTATTCCTGATTAACATAGGCTAAAATTCATGCATAAAGCATAAATATTTCTTTTACAAGAACACTCAAAACAGCTCGCAAATACTGTCGTAACTGTCTCTATTCGCCAAATGCCTGAAAAAAATCTAAATTTAGTAATTCTGCATACTCTCTTATTTTAAATGAAGTATACTACCATGCATTATACTTCATTTAAAATAAGTAAAAAGCAAATAATATTTAAATGCAGTTTTTTTAGTTGCAAACAAATTTGTTATTCACACATGCTTTGTTTCTCTCGGGACCTAATTCTAAAGCCGACGCGGACGAAGTCGCGGGTAGCCGCTAGTTGTAATATAAAATCAATAAAGATATTATGCAAAATATAAGCTAAATAACATGACGCTATGACACATGTATTATAAAATAAGATATTTGTGACACATGCATATAAGACACATATTTGCAATATAGAATCAATACAGATATTATGTAAATTTATACGCTAAATAACTTGACGCTATGATACATGTATGATAAAATAAGATATTTATAAGACACGTGTATTGTAATATGAAATCAATAAAGAAATTGATGGACCAAAACAGGCTTTCAATTAGAAAAGTTAATCAAATTTAGAGTAGATTTGATATACGGCCATTTTATCCAAGCGCCTGAATACATATTAAAATTCTAGAGGCTGCAAACAACAATTATGAATGTTCTTTCACTCGCAATCTAAAAATGTTAGGTTTTGGTGAAAGGGTTGAAGATTTTAAATCAGTAAACGGAATTTTACATTAAAAAATTTCACTTATAATTTGTAATAGAAAAGAATAATTAAACGTTTATTGCTAATTCAATCATTTTATTTTACTCTGAATAATCCGATATAAAGTTTTGACTATTTGTGAATAAAATAATATTTATATTTTCCATCTTATGTAAAGATATAAAGGATTGTTTTTTTAAAAAATTAACGCTTTTAGACCTTGCATCAGTAGATCCTTATATTCAGAGATGGAAATATAGTTAAGAACAGGGAATTAAAAAATTTCACGTTAGCGACCAGATATATGACTAACATGAAATATTCATTAATTACAAGCTCCATAAGTTTCTCCGAAAAAGCAGCATTAATTAATGTCTTTAAAATTTAAATAACAAAACTTAGATCATTACAAAGAAGATAAGATTCCAGTATGAGTTGCTCAGCTTATATTTGACAGTCATTCAAGTTTCATGCTTATGTAAATGGGAAATTTTGCGAATGAGGTTTTAGAGAATCTTTTTACTATAAAGAAAAGTTTAGTTGTACGGCATGGTTAATCTCGATATATGCAGTTCTTATATGATGATTTGGATATCAATATGTGGCAAGTATTCTTTCGTTTTAGTTACGGAAATTAATTAATTTTGAGTGTGAATAACGTGAGCGTGAGATTGTTTTTAATCCAACTTTCTTGTACCTGAACGTAAATTTGTTGTTACAAAACATTTGTTGTTCTACTCTAAAGCATGTGATGTATGTTTTTCATACTTTCTATGAAGTGTTGAGCATTTGGATTTAAATGTTATTTAAAGAATGTTTCTCCTTATTTTTTTTAATGACACTATGAATGAATTTTGAGATTTAAAAAGTAAACTAGTGTTTAGCGAACTTACTGTAAGAAATTCAGAAATGCTACATATTTATTGTAGAAAGTTTTCCGAAAATGTAGCATAAACTACCGGTACTAAATTCGGGAACATAACCCGCATTTCAAAGTATAATATTCACGTCGGCAAGAAAACCTTTGTCTCGGACGTTCTGCACATGCGCGTTTAAATCTTTTAATATTGTATATTTGTTTATTACTTCCTTGTACGTAGTATAAGGAAGTAATGTGATCCCGAAAAATTTTGGGGGCCAAATTTCGACATAAAAACCGATTTTGACTACCTCTAAATTGAATTTTAAAAATTTTTTCGATGCATCTCATCGTAGGCTAGCATGCACGATCATATTAACGTGTCTGCAACTCATTTTGACCAGTGGCGAGTCTACTGTGGCCAGTTTTTCCATGCCGTCTGTACGTACGTACGTACGTACGTACGTATGTATGTAACTCGCATATCTCAAAAACTATTGGTCGTAGAATGTTGAGATTTGATATTTAGGATTGTTCTATGATCTAGTTGTGCACCTCCCCTTTTGGTGGCAATCGAATGGATAGTTTATGTACAGGACCGCCCAAAAGATTCGAAATACATTACGCTCTATGGGCCGAAATTCATTAAACTCGCCTAACTCAAAAGCTATTAGGCGTAGAATGTCGAAACTTCATATTTTGGATAGTTGTAACATCTAGTTGTGCACCTCCCGTTTTGGTTCCATTCGACGGGATAGTTTATGTACAGGACCGCCCAAAAGATTCGAAATACATTACGCTCTATGGGCCGAAATTCATTAAACTCGCCTAACTCAAAAGCTATTAGGCGTAGAATGTCGAAACTTCATATTTTGGATTGTTGTAACATCTAGTTGTGCACCTCCCCTTTCGGTACCATTCGACTGAATAGTTTATCTACAGGACCGCCCAAAAGATTCGAAATACATTACGCTCTATGGGCCGAAATTCATCAAAGCGTTTTTTAGAGGTATTGGGCTATTTCAAACGACTCAGAAGTGATATATGCTGTAAAGAGTTAGAAAATGAATTTCTCTATTAAAAAAAGTGTCTTTATCATTTATAGTTCTGCTACAGGAACACTCAAAAGATTTCCAATACATTACGGTCAATAGCAATTTTAGGGGCATTCATCCATTTCAAGCACAATACCGTCCTACCACATAAGTTAGGTAATGGTCCGACCACGGTCACGTGCCTCCCTCAAGAACTATGCCAAAAGTCGCCAAGCTTGGCGACTTTTGGTGTACGTGTGTGCATATTTAATTCTCAAATCTCAAAAACTATTATGAAATTTCATATATAAGAATGTTGTAACATCTAGTTGTGCATCTCGATTTTTGGTTCCAATCTACTGGAGAGTTTATTTACAGGACCACCGAAAAGAATTTCAGTACCTTAATGTCTATGGACATCTTCATTATAATACAACTGTAGACAGTCATTGTTTGGTACATGCCCAAAATCTCGCCGTCTGTCCTCGACCTTGGCGAGTTTTGGCGAAATATCGCCAAATTTGGCGATAGTCAGTCATTTCGTCCATGCCCAAAGTATCGCCATTTGTCATCGTTCTTGGCGAGTTTTGGCGAAATATCGCCAAATTTGGCGATAATCTGTCATTGTTTGGTTTATGCTTAAAATCTCGCCAAATGTCGTCGACATTGACGAGTTTCGCCGAAATATCGCCAAATTTGGCGCCAAAAATTATTTCCTAATTTGTATAACTCTAAAACTTTAACCCGTAGATTTTTTAACTTTGTATTTAGAACTATTGTAATATCTAACTGTTTTCAATATCTTTTTTGACAGCAGTCGACTGAGAATTTATTTACATGGTGAGCCAAATGACTTTGAATACATTGAGGTGTATAGATGCATTCAATTCATTGAAGGTCTGTGCTCACTGACTACTTTGGCTATCCCCAAAATCTCGCTGACTATCTCAAGTTTGTCGGCTTTTGGTGAAATATCGCCAAATAAAGTGTCAGAAGGAAATCTTTCAAATTGAACTCAGCTTGGCGATATCGAAATATTTGGCTAGAAATTGCTAAACCTTACTATTATTGATATTTTATCTCTTTCAAACAAATAAATTTAGAGGAAGTGCGTCGAAAATATTTTTGATCTAATGGACGTGCAAGGAAGTCATGTGTTGGACACATCAGATTTTTTTTTCTATTCACAGATGGCGCCACAAAAATTGCAATGAGTGATTTAAGGGATCATTTCGATGTTTCAGGTAAAGAAATCAGATCTGTGTACAGTGTATTTAGCATTCATGTTCCATTCAAAGACCTACAGTTCGAAACAAACAAGGGATAAATGAATTATTAATCGTGAGTGTTAAAATAATTGTTGGAGTCAATAAGAAGACCTAGAGTTCGAAACAAACAAGGGATAAATGAATTATTAATCGCGAGTGTTAAAATAATAGTTGGAGTCAATAAGAAGTTAATTAGAAAATAGTTAAAATTACTGCAAAATCAAAAATTGACTCGTCGTAAATATTACAGTAACGTTTTTCACAATGCAATAAGGTTTATCAATTTCTTTAGGAAATGTACAAAAGTATTTTTGAGTACTTATCCGCCAGATGCGGAAACGCTTCAAATACTTACTCGATGTACAGAAACGTTTGTGAAGATTTTTCTTCAGCATTCGGGAACGTTCCTGAAATTTTAAACAACAATGTCTGCCCCATGTTTTGAGGTAAAAATTCAGGACTTTGTTTTGCAGTGTAGCAGCAGAGCATATCAAACTTGTGCGATTCTAATTCGTAAATTGGGCCCTGTCTTTTGCGCTTTTTCTGTTGTCCCGCTGCCTGTGGTTCTTTGCTAAATTGTTTGTGTTTTATGGAACAGTTCCCCATGGGCTATCGGTTTTCTGGCTAGAGGTTTCTCATTTATATCCATAGTTACTTATTTAGGACAAAATTGAAAAGAAACGCTGCCAGACCACACACTAAATAAAACTTTGATCCAAAGTAATTTCGCATGATGTTGAAATGAAAATTCAAAGTATGAAAAACAACCACGTGTTTACAAATCCAGCCTTCTGTTAACAACAACGACAGCAACAAATATTGGGATCAGTTGATCCTAATGCTTCCTTCTTATGTCGAAAGAATGGAGAACCGTTTCTCTATGACTCCCAACAACGATAGCTAAGACAGAGACGCCCCTGACTTTGCGGTGGGCAAACCGCAGTCCTGGTCCGAAAGTTTCTGAGAGCTTCGGCATTTTTCGGCTACAGATATCTCGTGAACTTTCATACTGAAACAAAAGATGCAAGTTTAAGAAAAATGTTTGGTTTTTTATGCTTTTTACACAGCAATGTAACATTTACGTAATTTTAAAAAGAAAAGAAAAACAAATGCTTCAACGTAATTAAAAAGTACGCAACGCAGGAAGTTAAGTTATTAAAAATGCACAGAGTGCAAAATTCGTGCAAGCTGTGATGTAACGAAAAAGTCTTTTTGCTCTGTGTTTTAATAAAAGTGTTACGAATTTCCGGTTTAGACTGCCTTCCGACGGTTAAATTCGTATTCTACGTATTTTTTTGCATGGAAATCGGTTAACTAGAACGTGATTTATGGAGTTTTGTGTGCCCCCATTGGTTAAAATAGGGTTTTCATGAAATCGCGAGAAATATTCGTGTTAGAGGTTAACTAACTTCACTTTTGGGAACTTATTTTTGGCGCCAAATTCGGTGATGTTTCTCCATAGAGTCGCCATGCTTGGCGATACTGCTGCTACTTTGGTGCGTTTTTACAAAAGGGGGCCTGTAGTGATTGTTTCCCTGACTTAATTTTGCGCGGTTGCCTGGTAATTCAGCTGTGACGTAATCAAAATTCGAGAAATAGCTCTTTCTGGAAGTTTCTCCCATCTTCTGTGACACCTATAAATATGAGGTAGCATAGCTCGAAAAGTTCAGTTGTTATCGAATGCGCGTTGAATTCGCTGCATTACTCTGTGAATTGTGCTATTGGAAGCAATAATTAGCTTGTTTTTAGCAGCTTGTTTTTGAGTGCTGTGTGTGAATTCTTCTTTGTTGAGTTTATGATTTTCCTCATACGTTTCCACCGAATTATTGCCTGTGGAAGTGTTTTATTTTGTGTGAGAAATGCAGCATCTGTGGAAGCTTCTGTACTGAGTGCACTGTTGTAAACATGTTACCGACAATTAGTGCCTGTGAATTTTGTAGAGCTTCTTTTCCGACGAAGTTATATAAGTAATAAAGTTCGTGTTCCACCCTGACAAGTGGACTTATTAGTAGAATGTTCTACACATATTGGATTTTAGAAGGTTGGACCCAAGAATTAAGCAGTTTCCTGCAACAATAGAGTGTGTTCTTAATTGAAAATAAATAAGCAAAGCTACCAGCGGCTTGATAATGCAGTGCAAATAGTGAAATAAAGCATCTTCACCGCAGAGGAATGAAAATGAACGAACTTCAATCAAACGACACTTGTTGTTAGTTTCAAATAGATTCTTTCATACACACACGCTGGCCGATGAATTAAGAACGTTAAATGGTACATTATCGGACTATTTTTTGCACGGATAGCATCCCGTATTCGTGAGAGAATCGATTCTACAAGCTTTTGGAGTGCATTTCTGTGCAAAGAATACCAGTCATTGGCTACACGGACTTTATAATCTTGTAAAAGGGATAGAAGAGTATATTGATGACCTAACGGCCTTTTCAAACATGTCCCAAACATTTTATAGTAAGATACAGGCTTTATAGCGGTCAGGGAAGCACTAGTCATGCGTGCTGACGTATCAAAAAGCAAATTACTTATAATATTATAACGAAAATTAAAGAATGGGCACATGAAAAAAAGCCTTGAAAAAACGAAAACAATTTTTTTTAATACAGTATGACAACAATTGCCTTCAAATTCTTTTTAAGCTATATTTAAGATTATACTCAACATAATTTCATAACAAGTTTAATCCTACATTTTTGGACTTTAAAAATCAACTACTCTCATGTTTTTCTCACTAAAATTCGTCTTATCTTTAAATAATTAGTAACTTAATTAGTTGACACTGATTTATTGACGTATGTGTATTTTAGTTAATTATTAAGGGTACCCGCTTGATAAGAATGTGTATATGTTTTGTGTGCTGTCAGGCTGGTCCAACAAGTATCACATGTGTTTGAATTTTTGGCTGTATCTGACAATATATCGCTGTGTCTTCGTTAAGTTGATGTCTTTAAAAATTGACGCTTAATAAATGACGACTTCTAAAGTAAATAATTACACATAAAGGCATAAAATAATAATTTATAATAAAATAAAATAATTGACTTAGTATTATCTCTAACTTAAAAATTTTAAATAAATAAATATGTAAATAAACATGAGAGTCCAAAACCACTTTCACCTTTTGCTGAGGTCATTTTTACACGTTTTTATTGATCTTTACATTATGATAGACTACATTGAAATTCAGTGTTCAAAAAAAAAATTCTCATTATCATTTTGTGTAATTATGGTTTTTCTATAGAATTTGTGTCTACCTTTCTCATTATAGATATGTATATATGTGTATGGTAAGATGAGACTCTTTAGGTATTACAATTCTGATAGTACAGAACTGTGTGAAAAATTACCATATTTTTTTTTGAGTATCGTATTACAATTTGAATATATTGTTTTATTTTGTCCATTGAGTGAAATATTTTTGATGCATAATTCTGATATTTAAAGGCCTTATTGGTATATATGCAAACTATTCAACAGCGCTGGTTTATAATAATAGTTTTGAGTACTCACTGCAATTTTCAGCAGTATGTTTTGGATGTGCACATTAGCTTGAAATACTCAATTAAAGAGAAAAGGATGTGCTAAAATGCACCTTATTTAAGACAAAAGGGTGTGCTAAAATGCGCCTTGTTTGAAAGAAAAGAATGTGCTAAAATGCCCCTTAGTATTGTGAGCTAAATGCTCCATTTTGATTTTGCCGACATTTATTTTTATTGCTAGCACTTATTATTTTTATTTGTGTCATGACAATTTTTTTTTCTCTGTAAACTTTTGTAGGTGGTGGTCATCAGTAATTTTGCCTTTGTATAATTTTGTCTGTGTATGTTTATGCTTTACTTAATTGTTTAAGCCAGCCATACAGAGCATTTTTTTTTTTGTAAAGACATTAATTTTAACTAATAATAATTTTAAAAAAATTTCTTCAAAATTTTTTTTCCTGGATGAGGGGAGTATATATGTGGAAATCAGATATCTAATTTAAGAATCATTTAATTTGGCTTTCTTTAATGTAATCGATCCAAAATCAAGAATTCTAAATCTTTTCTGTTCTCATTTTTCGCTCACTTCGGCTTTTATATCTGTATATTCGCTTTTCCCGTATGCATTATTCTTAATTTTTTATTTTCTCTAAATCAGACCTGGTGGCTTCGTTCTGAGCTAAAAATAGATTATATTACGTCCGTTTGCTAACGCAACGAACTTTTTGCTTCCCCTGTTTGGCATCCTGCTGGCGTTGGTTTTTTCTGTTGCCCTGCCTCTTCTTTAAAATTATTTTCACGCGATTATGTCATTTAATTTTATTGGATTATGTTTTAGGGTTGCTCTGGAATTCGCGTTATTTCAGCCAAGTTGTTGTTCTCGCCAATGTGTAATTCTCTGTTGGCGTAATTTTTAATTCATTCCATCTGAATTTCATTGTCCATATAGGACGTAATTTTATTTAGCTGAGCCACCACCGCCCGTTGTAATAATTTTCAATAGTTTCTTTTAAATAAATAGTTTTTACGTATTCTAATGTCTTTTTCTTACTGCAACTAAGTGGATCGAACCTGGATTTTTAACCATCACAACGCAGTTTTAATAATTTAAAATACCGTAAGCAATTTACTTCGTTATAGGCAGTTCAAAGTTTTAAAAAAAGGCCCCATTCACAAAGCAACGTAAACAAATGAACTTCAATAAAACAACGTTTATATTTACTTTCAAACAAATCATTCCGTAGATATTCGAATATAATTCCAACCTAAATGCCTCGAAAAATTTGAATGCGAACGTTTGACTGACTGTTAAAATATGCATGACATGGAACTGATTCGCAGGAGGTGGGAAAATAAACATCTGGAAAACAGACGTTTATGTATTCATAAGCTGATTCAAAATTGCAGTAATAATAAACTTTGGAAAATAGTTTCAGTATCAATAGTAACAGCACCCGGAATTTTGTATATTTTCCAGTCGTCGCGTTAGGAACAGATTTTTATGCGATATTTTCCTGTACTCATTTCTTGGTTTTCACAGTGTCGCATATGTTAATGTTGAAGAGGTTGCTAAAAATAACTTTTAATGAAACTGAGTATGATCAAATTTCTGGATACAAATTACCGAGTTTTAAAAACCTGCAAAAAAGAATCGTGCATCATTCAGATTATAAAAAAAGAATCTTGGATATTTAAAACGTACTCTATAAAAATCAAGTCATCATTTTTTAACGAATAACCAATATTTAAAAAATCATGATTATTGTTCTGTTTGTGAAAAAATTTCTATCTTCAACCTGGTGATATATGCATAACATTTCTACCCTAATCTTTGCTACAAACACACAGAACGATAAAAATTCTTCCTCTGTAAATAATGATAATATGGCAGCGAAGCGCCATTTTACGTTTGAGTTTTCAAGCTAGTGGGAAAGTTAGGAGTTGCAAATAAATATTTCGTGTATGAGTTTATGAAGAATTTTGTTTAAATATGTTTTTATTATCAACGATATTGTGCTTAGAAACAAGATGGCTGCCTTTTATTATTGGAAACCCGTAGTTTGTTGTGAATTTAAGTTTTCCAAATACGCCTTTTACGATAGGATATATTTGTGCAATGACTTTTTCAGATAGTAAGGGATATCAAGTGGGAGAATTTTAATTTTAAGCTTTAGGGAGTTTTGTGTTGACTAGGGATTGCTGATATTTTTTGTTTGTATTGTTGTTATAAAAATGCTTTTGTAGGGGGGGGGGGGGGAAATGTGATAATTTTAAAATTAACGAAAAATGTAAAAATTAGGAAGCTATAGCAAATGAAATGTATTTACTTCTTTTATGAGTTCTTGGATAATAATATCGTTGTAGCTGTACATGAAAGTGTAATATGTTCTTTGTCGACGTTTTTTGTGTCTGGAAACAAGATATCTGCCATTCTGAAGCTTGCGGGAGTTGTGTCAAGAGTCTGAAAGGTAAACCTTTTACAAAACACAGCACTTGGCGAAGGTTTGGCGAAAAACAAAAGGCGCCAAGAATGGCAGATGGTCGATACTAAAGCTGTTCCAATATTTTAGTGCGTATTTAAAATCTGAAAGTGTTTTAGATTTTCTTCCTTTTTTTTTTGTATTTTCTTCACTCTTTCCGTTTTTTGATAACGGCCAATATATCCAGAAGCTCTTCAGAATTAATATAAGACTAAAATAATTTGCATCTTTTTGTAAGCTTTTATCATTAAACCATCTTATTTTTGTAATCAGGTGCGGCCCGATACGGTAAGTAAGTTAAGGATCGCATCGGGCGCCAGCTTCGAAGAGGCCTCATTTCGAACTCAAAAACTAAGTATAGTATCAAAAGGGGCGTCTGTTTTACGTTAGCAGGGGGCGCCACTTACCCTAGGCCACCGCTGTTTGTAACAATCTTAATTTTAAATTCCATTGAGAATCAGAGATTTCAGTGCCAAGGAAGTCAGTGAGAAACAGGATGCTCTCCGAACAAGATTTATTAAGATGGCGAACTAACTGGTCGCCGGAGGCGGCTAGTAATAATAATAAAGATAAATAGATAAACATAAATTAAGACGACATTATAAACAGCTATTTAGATGAAGTTTCAAAGTAAAAAATATTGAATTCTCTCTCCACATAAATTACCTATTAGAAAATTCAACATATAGCAGATGCAATGTAATTTTTCTTGGGTTTAACTTTCTTGCGCCTCGGGAGTTACATTTCTCGGGCACACTCTGACATAATTTGTCTCATTAACGCTTCAAAGAAACCGATCACGTAGCAACAAAAATGACCGAATTTATCAAAGAAATCTCATTTCTACTCGAAAAGATTTTACCTGACAACAGTTTTCTCGATAAATCCAATTATTTTAGTTCGTTCGTCTCGGTATGCATGCGTCATTGAAATATTAACTGAGCAAAAGTTTTTGATTTGTTTAAATAAAATTATTCATAATGTGTTCGTTTTTGTATATGTGCCAGTAGTGGCTAAGCTTCAACATGCATCCTACATTTCGTTTGGCTCCAAAATTGGCGATAAATGTAATATGTGGCCTTTTCTGGAAATGAGAATTAATTCTGTGCTGCATTTTTTAAAAATCTTTTTCACAGCCTTTCCTTAACACTCTTTAATTATTTTTTTGCTGTTATGTTTTAATTTTTCGAATATTTTTATCGTTTAAATGAAACGAGGGGCTTGAGGGTTGCAGAGCCCCCGCCCCTCGCATAAAAATCAATCGTTTTGTTGAAATTATGTTGTTTAGATTCTTAACTCTGAATTATTGTAAGAAATATTCAAATTTCATTAGTGCATCCGGTTAGAAAACAAGAATTCACGACATCAATTAGTTAATTTTCTTGAAATTAAAATATTTTTAGATTCTTAACCCTAAATTATTCCAACAAATTTTCAAATTTTATTAGTGTCTACGATTTTAAAACACGTTAGGAAACGCGATTTCGCAGCAACTTTGTTACCTTAGGAATGTCAAAAACGGAATTTTTTGCACCAAAAATCAAGGTACGATGTACATTGAATGTACGCCCTCGTTGTA
This sequence comes from Cheiracanthium punctorium, assembly GCA_038373885.1. NCBI lineage: Eukaryota > Metazoa > Arthropoda > Arachnida > Araneae > Cheiracanthiidae > Cheiracanthium > Cheiracanthium punctorium. The sequence goes on along the minus strand of JAWZYV010009991.1, from coordinate 53,797 downwards.
TGTTAATGCATGAATGTATTTCGTATCGTTGTACTTAACAAGTTACGATGCTTTAAATAACTAGGTCCGTATGACGTGTTGCACATGCAATGTTGAGCTGAGCGAATTTTGTGCAGTTATCTCAACCTCAAGTTGAATTTTTTTCGGTGATTAATCCTCTATGGTATGTCCGATTTCGAATTTTTTTTTTTTTTTTAAGTGATCAGCTTTATGACCTTGACCAATGTCATAGGTTCAATGAGCGCGCGGAGCGAGTCATTGAGAATAGAATAATTCTTCAAATATCTCCATTGAAAGTAAATGACAGCAGGTTTTAAGGTGATTACTCCTCCGTAGTTAACCCGATTGGTTTGATTTCAGATTCATACCTTGCCACTATTGGTACCTATAACCAGGGGCGTAGCCAGGGGGGGGGATATCGGGATATATCCCCCCCCCCGAAATTTTTGGATTAGTGATGAAATTCCGTCTATTTATACACATAGAAGTTCATATCCCACCCCCCGAAAAATTTTCCTGGCTACGCGCCTGCCTATAACCATGCCAAATTTGAACTAAATCGGTCAAGCGGTTAGGAGGAGAAGGCTTACACTGAAATGCCTGAGTGTAGTGTAAGAACACGACTGCATTTTTATAAAACATATACAGTGGAGTCTTAACCTACGCGAGAAATGCATTGCAAGAAACCCTGAGTAAGTGAAAATTTCGTGTGTACGACTTTTCGAAAATTATATTACTATTTCCCACATAAATTAATGAATTAATGAATGCTGGTGCTTACTATTGGCAAACAATCTCGCATTGTGGGCTAGAAGTAATAGCCATTCACGTAAGACAGATCGCATAGTAGTGCGAGTGTACTGTATTTATCTCATCATTAAACATATGCCGTGATTATGTCATTTCTTTTAAATCAGGCACATGCTCATCATGACATAATCATGCCACCAACTGGGCGGTATGAACATGTCATGATTAGAGCGTATTTAACATGATCAGTAGTGCTGCCATCTGTCAGCTCCCGAATGAGGTAGAAATGAAGTCTTCGGGACTTCAGAAAGGTAGAAATAGATAAATATTATCTGGTAGAAATTAATATCATTCGCAGATACTGCCGCGACCGATTTAATCTGTATTTGGGCTTGGTACAAAATTCTTTCAAAAGCAGAAGTGCCTAAGCCGCCAAAATCCAGGAAAACAAGATAGACAGACAACACCCAGCAAACACAGACCTGTCGGGTAAAAAGTGGGCCGACATCGGCTATAACGGTTCACACAGCGAGCATTGGCATGGTGGTAATTGGGGCGATGTTGGTTCTGCAACGGCAAACTAAGCTGGAATTTTCAAAGGAAAGCGGGTTCTGGTCGCTCAGCGGTCCGATATCGGCTGTCTTTTAGGATTAGCAGGGTTAGTAGGCGGTGTCGGAAAGGTACTGTGCCAAAGGATAAAACCGAGATTGTCTTAAAAATAGAATTTATAAAGTAACTCTTTAAAGCTAGCATACAACACGGGTTAGTGATACTTAAAATTTATGTATTTGGTACTTACCTAACTTTTTCAACGTTCTACGCTTAGTTTATCTAGAAAGTTTATTTGATTAAGAAGTGTGGAGACTAGGGTGACGATGTATAAAAAAAGTGTATAAAAAAACCTTTTTTACAAATTCCCTTTACCTTACTTTTGCCAAACTGACTCAATAAAAAGTGTGTCAATTTTCAACTAGATTGGTTAAGGTCTTTAGTTGTCTCATTGGACCTAAATTTGGAAGAATAATGAAAGAAAACAAATTTTTAAAGAATTTGTAAAAAATATAATTTTTTAAAAAATATTTTTGTTTGTAGCGAAGAATTCTATTTAGAAGCGTAATACTGTGATCACTTTAATATCGCCATTGCTTCTTCTTCACTTGGCACAACTAGTTCATGTGTTACCCGGTAGATAGCGCTACCTGTATGAAAGAAAACGTATATGGATTGTTTTATCCTCTACGATCATTATAGGCCCCTTTTCCCTACAAGTTTTCATATACCCAGTTTTAAATTAAATCATTACATTCTGTAATTTGCTACTAAACTCAAATTAGCATTTGAATTGCCTTACAAATAAATAGATGAGACTGCAGACTCTCTGTTCATGGAAAACATCTCACGCATGGGAAAAAAAATGTTACTGCAGTTTTATTTCTAGGAAAAATTTCTCGTGTAATTTGATGTTTAGAATGAGCATTTAGTTGAATGAACCAATTATACATTTTCGAAAACGAAAAACAACCCATAGCGATCCTTTTAAAACAACTGTCATAAAGCAAAATGTGTTTAAAAGTTTGTCTAAGTAAGACATAACAATTTATTTCCGAGAACTAAAGACATTACTTGGAAATGCTTAGAAATACGGATATTAATTTGCTAAGGTAAAGTTTTGAGAACAGATTTGTAGGTATTTATAGCGTCATTTACATTATTAGTGAAGAAATGATGTTTTTAACAAAATGTGGTTTTTGATGCCTCATAAATCCAAGCGCAAAGTATCTTGGACTAAAATTACCTTGTAATTTAATAAAACTTGATTTATTAGGCATGCGATATTTTTAGAATCGCTTTATGCAAATATACTTTTCTTCAGGAAAATGAGTTATGATTTCTCTAACCTTGTTTCAAATATTTCAATTTAGAAATATGTAAAATCTGAAATATTCAGTAAATTTCTGCTAATGATTTCGAAAAAAGGTAATAGATCTTACATTTAATTTAAACAACAATATGACTTTTTGAAGTTTTCAGATTATGTAGATTGATTTTATCGAAATCTATTGTAATTTAGAGAAAGCCATACATGAAAAACACCTTTAAAAATTAATACAGAATATAACTTATCCTAATGTGATTTTGCATTAGAATCAAAACAAGAAAATTCAACGATTTATCTTACGTATTTTAAGATTTTTAATATTTCAGTTACCGTTAGTGAATCTATGTTGCCAAGAACCCCGAATTAACAGCCATAAAAAATGTGCACTTTGTCAGTTCAGCGTTCAGCCGAATTATGGAAATTGCAAGATGTACTACGAATGAAAACATAAACACGTTGGACCAATTTCTTTTGATACACTTCGCAGCATTGTTCGTGTTATCGACGAGACTTTTTCAGTTATGACTGGTTTTAATTCATCAGTACCTGCATGAATTCTCCGGAAAACCCTTCGACATTGCTGCGAGGAATGATAATGTAAAAAATTTTGAATTAAATTATGTTTTCCAAAAATAAAAAGTTATCGCAGGATTAAATAACATTGTGCATCTCCATTTCTGTTGTAGCTCTCAAATAAAGTTGTACGAGACCAAAAGTGTTTGAAATTGTCTCACTCGGTTAAATCGAGTTCAAGCAATTGTATTTTCAGGATTAAGGGCAGATTTAAGGATTTAAAGGCAATTTAAGGGCAGATTTAAGGGCAATAAGCAAAACCAGAAGGAACTCTTTTAAATTGATCACCATGTATTTTGAACATCAATTTCAGAATTTGTGTGCTTGGCCCCGATATACGCTTATAAATCCTCATCGAAGAAAGTGGACAACACAGAGACATTATTTACTAGCACGTACAAAAGAAATTTAAACTGTCAGGGGATTGAGTGAGAATCGAACCCACGATCGTACGCTTAAGCGATTTACCTGGAGGGGTAAAATCCCCCAACCTCCAAGGAACTGGCCCCCCATGTAAGGAGTTGTAGAGGGAACCAAGTGATATACCACATATGTGATTCTGAACTCACATATGTGGAGTTGGAAACGCTGTCTCCATGTACCTGTTAAATTTGTTTGGAAGATGTGTCTATAATCATTAAATATTGATCATAGACATATGCATAAATTACAAACTTCCTTTGAAAAGGTAAATGATTGTGATGAATGTAGCATAATAATGAACTTTTCGGCTATGATTTGCCCCAAAATTAATTCATCTTTCACAAAAAACACTTTATTGAAATTAATAGGTTACAAATTCAATTTAATTCTTTGGATTGCCGGAGAAATACTCATTGTTTATGAAATTTAATTAATAAATTTGACAAACTGCTCAACACTTCTTCCTAAGTAATTATTCAATAACGGGTACATAAAGACATTCCAACCCCGCATCGCTATGTGATTTTGAAATGGCTGTGTTTTCTCCACCCATTACATTCTTTTCTTCTAAGAGTTATGAATCAACCTGTATATATATATATATATACAGGGTGTTCCAAAATCACTAACCTAGGCTTTTAATCATTAAATATTGATCATAGACATATACATACATTACAAACTTCCTTTGAAAAGGTAAATGATTTTCAGTAATTAAATCTAAATAAATATAAAATTTAAATTTTTATACGGCCATCGTACAAAAGTATTCCCAATTAGTAAAAAGATGTGCTATGAATGAATTGGGCATTCTACAAAATTTCAACCCGTCACCATAAAAAGACTCAGAGATATGAAAATAAATATAGGCTGACTTAAACCACTTTTCAGTTTCTCTCTAGAAGAAAAAATCACACCGTAAGGTCGCATTTCAGTGGCTGTACACAAAATCCGAAAAAACACAATGGTTGCATAAATGCATAATACTTCTGCTGTTATTGGTATAGGCCAAATAACCAACTTTGTTCAAGCATACATTGAATCTTCTCTTGATGAAGGGCTGAAATTTTTAGTGCCACCTAACTAGTGCGTGGGGCTCATTTTACTACCTGAGAATTCTTTCGTACGGGGAGCGTATAAAAATTTACATTTTGTATTTATTTAGATTTAATCTACTGAAAAAAAAAATTACACGATATCAGGAAATTCTTCACCTTTTTTGACGTAGCTTTGTAATTCTTTGTATATTTCCTTAAAAAATATTTAAATAATAAACACCTTGGCCTGTATATGTGACATGATTATTTCCTTTTAAGTGTGACGGTAAAATTCTTGCTTTTCGAAGTTTATTAATTTCTGGATATTTTTATTCGCTAACAACAAAATATATTAGCAATTTTGTAAATGCAATAAAGATTTCTTTGCCAACGCAGATGAAAACAATGAAGAAAATACCTCGAAATATGATGCTTAAATTGTAAGAAAGATATAATGTGAAAATAACACAAGAAAAAAATACTTATTCATTTATAGTAAATGAAAAGACATTTATGTATCTGGAAAAATACGTTTTTCACGTTATTATTCATATAGTTGAATGCTTTCATTAAATGCAATATTAAGGTTTTCAGTGTATACTTAGTGAATAATTTGTTCTATAATATGTGGGAGGATAATATGTGGGTGGTTGCAATGATAATGACTGCCTCAAGAAATATGGCAGAACCGCTGAAAAGGCTTTTCTTTTGTGATGCGAAAGGTTCAGAATACAAACAAAATTTGTTGTTTCAATTAGAAACGATCTTTCTTTGTTGTTGTCGTTATTTAAGCAACAATTGTCTACAGATAAACGAAGAATGCGACAATTTAGCTTTTCAAGATTTAAATATATTTGTGTTTTGTCGTTAAAAGAGAAAATAATAAGCGTTTAGATAGTCACTTCTTCTGAAAGTACCGGGGACCCCTTTTCTTTCACCAACACATCAGCTCTAAATTGTTACACGCTCAAATGCAATCTTGCTGCTCAATATTGCTAACTTTGGCGAACCAGCCACATCATTCTATCCTAAAACTCAAAGCTGGGTATATTTTGTTAAAATAAATCCTTTTTATTTTACCTAATGCAGTGAATTCCCGTTCTATTTTTCGCCATTAGGGTATATTTTGAAGAAAAATGACGATTCAAGTTTAATAAATATTTTTGCACGTTGCATGTCTGTCTGCCGCTTAGATTCAAGTGCCTGAATGATTTCATGCAGCCGAAAATCACCAATCATGGTAGCCACGCTGTTTTTTTTTTCAGTTTTAATTAATATCTTCTAAAATAATTGGAATTTTCGAATTTAAAACAGCTGACTGATTTTTTTCTGATTATATTTTAATCTATCACGTGCTCGAATCTCGTTTCATATAAAATGAACCCCTTCTGCTTCGTGAATCCGAAAAATCAAGTTACGAAAACTTTTTTTTTTTTTAATTTTTTACACAGGACCGTTAAGGTAAGGTTAAATATAATGCTACGTTAAAACCCGAAAAAAGCTAATAAAAGTTTAATTTATACCACATTTTCTAATATGAATTGTTTAAACAGTTTGCTTAGCTTTCTAAAAAAAATTAATGGGTTGATTTTTTGGATCGTAGATCTTAGATCACGCGATCCGTTAAGGCTCGAAATTATGCAAGTTCAAATTCTCAAATCAGTTCATGAAAATAACGTGAAAATTTATTTTCTTGGATTTTGAAGGCTATTCATCCCAGTGAAAAAATATTTATTAATTAATTTATTTATTAATGACTATGTCATTTCATCTCTCACCTCCTTTATTGAAAATTGTAGGAAAAATGTGTCCCAAAAATGCGCCATTATAAAGCGACCTAAAAGTATACGACATAATTTTACATATATTTATATACTATTAGCTCACAACAGCCTTAATCTATTGTTACAATATTTCGTAAGCTGTAGAATATGCATCACATGCATTTTTCTATCATTAGGTTACAATCATAAAAAATTTCAACGTAGGGTTACCAGGCGAAATACATGAAAGATGTGAGATAAAATGACATAGTCAATTAATATCGTTTTAATATGGCAATAATGAAACTAAAAAATTAGGGGGGGGTCTCCCTCTGACGAGGCTCGAACAGCCGAGTTTTTTTTTGTATTATAATTATGTTATAAAATTTATGAATTCTTTAAATATGAACTCTGATCTCCTTCTTTGCCTTTAAAACATCTTTCCCTGTGTTGTAAGTTACAATGCAATGAAAATAAGCATTATTTATTTCACATTTCAAAAGGACTTAGTAAGATGCTTTTTGGCCTTCCTTTGACTGTAAAACTACTTTTTCAGCATTAAGAGGTGTATTCTAGTAAAATATAAATGCAGCACTGTAGTCAAAATAAACATCACACGCTTACGCTTTTACTTTTTTCTTCTCTTACTTCCTCAGTTTTGTTTCCTTTACATCCTAGAAAATATAATTTTATTGTGAATTTTTGTTGTGTGATATATTCGTAAGTCTTTCTGCAGATAAGGCACAGAGTGAAAGAAATTGGTGAAGCAAAACGCTGTATACAGAGCTCTTAACCATAAGAAAAATTTTTCTTACTTTATTCTTTTCGGAAATTTTCTTTTCGCTTGTGGCTATTTAAGTAATAGATCTTGAAATTTTCACCCCGTTGTTCTCGCATATATCTTTATTTTTCGTTTTTCTAACTCACGGTTAGAAGATACGTTTTCAGATATTTCTTTAAGTATATTTAAAAATAGAAGGTGTTTGCTGTTTGAACCGTACGAACTAAGGTAGAAGTAGAAACGAAAAAAAGTGAATACATTAATAGTTTATAGTTTGATAATTCCTGTTTTTTACTTCCTTGTACGTAGTATAAGGAAGTAATGTGATCCCGAAAAATTTTGGGGGCCAAATTTCGGCAAAAAAACCGATTTTGACTACCTCTAAATTTAATTTTAAGAATTTTTTCGATGCATCTCATCGTAGGCTAGCATGCACGATCATATTAACGCGTCTGCAACTCATTTTGACCAGCGGCGAGTCTATTGTGGTCAGTTTTTCCATGCCGTCTGTACGTACGTACGTACGTACGTATGTATGTAACTCGCATATCTCAAAAACTATTGGTCGTAGAATGTTGAGATTTGATATTTAGGATTGTTCTATGATCTAGTTGTGCACCTCCCCTTTTGGTCGCAATCGAATGTATAGTTTATGTACAGGACCGCCCAAAACATTCGAAATACATTACGCTCAATGGGCCGAAATTCATTAAACTCTCATATCTCAAAAACTATTAGGCGTAGAATGTTGAAACTTTATATTTAGGATTGTTGTAACATCTAGTTGTGCACCTCCCCTTTCGGTTCCATTCGACTGGATAGTTTATCTACAGAACCGCCTAAAAGATTCGAAATACATTACGCTCTATTGGCCGAAATTCATCAAAGCGTTTTTTAGAGGTATTGGGCTATTTCAAATGACTCAGAAGTGATATATGCTGTAAAGAGTTAGAAAATGAATTTCTCCATTAAAAAAAGTGTCTTTATCATTTATAGTTCTGCTACGGGAACACTCAAAAGATTTCCAATACATTACGGTCAATGGCAGTTTTAGGGGCAGTCATCCATTTCAAGCACAATACCGTCCTACCACATAAGTTAGGTAATGGTCCGACCACGGTCACGTGCCTCCCTCAAGAAGAATGCCAAAAGTCGCCAAGCTTGGCGACTTTTGGTGTACGTGTGTGCATATTTAACTCTCAAAAATTATGAAATTTCATATATAAGATTGTTGTGACATCTAGTTGTGCATCTCGATTTTTGGTTCCAATCTACTGGAGAGTTTGTTTACAGGACCACCGAAAAGAATTCCAGTACTTTAATGTCTATGGACATCTTCAATATAATACAATTGTAGACAGTCATTGTTTGGTACATGCCCAAAATCTCGCCGTCTGTCCTTGACCTTGGCGAGTTTTGCCGAAAGGTCGCCAAATTTGGCGATAGTCAGTCATTTGGTCCATGCCCAAAGTATCGCCATTTGTCATCGTTCTTGGCGAGTTTTGGCGAAATATCGCCAAATTTGGCGATAATCTGTCTTTGTTGGTCCATGCTTAAAATCTCGCCAAATGTCGTCGACATTGACGAGTTTCGCCGAAATATCGCCAAATTTGGCCCCAAAAATTATTTCGTATTTTGTATAACTCTAAAACTTTAACCCGTAGAATTTTAAACTTTTGTATTTAGAACTATATTATAATGCCAACTGTTTTCAATATCTTTTTGACAGCAATCGACTGGGAATTTATTTACAGGGTGAGCCAAATGACTTTAAATACATTAAGGTGTATGGATGCATTCAATTCATTGAAAGTCCTTGGTCAATGACTACTTTGGCTATCCCCAAAATCTCGCAAACTATCTCAAGTTTGTCGGCTTTTGGTGAAATATCGCCAAATAAAGTGTCAGAAGGAAATGTTTCAAATTGAACTCAGCTTGGCGATATCGAAGTATTTGGCTAGAAATCGCTAAACCTTACTGTTATTGATATTTTATCTCTTTCAAACAAATAAGTTTAGAGGAAGTGCGTAGAAAACATTTTTGATTTAATAGACGTGCAAGGAAGTCATGTGTTGGACACATCAGATTTTTTTCCCAAAAAATCCGATACCTTTTTCTTGGACTACACATAATTTCCAGATATCTAGAGAGTTTTTTCATCTAATAAATTTGAAAAAAGTTGGGTTTCTGAATTTTCTTTCATGAAAATTCTTAAATATATTTCTTAACGTCCAACCTTACTCAGTTAACATTGTATATTAAACAGTTTAACATTGTGTTAACATTAGATTACTAAGGTTGGTGTGTTAAAGGTTCAACAAACGAATTTTCTCATTTTAAATTCGCTGATTAAAGGAAGGAATATTGTTAACCTTGTAAATAAATGTCCTAAGTCTATTTGTTCGTTATTCTTATTTTAAAAAATTTATTATCTTCGATTTTAGTTGTAATTCGGAATTCTTTTATTCAATTAGTTCAGAGTTAATTAATTAATTAATTTACTTTCATATTCTAAAGCAAGACACATTTTACTATTTTTTTCCAATTGAATCAAAAAGTTGGATTTTACACCAATAGATGTGGTTGCTTCAACTTTTTCAATCTGTGAAGATTATTACTTTTATTTGAACAATAATTAAAACAGTTTCCTGCGCTTTAAATATTTTGCGAATTCGTTTTTAGTTATTTTCTGTATTATATATCACATGAAATATATCGATTTGTTTAGTTACTATATTATTTATTTATTTTTCGCATCATAACTTTTGACATATCTTTCTTAAATTTCTCTAATCCTATCATTATGTTAGATTCTGGATCATTATTGTTATTTCAGCGTTTGAAATCTATAGGTATAATTACTTTTATTTCAAATATTTGTTATTTCAAATTTTATTTTATACAGTTTCTTGATTCTCACATTTTTTACACCTTTCATTTCTCCACCATCTCACTACACCTTATCAATCTGCTAAATTTTTGTATGCTTTTTGTTCAAGCGTAGAATCCCACAAATCCTACTACATAAAAATTCCCCCTTTCCATTTATTTTCTACTTCAACACTTTTATTTCGTTAAAATTTCTACTAAGAAACTTTGCCTAGTTGGAAATATACTAAAGCAAATTATTCATCTTTTTTCTGCATATAAACGCAGAGAGTAATAAATTTATTTGTAAAAGCAAAAGGCTTTACACAAATGCTCCAAGAAAAGAAGAACTACCTCTGACATTTTTTAAATTTCACTAGTGGCCATGAAAAACAATTGATGCTGAAACCCTGACACCTTCGATTTGACGAAAGAAAAAAAAAAGTAACCCTTTCCATCTAAGTTGGGAAGTATTTATGATGTATGTTTGTCTGTCTGTCCATTTATCCGTCTGCCTGTCCGTCCGTCCATACTCCAGCAAATAGGGGAAAGTGGCCCAAAACGGGTAGGTCGCCCAAAGCGGGTAGGCATTCGTATACTGCCGCATAGTGCGCATGCGCTAATATCGACATGTGCCGTGAGTACCCGAGTTTCATCCAGTCCCAACGGTCCACCGGCGTAGCTACATGGCGTAACGAGACACAAAATAAAATAATTGGGGAATTCGTTAAAAAACTGAAGGTATGTAATTCTTGACTAATCGAAAACCAGCTTATTATTTTCATTGCCAATATTACTACATTATCTTGATGCTATCTACCTATAAAATACCATGATGATTCTGGGTTTTTTTATTTGAGGTTATTATTCTTCAAGTAAAAACGTGCTTTCGGGCAAAGCGGGTATCTGACGGGTAGATACCCGCTTTGCCCTGATACATTTTAATTCTAATTTTCCTGCATTTTGTTATAGATGGTTAATAAATATAAAAGGAAGGCAAATCAAGTAGCCTGGTGTTAATTAGCCATGAAAAATGCTATGAAAGAATCCGAAACAACTTTGGTTACGGCAGACCTTTAATAAGGCTGATAAAATAAGTCAAAAATTGTTCTATGAAGGTTATTTTTCATGATAATTATAAGTTCAATTAAAGTTCCAATAGTAATCCTTATGAAAATTAATATGTGCTAAGATTTGTAAAGTATATTGTACTTACCCGCTCTACCCGAACGGCTTAGTCGCTTTAGGCCCCCTTGTAGGGCAAAGTGGGTTTTTTAAGCATTTTTTGATAATAAACAATTATTATAAATAAAATAACTCAATACTAATTTTTTGTTTTGAAGTTTAAGGTCCTTCCTAAGAAATAAATCAATCATGTTGATGATAAAAGCCCCCAAAACGACTATTTTTGGATATTTATCGTTAACCTACCCGCTTTAGGACATTCTCGTCTATACATCGATTACTACGAAATCCATTTGTGTTATTTCTATGTACTATGCAATCAATGTATACTATTGAAAATGATGCATTTAACATTTATAGTTCTTCTACAGGACAGTTTAAAAGATTTCCAATGCATTTCCCTCAATGGACAATCACTCTTTGAAGTGTATTTTAGTGGTATTTAGCTATTTGAAATGAAACAAAATCGATAAGTGTTATTAAGAATTGCAGGATAAAGTTCTCCATCGAAAATAGTGTCTGTATCATTAATAGTTCTTTTACAGTAGCACTCAAAATACAATGCAGAACAAGCGAATAACATGTTGCTGATACTTGCCTGCAATATTTAATACCGCGATATGTGTTCATTGATTTATGCCAATATTGAAGGATTCAGAAGATCAACCTGCCAAGGGTGTGAAAACAGTTATTAAGCTATCATCTCCTTTTAACAATGGAAATGCTCTAATCAGCTTGGTGTTCATTTCAGGACTTTCTTCACTTGAAGTTCTTTAGTCACTGTCCTTGAAATACAAAATTCGTACCAGTGCTTTTTGCGTAATTTAAGAGTGGAATGGAGGTATTACAAATACTTTCAGCATTATGAGTTAGTTTCTTTTGCAAAGTAGGGATTGCTCTTTAAATATTTTATTCTACCTCGTAAACTCTTGATCTGTGTTCTATTTATTTATCGTATAGGAAATAAGAAGCAAATTCTGTTTGTGCTTACTACGTTGTACTAATAGAGTCTTATATGATTTTAAAGATTTCTGTAAGATTTGTAAATAACATAATATAAATGCAAAAAACAATAATTCAGCGAGTTTATTTGTTAATCAATATATTAACTTAATTAAAATAAAGATATTAATATTAATACAACAAAAATAATTCAAAGCATTTGCGTGTTAATCAATAGATATTTAGTAAAATAAAGATTGTAACAGAAACGTAACAAGTAATAATTCGTAGTGTGTGCGTGCTATTAATAAATTTTAATAAAATAAAGGTGACTGAGTAATCGCTAAAGCTCGATCACATTATTTTTTTCACAAACAAGAGCAACCTTTTTTCCAAAAAGAAAGAAAAAATTTCATTGAAGATAAAAATACTTTAACGTCATTAAACGGGATTTGGAATACGAAAAAGCTGAAACTTTTTTGTTACTTACTTCTATCAGGCTTCGAAAATCAGAATCTTTTTAAAAGAGTATCGGGAATTAAATTTGTGAAAATATTCAAACTGATATAAGCTTTTATTTGAATGAAAAACTGAGATTAAATTCCAGCAGCTATTATTTGATATCATTACTTTTATCTGATTTGATTAAATTTGGTTTGATCTTGATATAGATATTTTTAATTACTTTTTTTTAAGTCCTGATTTAAGATTTTATAATTCTCGAAGGAATTCTTTTTAAACGTGGAAACTTCTGTAGGGTCAAATTTAAATACTTGCTAAATGAAAAGGTCTTTACTGCTTGAAATTGGGAAATAACTTAAACTGGGAAATTGCAATTGTAATTGATTTTTAAAGATATAAGCCATTGCAAAAATATTAGATTTATAATCCTTTTGTTTGTGGACTGTCATTGGGTTTATTGGAACTAGCAATCTGCCATTGACATGGGGGGATCTCTTTATTGGCAGTTTATTTGTCGACATCTATTACGATATGTCCCAGACAGCACAGCAAACTAGCATCAAACTGAAAGTAAGCTTGATTTATCAAGTCAATAAACTTGAATTAAGCTTGAAAATTTCAAGCGTGTAAGCTTAATGCAAGCTTGAATCAAGTGTTCAAGTTTACACTTGCCCAACTTGCATTAAGCTTGACATAGCAAGCTTGATTTCAAGCTTAAAAAATCCCCCCCCCCAAAAAAAAAAAAATTCCTAAATACACGGGGCGCCCGTCGGCGAACTCGCTCCACATATTTTATTTTTCCACGCATTTTCCCCTCTACTCTGAAATTTCAAGTTATTTTAATCTGCTTCCATCAAGCGTCCACGGCTGGGATCAAACTCGGGACCTAAGGTTTGGGAAGCCAGCGTCCAAACCACGCAGCCAACCGGACTTGCGCAGACATGACTAAATTTGAAGTGACTGTTATGGTATCACGCCGTTTTCTGGCGAGATTGATCAGTGGCTGATGCCGATTTGTTTATTTTATTTTTCCATGGGATGAATCAAAATTAAAATAATGTTATGTGTGATTTATAGACTCTACTAATCGGGAAACAAGCATAATATAAACTTAAAAGCAGCACACCTTTAAAATCTTTCAATATCGCGACACTCATGTTGGGCAATATTGGCTAAAATCGAGACAAACGACTGATTTTGAAATCAATTTTGTAGTATAATTGTATTTTATTTTGAAGAATTTCAATATTTGGAAATATAGAATCCTTTTTTTTAATTCTATGGTCAAGTACATTTATGACTGATGATAAATTATTTGTTATGTGGATGTAGCTTTTCAAATCAAGCAGTAATCGAGTTGTATTCACGCTTGACAGTTCAAATGACTTCTCCAAGCTTGCTGCAAGCTTAAAATGAATTGAACTGTCAAGTTTGTATTAATACCTCAAATTCAAAGAAATGTCAAGCTTGATTGAAGCTTATGTGCTGTCTGGGGTATTGTTTTTTCTAAGTACCTACATGATAGACACCAGAAAATAAGAGTTAGCCGAATATCTCAGTCGACTTTTTGACGGTTTCTAGAGAAGACCAAAAGCACATTTAATTTTGTTTTATCAATCTGTTTTCTCATCTGTGCAGTAATTGCTACATTGGTACAAATATTACTACAAAATTATGATAATTCGAAACAATCTTAGTTACGAAAATATATGTTGCTGCTTTGTAAATATCCCATGAAGCCTACGTTTATTTTATGAATTGTTTTGCATTACAAATAAAAGTTTAAGAGCGAAATTTTTACGAAGTCCTGCCACGGGGGCATTTAACCCACCTATGTCTCCCCCTGTAGTCGGGCTTGGCAGAAAGGATGAATATAATAGGCACACAAGTTCACACAACTCCCGCAATGACAATTTACTAAACGTCTATGATAAACGGTTTATCATAAGTATGCTATGTCAAATTTTAAGCTACAACCAACAGTAGTCTAAAATTTCATCGGATAAAAATTACTTACATCGAAAATATTTTTTTTTCTAGTTTGTATTAGTTATTTTAATTTAAGTTGGAACTTCGTAGTGCTGTACTCGGGAACTCCTAGGGCCGGCCCCTGGACCCAGCAGTCTGCACCCAGCCCCACACTTGTTGAAGCCCATGAAGGAAAGTGGAAAAGAAGTTTGGGGGACAGACTGCCTGACAACTGACTCGCTTCCCTTTAACCCTTTAACGCACGGTGTTCCCGCTCTGGGAACACCAAACTCTGACGTTTTGACTGTTGCCAGTCACGAAGAATAGATTTGATTTCTATAAAAGTAGTTGCGGGTGACATAGCTCCACGAGAATCCTTTACTTTTTAGCACGTCATTTCCCATTAAAAAAATCGTCACGATTATTTTTAACAGCACTAACATCTGCTGAAAAATGGAAGAATGCGAGAACAGCTGCATAGATTGCCCGATGCTGAAAAAAGGGCAGCCGTTGCCATCGCTCGACTTAACTACCAGCAAGATTGGCGAACGATCCAAACGTTCATCGCGTGCCACAGATTTACAGACCCTTTTTTGACGCAGCTGGCTGTGCGCGCACAGCCAGCTATCGTACCAGCTATTGTGCCAGCTATCGCGCGCTAAGCCAGCTGCCGTCAAAAAAGGGTCTCTAGATTTGTGGCACGCGATGAACGTTTCTATCGTCCGACATCTTGCTGGTAGTTAAGTCGAGCAATGGCAACGGCTGCCCTTTTTTCAGTATTGGGCAATCTATGCAGCTGTTCTCGCATTCTTCCATTTTTCAGTCGACGTCAGGCTGTTAAAAATAATCGTGCTAATTTTTTTACGGGAAATGCCGTGCTAAAAAGTAAAGGATTCTCGTGGAGCTATGTCACCCGCAACTATTTTTATAGAAATCAAATCTATTCTTCGTGACTGGCATCAGTCAAAACGTCAGAGTTTGGTGTTCCCAGAGAGGGAACACTGCGCGTTAAAGGGTTAAGAGCGGTTTTTTGCAAAATCATCCGTTCTGTTCGGAACTGGTTTAAAGCTATCGAAATCCGAAATCTGACCAATAGAAATACAATCAGGGCCCAAAACACCTTTTTCACATACGCACCACGAGTTTACTTTAGCCACGAAAAGGTATAATGCGGTTTTCGTTGCAATCATGGCGGCGGAAAATGAACGAA
This sequence comes from Cheiracanthium punctorium, assembly GCA_038373885.1. NCBI lineage: Eukaryota > Metazoa > Arthropoda > Arachnida > Araneae > Cheiracanthiidae > Cheiracanthium > Cheiracanthium punctorium. The sequence goes on along the minus strand of JAWZYV010009991.1, from coordinate 37,956 downwards.
TTTTGAATTTTACTAGGGGCCAAGTTCTTAGACTCGCTACGCTCGATTTTCGTATGAGGCAGTCCTAATGAGCCATATTCGTGAAAGAGGCATAATTTCAACAAGCTAAACCCAAAGGTTACATGGTTTCTTGCATGTTCCTTCGAACATTAAAATTTAAACTTCGCACGATATTTTTAACTATGTGAAACCCACGGAACACCTTGCGTATTAGCCAATTATGGCAATTTTTCATAATTTGGGCGACTTGCGAATATGTATAGTTAATAATTAGCTCCAAGAGTACTTCAAGTGTTTTCTTGGATAAAAACTATGGAGCAGCTAGGACAGCTTGACACTAATGGCGACTTTTCATTATTTGGCGATTTACACATGCTCACAACCTATAATTACTGCTCATGTAAGGTACCCCGAAAACCGTTATCCATATTTTCATATACATAGTCCTTTGCAGATTGGCGTATTTAGCACCACGTATTATATCATCTCACCGCGCTGACAAATATCCAAAGTGTATGGCATAGTTAACGCCACCAAATATTTCTAGTGGTAGTAAATACTCCAGCTGGACCGAAATGGCTTTGAAAGAATCTGCATTTTAATTTTTTTTCATTTTCGAGATACTGGGTTCTAATATTTCGGAACTCGTGGTTTAGATTCACCCTGATTGGAAAGATACTATTTTGCCAGATCGTATCGAATGCCAAGATGGCCCTTTTAAAATCAGTTACAATTAGTTATTTTGTTTTGGAAAAACGAACAATCCCTGATTCTAAACTCCTGTTATCTAAGCGAACTTACTATATGAAAATTGTCAACTTTGTGTAACACACTTTGAATTATCTATTTTGTGTACTTTTTAATTTGGCTTAAAATGGGTGTAATTCTACTTCATGTTTGTCAATTTCACACGATTCTGCATACTTGGAATTGCTTTGTTGCAAAGGAATGAGTGATTTTATGCCAAATCGGGCAACCCTTAAGTTTATTTTTTCAGTTTTTTATTAATATCTTCTAAAACAATCCAATTTTTGAAATTTAAGGCAGCTTATCAGGTTCTTCGGAATATTCAGAATGCGTGGACCCCTTATTCGAAACTCAAATCCCACGGTTTAGGAGGAGATAGCCGAACAAGTTCTTGACAGCGCCGGCGGCGCGGCGGCAGCGACAGCGGACGTTAATTTTTTTAGAATAGAGAGATATCTGTCTATTCGTGGTGTAGTACGCAGACGATTGACTCTAAGCTCTACCAAATTTAGTAGGAGAGATTTTCTAGGGAAAGGTCCTGCCTGGCACACCTTAAAGCAAACTTTTTCATTCAAAATTCGAAAAAGAAAAAAATTTTAATAAATATTTTAAAATGCTTTTTTGGCAGGGAGACTTTTTCCTTGTCTGGTGTGCGAATTCATTCCATTCGGTATATAGGGTGTATCCCCCTGATATTTTGTCCCCCTATTTTGTCCCCCTTTCTACAAGCGCCACGAATCAGTGAAATTCGTAATAGTCCAGGAGCCAGCTGCCAATTTGGGATCATATCCGCAAAAAATCTCAGATTTTTTACTTTGGTTCATTTTATTTTGTAAGCAAAGAAAATGAACGTCAGCTTATTATAAAAGAACGTCTACTTATTATAAAAGAAGAAGTCTGTGTGAGTGTGTGTGTGTGTGTGTCTGTCGGCAGCGTTACGGACAAACCGCTATACCTAGAAGCACCAAATTTGGTACTCGGGAAGATGTAAATATGTAGTTGTGCACCTCGAAGCGATTTTTTCAAAATTCGACCTGGAATTTTTTTTTATTTTATGTTTTATGCGATTTTTGGCATTTTTTCTCACCCAATTCGTAATAACGGCGGAAATTACGCTCGCAGCAAAACGGCATTTGTATCATCGGATAGAGGAAAAAATTTTCTTTTAAAAACAGTTTGTTCTGAATACGCAACATGATTTACCGACTTTTAGGAATTTTTTTACTAACCATGTGTTTCGACAAAATTTTCGTAAAATAATTTTAAAACTGTCGCATCTTGAATTCTATCCGTCATAACTTTTTGATATTTTGACAAATCGGGAAACATTCTTTTCTCTCTCTTTTAAAACAAAAACGAAAAAAATTATGTAAATTAGATGATTTTTTACGAATTTTAATGCAATGTTTAGAATTTAATAGCATCAGCGCGATCTTATGCCATTCATTACATTGCGATCACGGCACGAGAATTTATGTTCGGTTGTTGCCACAGAAAGGATTAGAAAAAAGGGTTTTTTCAACCAATCGAGTTTTTAAATGGGATATCGGAATTTCAATTCGCAAGAGAGGATCTATGACGTCAAATGCTTTAAGATACGTAAAAATTACGCCATAATTTTAAAACATTTATCCCTGCTCTTTTTTTAACACAAGGAGGCGATATTTTGATTAAAACTTACTTTAGAAATAAACTGAGAAATTCATGAATATTATTATTATTTTAAGTGGCATTTTAATGCTTACCTAAAAATTGAAATATTTTAACGCGGCTGAAAATGTTCTTTATTTTAAAAGCTACAAAATTCATTTTAAAGCGGGATATATTAAAAATTTTCTATTTACTTTTTTATTTTTCGCATTTAATTATGTTGCAGGCATATATGTTTCCTAACATATGCATGTTGCGAGTATAGTTTAATTTTAACGTTGGATTACGTTCCTCCATAGTGTCCTATTCTAATTTTCAACGTCGTTGTAAATTTTAATATGATACCTTTTGAAAGCTATTGAGCAAAATATCCAAATTAACTCCCTCAACCAACCGGGGTATCTTTTACGGTAATTAAACAGTGACGTCATAAATTTTAAAAAACGCCTGAAATTTGTAAACTTTGCAACTCTAACGCCCTGTCACAGTTATAGTGATTCTAAATCGCTCCTCGAGATTACAAAATTTGATGGGTACTTACGTATTATCCCGGCGGTCCGTTAAGACAAGCGAATTTTTGACAAGATAAATGCCGGGCACGTGAAATTATTAATGGTTTTGAATACGATTGGCGACAGACAATTTAGCAACTCATTTGACTAAAAAATAGTTTGGCGAGAATGACCGCCGGGATAATACGTAAGTACCGTTTGATGTTTTCAGTAGACAGAACTATGAAGGATTTATAAGATATCTTTGTATTGGATACATGGATATTTAAGTTGGCACTGCTTGAATATTTTTCACCACGGTGTGATTAAATGTTTGCGGTGCTAAATACGCCAATCTTACAAAACTATGCATAAATTAAACATGTATGGAGAGCTTCCTCAATAGAAACTATTATGTAAATGAATAATGTTTATGGTAATGCGTAAATTGCAAAGAATCGCCATAGAATAAAAAAGTCCCATTTGTGCGAAATAATGTAAGCTGTTTCGTTAAATTGAGTATTAAAGAGGGAGAAGCGAAGATAGATAGTATTAATATGCGTAATCGGTAGTATTATTAGATTTGTAAGGGTAATATGAATAAATCACAATATAGTACGTTTATAAATGTTTCATGATATTAAAAGTGTTCTGTTTATCTTTTTTCAAGGGTTGTTTTACAACCAACTGAACGATAAGTAATTCTAATTTGCGTTGATATATCCCGCAGTAATTTCAACAGAGGAGATTACTTGACTTTTTTTTTAAAGTGAAATTCTGTTTTGTCACATGCAGATATGATTTTAGTGAAATATTCGCTTCTTCCCGTATGAAGAGCGGGTACTCAGCTGTTTTAAAATAAACAGTTGTACATTTCATGTACTGTCTGAGATATTTAATGCTACAACTTGAACCAAAAAACAGTATGATGTAGAAATAACACATTTTGAAAGTCAGGAGTTCTCTGCAAACCGCCAAGCTTTTCACTTTTCTGATCGCGAATGACACTGACGTAGTTTTTCGAGTCATTATATTGCAATGATGCCAGGTTAGTACTCATGACGCAAACTTTACTTCATAAGTCAAATAATTTTGCTTTTATTTTAGATTTCACATCACTGGAATTAATTGGAATTACACGTGTAAGGAAAATTTTCGTTTCCTACCGTGCGAAGAACGGGCACGCAGCTAGTAATTATAATAAAGAAATTGAACTTTTTGTACATGTCTTTATCACGTTGTATACAAATGAAAAAAAAATAGTCAGTTGACTATTTTTTTTCATTTTTATATAACGCGATAAACACATGTACAAAGTATAAAATTTTTTATGATAATTATTATTTTTAAATTGTTTTGCATGTTTGGGCGGCTGGGGCGGCTGCACCCACCGCAAATGCGCCAGCTGACGTGCACTTCTATTATATGTATAACTACACTCATGTCCATAAATTAAGGATAATGAAGTTCAGGCAAAGAAAGAGAAAGAAGCAAAACAAATTTGACTTATTTGTAAAGTCTATTTATTAAACAAAAAGTAAAGAGCAAAAAAGATGCTATATGTTTGACATAAATAATAAAAATTGCAAGTTTTACTCCCTTGACCAAATTTCAAAAAAGAACCTATTTACAAAAAACAGTATAACATGGTTAGTAGGATGGTTAATACGGAGTATGTCTCCCGGACGATGCAATACAGGTCTGACAACGCCTAGGCATGCTGAGTATCAAATGATCAATCTGATATTGGGGAAATTGTTCACTCAACAAGCAATGCACTCCGAAGTTCCGGTAGACAGGTGGGAGGGGGTTGACGGGCTGCAATTCGTCGGCCAAGCATATCCCACACATGCTCTATTGGATTCAAGTCCGGTGAGTATGCTGTCCAATGCATACGGGTGATATCCTCCGATTGAAGGCATTCGTCTACAATGTTTGCACGGTGAGGACGGGCGTTGTCATCCATAAACACAAATTCAGCACCCATGGCGCCCCGAAACAAACGTACATGTTGTTCCAGAATGACATCCCGATAGATGTGGCCTGTCATCGTTACACTCTGAACATGCAGGTCAGTTCTGGAACAAGAATAATTCCTCCCCAAACGAGCCATCCTGCACCACCGTAACGGTGTCTTTCAATGGTGTTCTCTTGGTGGTAACGGGTACCTGGCCCTCTCCAGATGAATTTCCTGCGAGAATCAGACTCCAAACTAAACCTGGACTCGTCGGAAAACATCACACAAGACCACTGTTGCGGTGTCCACAATGCATGCTGTCTACTCCAGGTTAATCGCAGATGACAGTGAGTTGCGGTAAGTGGAACACATCTGACAGGCCTACGAGCATATAGACCAATGTGCCCTAAGCGTCTGTACACGGTCTGCCTTGAAACTGTGGTACCGGTAGCTGAAGAGAGCTGACGAGACAGGTCTGATGCTGTACTCCGTCTGTTTCTTTTGGCAGTAACTGCCAAATAGCGGTCCTCATTCAGCGTTGTAACTCGGGGGCGACCTGTGCTGTAACGTCTACTCACATTACCATCATCTTGGAATCGTTGCCAAAGCCTGGAGATGACACTCTGGGCGATTCCAAGTTCCTCGGATACTTCCAGCTGGGTACGTCCACATTCCAGTTGTCCGATAATTCTGCCACGTAAAACATCATCCAAATGCCTCCTTTGTGTCATAACTATGCGGTTTTTGCACTGAAAGGCTTTCACAGCGTTTGTGAACAATTTTACTTCTTTGCCACCATTCCTTATATACCCCTCTCTGACACTCTCGTCATTGTGACGTACCATCCACGCCATCTGGTGGTTTCCTGTTCTTCTTCAAGATGTGTGTGATTCTTCTTCAAGATGTGTGTGATCATTCCACAGGTGAAATTTTATTTTAGAGATCAATTTCTGTGTGACTCTGAATTATCCTTAATTTATGTACATGAGTGTAAATGAACTATAGAATGAGATTTCAGTTTTTTGTTATTGGTCATCAAAAATGCCAGCTGGCTCCCGGACTATGAGCTAGCGTTGCAAAATCAAACCTCGAGTCCGTGTGTGATTCATATAAACACGAAATAATTTATCTATAAATGGTATTAATTTTGATTTTGTATACCGTATTTAGTTGTAATAACCGTTCCAACCACTGTGAATGAACCAGAAATAGTTTTAATACGCTTAAATTAACATTTTATAAATCCACTAGACAACCACGGTGATTTGATTGTGCAACGTTGTTGTCCGCTACTCGAACTAGTGTGGCTATGCCGTGGCCAGATACAAGAGCGTGGAGTAAGTGGATACACCCTCTAGGTTTGAAATTTTCCACACATGTGTAAAAGGACACAGTGAAAGCCGTATAAACTAGCAATAGAGAATGTAGAACACCAATAGAGTTCTACAAAGCAAAGTGAAATTGACTCTTTTTCTTTTTAACTTTAGGTTAGCTATTCTATATTGTGATGGAAATTTTACGTTATGTATGAAAATAATCCTAACTAATATTATGAATGCGAAAGTGAGTTTTTTCGCTTGTTACACTTTCACGCCTAAATCACAAAATCGATTATGTTGAATTTTGGTATAGAGATAGATGGAACACTGGAGACTGTTATAGGCTACTCAGAATTTTATATATTTAATTAATTTTTTAATTATTAATTAAAAACCGTTTTTACGTTGCCATGCTTGGCGAGTTTCGCCCGTATAAAATGATTCATGTTTTGAGCGAACAAAAATGCTATTACTTCACTGAAGAATAGCGTGCATTTGAAAACCATGCAACACCACGGAAATGCTGCCAGTTTCACGCCAAATCTATCTATCTATAATAATAAAAATGAATGTTCTCCAGACAAATCTACATCACGCAAAGCTTTCAAAATTTGAGCATATAAGTCCATGACTTCGGGAATGCGCACCTGAGGCTCAAAATTTTGAAATTTTAATTACTTATTTAGGTACTTGCGTATTATCCCGACGGCCAGCGAAAACGAGCGATTTTTCGTCAAGATAAATGCCGGACACATGAAATTATTGATGGTTCGGAATACGATTTAAGTGTTTGCCAGTACATTTGTCGGAAAATAGTTTGGTGGGAATGACCCCCCGGTATAATACGTAAGTACCCCTTTATAAATATTAATTAAAAACCGTTTTTAGGTGGTCATGCTTGGCGAATTTCGCCAGCACAAAATAATTTATGCTTTTGAAATAAAACAGAAATCCTATTCGCAGAATCACGTGCATTTCAAAAACATGAAATGCCATGGAAATTACGTTGCTTTTTCATCAAATTAAAAAGCATAAGAGCAGAGCCATTGCTAAGACTTTTTGGGGGGAGATATTGATAAACTGCAAAGTCAAATATCAGTTTTTTACCAACTTACTTTTTTTTTAATCAACTTACATTACTAACATTTTACTTTTGACAACTGAATTTGCATAATTTTGCCAAGTTTATCTGAAACAGAAATTAAATTATCGTTTTTGTTAAAATTTTTTCACCAATTTTGCCAACTAGGTATCTAATATTGCCAAGTTTAATAGAATTTTGCGAGCTTTAGGGGGTGAGACCCCCCTCTCTACCAGACCCCTTTAGCAAGGGCCGTGGATAAGAGGGAAAAGTTCAAATGTGTTTCTTAAAGTGCATAAAGTTCCAAATCCTACCAATAATATCCAAATACAAAAAACGCATACGTTTGTGTATTTGGATATTAGTGACTGAATCACACAAAAATGGCTGTACGGATTTGAATAAAATTTCGAATGAAGATAGCTTATACCCTGGATTAATATACAGGTAATCTTACATGGATATAGCTTAAGTAATGCTTTTACAAAGACACTCAAAATAATTCTAACACATTACGCTCTATCGGCATTTTGTACTGAGTCGATTCTAGAACTTTTTTCACTGATTGGAAGTTACACTATTCCTGAGTATTAGTGCTTGTTTGTTTGTGGATTAAGGCCGATTGACTGCACTAGGGTCCTAGGGGTATGTGGGAAATGCCCTCTGGGGGGAAATTTTTAAGCGATCCTAGCCTGTATTTACGTGAGGTTTCGGAGAAAACCACGGAAAACTCAACGGATTGTCCGACAAGCGCGACCGGGGTTTAAACCTGGCATCCCCCACCTTCCAGTTTCAAGAGCAGAACCTCTCAACCACTAGTGGGGTCCTGAGTATTATAGGCTACCTTTTATGCATATATCACATATAGTTCTTTTACAGGGATACTCATAAGAATTGCATTTCGCTCTATGTGTATCTCTGTACTGAACCGATTCCAAAACTTTTTTATTGATAGAAAGCTACACTTTTCTTGAGTATTATAGTCTAAAATTCATGCATTTAGCATAACTAGTTCTTTTACAGGAACACTCAAAGTAATTCTAATACATTACGCTTTATGTGTGTCTCTGTAACTACAGAACCGATTCTAAAACTTTTTCACTAATAGAAAGCTGAACTATTCCTGATTAAGATACGCTAAAATTCATGCAAATAGCATAAATATTTCTTTTACAAGAACACTGAAAATAGTTCTCAAATACTGTCGTAACTGTCTCTATTCGTCAAATGCGTAAAAAAAACTTAATTTAGTAACTCTGTATACTATCTTATTTTAAGTGAAGTAAGACTACTATGTATTATACTTCATTTAAAATAATTAAAAAATAAATAATATTTAAATTCAGTCACTTTAGTGTGTCCTTCTATTCGTCTATAGTGCAAACATATTTGTTATTCACACATGCGGCGTTTCTCTCTGGACCTAATTGTAAATCCGACGTGGACGATGTCTCGGGCAGCAGCTAGTAAATAAATATTTTTAAAATAATGTTCGAACTGTACTAACTCCAGTTACGTGAGTAAGGAAAAAAAAAAAAACCTTTTTCCCGTACGAAGAACAGATACACATAAATACTAATTGCAGAAATTTAATGATAATCGTTATTTTATGCTACATATCTGTATGAATTGTTTTCAACCCTTTCCAAGTATTTCCTATCAATTAGAACATCAATGCATTTCTTGATGACAGAAATGTTTGGCTTAAATTGAGCAGAAAGCTGATTCAATACCTCCGATAACAGTAGGTTATGTTCAACTATTTTTCTCGATTTAGTAATTCGAACAATTGCTGCTTCTGTCAAAAATTTACGATTTTCCTCTACGTCTCTAAGAACGGTGTCTTGTTTGGAATTTATTTCGGACTTAATTGGAACGCTTATATTCACCTTGCGATTTCTATTACGATATCCTACATGTAAGGAAATTGTCGAAGAGGCACTCAAATCAGTTTCCTCTTGAAGTTTTAACACTCTCATCTTCAATAGGGCCTGTAAAACGTGGAGCAGGACGTCCGATCTTATGCCGGTGTTTTGCTCCAGCTCGAGCACACTGAAGGTATCCCCACAGTTGAACTGAAGTAAGACGGCCATCTGAAATGTAGACGCCTGGAAAGTGTAAGGTTTATCAAAACAACTTGACACTAACTCCCCTCTGGACATTCCAAGTAACCAGGTCAGTTTCCTGCCGCTGTGGTGACTGGTATAAAACCGAGTGAAAAGTTTCACGCTCCATTCCAGTTCTCGGGGAAGATTGCACTTCAGAGTTTGACGGAACGGCCATGATGAAGAACGAATGACATTGATGTTGATGTCGATATCCAACTGATTGGTTGTCTGTCGGAATTGAGTGTTCAGATCTCGGCTTACAGAAATGTCCTGAAACAATCTTTGCAGTTTTGAAGTGTATTCGGAACCGCATGCCTCTCGGAATTTGGAAATCATGATTGTTTCTGCGTTGTCATTTCCAGTAGCGTTACCTTGCTGAATAAGTCTTTTAGCCAGCAGCTTGCTGTAGAAGCTTTGAAAGACGTCTTTCTCTTCGATGAATTTTTTAAACACTACCATTGCTAGATTCAAACTAGATTCGACTATTTCCATTTCTCCTACATTAGTGGGGTTTTTTTTCAACAGCAAATCACAGTATTTTGCCAGAAGTGCCGCAGACTTATTTGAAGATCCGCCTCTCTCTGTAACAGCATTTTTGTTAATGAATTTTTCACATGCTTTACGCAGGGCGGCTGCAAAACCTGAGTCACTGTCAAAAGCTACTATTACCATAGCATTATATCTTTGGTAAATTTCTAATATACTATTAATGAACGATTTTAGGTCTAGACTGTCAGCTTCAGCGAACTTTTCAAGGGAACTTAAGCCTTCTTGACAAATATAATCCTCAAACTGAACTTTTAGTTCGTCTAAACCACCATGAACACGAGACAGTATGTGAAACATCCTTTTCAAATCATCAATTTTATTGTATGCAAGTAAGTTTTTGAATTCAGAATGAAATGTTTCGATGTGCATTTCTATAACATTTCCAAATATTCGTTCAAGGCCACCCAACGTCGATTCATGCAGATATAATCTAACTCTTTTTTGCTCCTCATGGAACCACATTTCAATTTTCTTCATTACTTCTGGGACAGGATTCTTGCGAATGACGGATGCAATTTCAGTGTAGTAAAAAACTTCACTGTCATCCAAAAAGTTAGTTTCAAATGCATCTTTATACAGACGCAGATTAGGCTTAGCAGAATCGGGATTATGATTATTTATTTCCATTTCTATGAATGAATATAACGGTATGCTGATCAGTCCAGTATTTACAGTTTCCCCCTTCCTTTCTTTTTCTATCAACTTAAGAATAGCCGAAGAAATCCTACACTTTAAAGGCCTCAATAAATAATCTCGCCAAGATTCAAGTGATAAATCATAAACCTCCAGTACATCTAGGCCCTTCGAACGTTCTCTTTGAACATAAAATCTGTTTAAAGAGGAACAAACATCAGCTACAATTTTGCTTGAAGCAGTATAATCTTGCCACTGCTGAGCATAGCGCTGCAAAAGACATTGATCAATTAAATATTTATAACCTTTTAGCAAATCCTTTAGATAGGTAGCAAAAAAACCAGTTAATTCTTCATACAGTTCTCTTCTACCAAAAGGAGTCTCACCTTTAGCTCCAGTTGTACAGATTTCATATACTAGAGCATTCAGAAGCATATACTCTTCTTTAGATATATTATTGGAATAAATTTTCTGGATACCAAATTCGATGCATTTCCACATTCTTTCTATATTAAGTCTATTCTTCGAATAAGACGATTTTTGCACTTACGGTAACGGTTTAAAATCTATGGACGGAGCGACACAAAAATATAACTACAGTAATTAAATCACTGAATGTAAAAGTTATTTCATGTGTGATTATTGTTATCTATAAAATACAAAATACGTTGTTTAAAAACTGATATTAGACAATGAAAAAAAAGTTATGCTTCCAGTATTTAAAATAAAATTAATAAAATAATAAGTAATGTGTAAATATTCTAGTACTTGCGAATCCACAACGATTGCGACTGCAAATAACTAGCCAACCTGGAGTAGAACCCCTATAATACGTCTAGGGTACGTAATATATACGTAAAAGGCTTACGTCTCGAAAAGTTGCCCAAACCGAAACTATGGGGTTGCTATCTTTGGCGCACTTCTCGCTACTTTGGCATATTAATCTCGCTACTTTGGCATTTCGTTAAAGTAAACGTAATTAGTGACAAACTTTAATATTTTATCATGATTGCGAAAATAATTGTAGGTATACAGCAATATTCAAGATGCTTAATTAAATTTATTACCATATATGTTGTCTATTGCTTTTTTAAACACATTTTTTAATGCTAAAGAACAAGGTTTTGTTTACAAACACAACAAGTAGCTTTTGCGATAATGCAAAACGCACTCTTAACATAACATTTGCGTTTTAACAAAACTAAACAAGCTACGAACAACTTTGATATTTTAAATTAAATAACAAAGATAAACTTACAAGAAAAAAGCATTTTCTAAGGTAACAGTAAAAATTTTCAATAATAAAATCGAACTTACAAGGAAATTTGAGCAGACGATCCGGGATCATGTCGCATGTTCATCACGCATTTTCTTCTTCTTTCTTCATCTTTAGAGAATTTAGCCATTCTAAATCCATTTCTTGAATGATTAGAACAATTTATGGCGGCACAACCGCTCATAATAACAAATTTATTGGTTTAAAATGCAGAATAAGAACACCAAGCGTTGTCGCCAAGGAGTGCTGTGTTAAGCCTAATGTGAGCAATTTTCAGAAGGCGTAGGTCAGCTCGGTATATAGGAGTCTTACCTGAGTAGTCTTCCTATCCATAGACATATGAATACAAGGAGGTGGCATTACCATTTGATAGTGCAGCCGCAACTGTAACCGAGATGCCATATTGCCTAGACCAAAACATTGCCATATGACTGTTATTCTATGGTGATAGTTCCAATTTGAAATCTTTTTTTTTTTGCCTGATATACCGTGTATTTCATCAAAATGGTGACATGTTCAGCCTACGGATGTACCAACAGAAAGTCGAAGAAAATTCCAGGAATTTCTTTCCATAGGTAAGTGCTAATTTATTAAAAAAATGTCAAGCAAGGTGTAACTGGTGTTCCTAATTTTAAGGACACCCAGTGGCAGAATTTGTCACGCTGTCTGCGACAAGTTGCAGAAATGCATAAAAATTTCTGTAGCACAATATATATATATGCGTTGCCTACGTAATACTACACAAGGCCGGGAAATGCGGCTTTCAAAACTGGGGAAAATGTAGATGGCGCTTTTTGGTCTTACAAGAACTCATCGTTGCCTTATTACTCCATGAGTGCTATCTTTATATTCCTCGTATTTTTAGATTGGCACTTATGTAGTATCCCGGCGGACCGCCAAGACGAGCGATTTTTCTCCAAGATAAATGCCGGAGCATATTTGACGAAAAAATAGTTTGGCGAGAATGACCGCAGGGAAAGTGCCTTTAGATTTCTTTATATTGTTTTATGATTTTAAATCCACATCGGTTTACGACACAAAGCGATATGGATGTTAAAGTATGTACCGTATGCATTAAATTGCATGTTATCTCTCTATATAAAATATGTTCTCACTGATTGACTTATTCAAGCACACGAACGACCAGACAAAACTATCGGATATAGAAATATGACATTTCCTTGGCGAGTAATAGCAACTCGCCATTTATCTTTTAAAATGGGATCTTTTGGAAAACGGTGAAATCCGGTATTTTCTTTTAAATAGCAATCGGAATAATTAGAATATGGTACACAGCAGTACACCATTTTCGCCTAATTATTTTTGCGTACAATGTAATTATGTATAGGTACGATATGAAATAATAACAAATATAATAAGATAAATGTTTAAACATATTTAAACGTCTCGAAAACTCATTGTTTACATTCAAACAGCCAGAAAACACAAACGTTGAAGGGTCATAAAAGCGCCCCCAACGGTCATTTTAGTGAACTAAGTTTTCGCCCGTTTTATTGCTGAAAAACACGACCTTTTCCCGGCCTTGTGTAGTATTACGTAGGCAACGATATATGCCAGCCGCCAAGGCGACCAGCTTCGCCGCCCCATACTTTGCTGTTCTATACTCAGAGCAGTGTTGATTAAATTTCTGGACTCATTTCAATGAAAATCATGTTAAATTTATTGAGGTTAGGGTTGCTACACATTTTGGGTGTCATCATAAAAGCCGATGTTGAAACAGCAAATGGATAAAAAGTGTTTTAGCCCAATTTTTTAGCCCAAAAGATCTTAGATTTTTTCTGCAACCATAATTGCTATTTTTTTAATTTAGTTACTGCGTAATATATGCTTGCCTCATTGGACGTCATTGAACTGTGGATTTGGATTTTTGCACATGCGTTATTGAATTATTATTGCACTCATGTTTACATCTAGCTCTTGTCTTTAGCAGCGCGGTAATATCGTCGATTTTGGTACCGTATACGTTAGCGATTATATAAGATAGATATACTTGCTCCATTTGACGTCACTGAACTGTTAATTTGGATTTTCGCACATAAGTTATTGTTTTTGCACTAATGCTTACATCTAGCTGTTGCCGTTCACAGCGTGGAAATAGCATCGATTTTGGTACCGCGTACATTAGTGTATAATATAAGTAGAAGATATTTGTGCATGCATGTACACACAAAGATATGGGTGCATTTAAGCATTGTTAATTGAAAATTACAATTACGTGAAAGTGGTCTTCAGCTCATTTCTCAACTATGTTGAAGACAATTTGCTTGTAGAGGATCGTTCTGTTTCTACGACAATGTCGCCGTGTCAACAGGGCGACAGGGCAATTGTTGGACCCTTCAATCGTACCAACAATTTTAATATTTCTCGAAATTATATTACTTTTTAAAACTTTTTACTTCCTTGTACCAAGTAAAAGAAAGCATAGTGTTGAACAGTATAAATCTTAGTCTAGTATAAATCTTGCCGACTGTCATCGACCTTGGCGAGTTTTTCCGAAATGTCGCCAAAGTTGGACCAAGAAGAGTTATGTATTTGGCATAGCTTTAAAACTTTTAGCTGTAGAATGCTAGATTTTTTTATTTAGAACTATTCTAATATATTATTGTGCATATTTGTTTTCTAATTAAATCGAACGAGTAATTTATTTAGTTTACAGGCCCTAGGGTATGTGGCGCCCTTCTACAAACGTAAAAAGTACGCCTCCTTTTATACTTTTTTTAAGCTTTTGAGCTCGAAATGGCGCCCTTTCGAAGACGGCGCCCCGATGCGATTCTTACCTTGCTTACCGTGTCGGGCCACCCCTGGTTACCCAAAAGACTTTCAATACGTTAAGACCTATGGATATCTTCAACTCATTAAAAGTCTGTAGCCAATCACTATTTCGGCTATGTCTAAATATTCTCGCAAACTTCACCAAGCTTGTAATTGAATTTGCAAAAAGGCGAAGTATCGCCAAATTCAGCTCAAAAAATAAATCTTTAAAACGGAACACAGCTTGGTGATATCTCATATTAGGCTAGAAATTGCATTTGAATTACAATCGGTATCATAAAATTAAATAAACTAGTGATCGCTTAGTGGTCGAAATTCGGCCGTAATATATTAAACCTGTATAGTAATTGCTTATAGCCCTATAATCATTGCTTATAACGTTTTCTTATTTTGTTCTATTACGATAGCTGCGAGTTTGTACAAATCCGTCATTATGCATTAATTTTTCAGTTATTTGAAAACTGTGAAATATAGGAGAAATGAGGTATTCAGACTCTTGAAGTTAAAATAAAAGAATGACGGATTTTTTGTTAGATTTTTGTAAAGTTATTTTTTAATTAAAATATCGTGTGCAAGTGAAATCAGAGCAGAAATGAAATATTTTATACTCAAAAGAAAAATAGGATTTGGAAATTTTCCAAGACTAAAACGTGCAACTTTTTAATTTGGCGAAAAATAAAATGGTTCATATGCGATTTGAGAAGATGTGATTCTAGCGCTTGGCGCAATTTATCGTCTGATACGTGGATTACACCTTGAATACACCTGAATAAGTTTTTGAAACGTGCATTCAGTTCGAATTGTGCATTTTTCTGCGCAGCTTTTCCCCATCTATTTCTAATGTATTACATCCAGAAAAAGGATGTTAGAAATATCAATTTTAATTTTGTTTAATGACACTCATGAATAAAGATATACTTTCCAACTTAATGGAATAAGGAAAGAAAATAGGGATGACCAATGGATTATAATACGCTTTTAATATATAGCACTTTAGTGCGTATTTAAAATCTGAAAGTGTTTCAGATTTTCTTATGCTTTTTTTTCTTTCCGTTTTTTGATAAAGGCCAACATATCCAGAAGCTCTTCAGAATTAATATAGGACGAAAATAATTTGTACCTTTTTGTAGTTTTTTATCATTTAGCCATCTTAATTTTGTAACCAGGGGCAGCCCGACACGGTAAGCATCGCATCTGGGCGCCGGCTTCGCAGGGTGTCATTTCGAACTCAAAAACTAAGTAGAGCATAAAAGGGGCGTCTTTTTTACGTTAGCAGGGGGCGCCACTTACCCTAGGGCCGCTCCTGTTTGTAACCATCTTAATTTTAAATTCCATTCGGAATCGGAGAGATTTCAGTGCCAAGGAATCCGGTGAGGAACAGGATTCTCTCTGAACAAGATAGTTATATAAAATTAGTCGAACTAACTAGTCGCCGTCGGAGGCTGACTAGTTTATAATATTAGTGGGATTATGAAAATTTAAGAACGTCAACAAACACATTTGGAATTAAATCTTTCTTATGCTTTTTAATTTGGCGTGAAACTGACGTAATTCCATGAATTCTGTTTTCACATGCACGCGATTTCATTGAGAATAGCATTCTGCTTTTTCAAAACTCTCCAGACGGCGACGGTTTTATACGGGCGAAACTCGCCAAGCATGGCAACATAAAACGATCTTTAATTAACAATTAAAATAGTAATTAAAATTTACAATTCTGATTGCCAGCTGCACATTATCAAACTCGCGGGCTTACATGTTCAAATTTTCAGAGCTCTGAGTGCTATATTTCTCTGTCTGAGGATTTATCTGGCGATCGCACACATATAGATTTAAAAACATTCACTTACAGAATGATATCCGTCCACACGAAAAGAATTGCTTCGCCTTGTGTAAGAAACTACTTGAAGCTAGTATTTACGCAGAAATCGTCACCTGTTAGTTTTGTTTGATTTCTTTTGTTATTTGTTGGCTGGTTGCTGTGGAAGTAGCAAGAATGAATTTGAAACATGGTGCCGTTTCCAGTATTTTCAATCTCAAAAGAGGGGGGGGGAGGAGAAGTTTCATTTGATATTCTATCTACTTATATAACTAGGGGCCAAGGCCCCTAGACTTGCTACGCTCGCTTTTCGTATGAGGCATTCGGCCCCTAATAAGGCTTATTCGTAAAAAAGACAGAATTTCAACAGACAAATCTCAAAGATTGGATCAGATAGAATGTTACTGAGCTACAAATTGCTTGGTTCTTGCGTGTTCATTGGTACATACAAATTTAAACTTCACACTAAAGTAGATCCCCCCAACATAACACGGTAGATATTTTGTTATAGGAATCCGTATTGTACGGGACCTGAGCTGTACTCCACCTGGAGTGCGGACTCCGCGTATAATCGCTGGAAAAATTATTTGCACTCCTGAGAAATGCAATGATATTTAATGTTGCCATTCAAAAGTTATATTAATGAGGAGCTAAAGCGTAATAAAAGCAGAACATCTGTTTCAGCTGTATTTTTAATTATGTAAAACCAATTGGACACCTTGCGTATTTGCCACCCATGGCGATTGTTCATTATTTGGCGACTTGCGTATATGTATAGTTAATAATTAGCTCTAAGAAAACAGTTCTTCATATGTTTTCTTTGATAAAAACTACTGAACAGGTAGGATAGTTTGTCACCAATGGCGACTTTTCATTATTTGGTGATTTACACATGCTCACACCCTATAATTACTGCTCACGTAAAACTCCCGGAAAACCGTTATCCATCTTTTCATATACATAATCCTTTGCAGAATGGCATATTTAGCACCACGAATTATATCATCTCGACGCGCAGGCAAACGTCTAAAGTGTACTATAACTGCTGTAATGGCATAGTTAACGCCACCAAATATGTCTACTGGTAGCAAATACTCCAGCGGGACCGAGCCGGCTTTAAAATAATCTGCATTTTAATTATTTTTAATTTTCAAGATACTGGGTTCTAATATTCTGGAGCTCGAAGTTCAGATTCATCCTGCCGCTTATAGTTTAAATTGTCGCTTATAGTTTTAGTTGAATGTCCACCTAACATATAACCACAATTTATTTCATTTGCTTCTCTCATTTTTACATGATATGCGAACAAAAAAAATACAAAAAAGTCACTGGTAGAACGACAGATCAACACTTTTTTTGACGGTCGTTACTGGGTTCCTAGATGCTTGAAACGGATAGACATAGCAAAATATTTAAATTCCAAGTAATTTACAGATAGAAGTCTTATTTTATTTAAATAGATATGATCGCCTTATCCCGGGGCACTTGGACGTAAATTTGTACGCTGGGTGTTTTCATGAAAAGCAATATTTCTTTATACGAAATTTTCGTACGAAATTTAAATGAAAATTATTTTGCCATCATCTAAAGCCATCATCTATTATTTTGCCATGATCTTTGGGTTACTTATCAGAAACTATAGATCTTCTACAAAAGTGACTAACTGCATGATCTATTGAAAAAAAAATTTCAAAATTAAAAAGTAAAAGTCAGCAATAGATTGAATAAATCTTGTAAATACTGGAAGCATATTTTACAAATACCAAATGTAAGTTGTTTTTGGAAGTTCTTCCAATTTTGTTCTAGAACATATCGCTATCATTTACAGCTTTAAAGTGTGTATCATACATTCAAAACTAGTAATGCAAACACTATTTTTTAGATTAGAACAACTACTTTTACACAAACTAAATTGAAATTTGAGACTCAGAATTTTAAATTAGTGGTAGCTGTATTGTCCTAATAAAAATCTTTTGTGGCTAAAGTTTTCCTAAAAAAATTACTTTTAAATAATGATACTTAATGAAATTTACTCATTTTACTCAGGTGCTAATAGCAGTAGAATTAATTACAATGAAAGTATGTGATAAAAGCTTTTGTTAAGCAAAATCCTTTATTTTTATCTTTATTATACAAGCTTTTTTGTAGCTTCTTATTATCAGGTCGAGTAAATTTGATACAATTAATCGTGGTTTTGTATAAAAATAAACAAGAACTGGAATTAATCATTTTAACTTCTAAAACAATTTGTTTTCATTTAAAAGCTGTAAAAAGATTATGTTAATGATGTAATACTTTCAGCAAATATAGTTGTTTTTGAGTAAAAAAGTATTTTCGAAGTCCTTTGTTAGTTTTCTTTTAGCTACATAATACACTAATTAAACTCGATTATAAAATAAAGTCAATGAAAGCTTAAAAAGCCAAAAATAATTTGGAATATGTTGTATCTGAACATTTCATTGTACATTGCTGGCACTCACTTAATTTTTTCCGAGAATTTAATTATTTCTCAGTTTCTCAAATCTTTATGTTATTAGCCTGTGTTATTTTTGTTGGATGCAGAACACTGTCTTTCAAAGATAAGATAGAAGTTATTGAGTCCGTATTTCAAAATAAATAAGTAAAGTATAGGAAAATTAAACTTGAAAGAAATAGACATTAATGAGCCATTGAGTTTATATGCCTTTTAAAAGACGTACATTGTAAATAAATTGGTATACTTAGAAAAGTATATTATTTGCGATAAATGAAGGAAAATCGTGAAAAGAAAATTGATGTAAATGATCATGAAATGTTTTCGCGTAAATATAATGAGATCTTTGATACCGGCAATTAAGTTTTCTGAAACATACTACAAGTGGAGCTGCACTTTCTATTTAATTTAACGAATTATCTGGAGAACTTTTTTTTTAATACCAGCCATTTACCCTTAATAGGCGTTGGCTCTTCTAAGGCCGGAAATGTTGGTCAATTTATTATATTGGTGCCTAATAGGTTGACCAATGTTGTCTTCTAGATAGGGGCGGACGAAATGACAAAGTCCGTACTGGGAATAGAACTTTGACTAGTGGTATGATAGTGGTCTTTAGCCAATACCATACCACTGGTCTTTAGCCAACCCGGGCGGTATTCATAGAATTTAAAGATGTCATTATCTATTATAAGTAACCTTAAAAATACTCATGGGAATTTGTAAAAATCGATCTCTTTTGTTCCCAAGATACATTTTCAAATGCTTCTTTAACAAGCTTAGTTTGGTAATCGGAATCAATTATAATCAGTTTATTCGTTTGACTCATCATTATGTTCTGCTACTCCAATGAAAGATCCTGTCCAACTATCATTCAATAGATGAAGTTGTTAGTTCCATGCAGCACAATAATACCATTGAAACTCACTGAATACACGATCCTTTTCTCATCTCAGTTACAGCATTCAAGGAAAAATCACCGGTGATATGTGGTGTTTAGTTTTTTTTTCTCCATACCCCAACACGATCTAAATAGACTTGGAAAGAAGACTACGACCTATATTTGAATGCTACATAAATTCCTTGCCATCTTTCGAGTAGAAAGCTTTTTTGTGCAACATGAAAAAGTTACTTATAGATCCGTCTTCTCTAGCAACGCGACAGTAGAGAGTATTAAACACAATACACAGTCTTTCATTATGAAGGCATAGTATCAAAGTAGCAGTTGATGACTCTGTTGTGGGATAATGTAAAGAAGCTGAGAGATGGTATTTCTTCATTTATATAGCACGTGTGTACCTGCATAAGCTCTTTGCAGTATTTTGGCTTACGGACTCCTTTGCCAATAGAAACAGAATGGGAAGCAGTTTTTGTAATAATCTGTGCGATAGGACAGTGGGTCTTCTCCACATTTCTTTATTGTAAAAACAAACATGATTATTAGCCGAGGAATGTTTTATGTGCGTAGTAGTACAATGATCGGAAAGGAGCTAAGACATTGTATTACTTCATTATAACATAGGAGTGACTATATTTAGACTCATGAAGCATGAAGTCTACATAAATTTTCTTTGATTTCTGATAACGGTATCCCTTGATCAACAAAAACGGATATTTCTCTATCCTCAGTAAGTTGCTCCAAAAAGGCATTTTGCACATAGTTTTTCATTCACAATGTCTTCCACATAGTTCATATTTGTGTTGAATACATATTTGCTCTATAATTGTGCATTTCCTTGTACCTATTGTGGTGTAGTGATCAGAAAGTTGCTGAAGACAGTATCATTGTTGTCATATGTGTAACTACATACAGTTTGATGTATTTCTTGTGACGGGTTCCCTTGTACAACGATAACAAGTTTCTGGTTGTATATGGGAATCGACGAAAAAAGAGCATCACTTGAGGATATATCTGAGCAGTAGTAGACACAGCATTTGTCTCTGAACAGTAGTAGCCACAGCTTTCGTCTCTGGTTTATTATGATTGAATAGGAGTTGAGGCATGGTATTCCTTCTTCTGTTCTTCTGTACTTGCATAGGTGTCACTCAGCTCTTTGCTGTCTTTAGGCTAACTAGTTTTCTTGCCCAATGAAAACGGCTGTTTCACTTTTGTCGCAAAGAATGCACTAAAAAGGCACCATCCAAGCAATCTTTGATTATGAAAACATTTTTGCATGCTAATATCATATTTTCACGTGTTTGTTCTGATGGAATAATCTTGAAGGAGGTAAAAATGTTGTACGTTTAATTACTAAATTAGCAATATTAAGCCCATTCGTAGTCCATCCATATTTACATCCGATCTGAAAGCTCACAGTTTTGGGATGTGTGTTGGGTGTGTGTGTGAACATGTGTGTGTTGGGTGAACATTGATTTTATTAATAATTAAATTTTACATTAACCGCGACAAACCGAAGGAGAAAACAAAACTTTAATTTAAGCAAATTAATCGATATACAGTAAAAATAGTAAATACACTTGATTACTAAAAATAAATTAATCATTATTTTATATTTTTACATCAACCTGAAGAGTACGCATAAAAGAATAAGTTTTCATAATAATATCAGTTCAGTTTCAGATTATAAAGTAGAATATTTTTCAAAAACGGTTCAATTTGATTATACGCATGATTGGTTAGATAGCCAAAGAAGCCTCAGAGAGAGAAAGTTTCTAAATGACAGGAATCTATTCATTCATTTTGGATGATAAAATATGTAATTAGATTTTTAACAAAAACGGAAAAATTATTTTTCAATGAATCTAATAAACTCAACATTTTTAATAACATTCTGCTTGCGGATGAATATTTGCTGTCTAGTAGAAAGGTACACAGAAGTAGATTTAATAGAAGCATGCAGAATACATTTTATTTCCGAGTCCAAAGGGTTCTTTATTAAATAAGAAGATGTTGCCATTTCAGAACGTGAAATTTTGTGGTTCCGAAATCATTAAATAGTCCTAATAGGTAGCTGAATTATGAAATTAGATGTTTTCAAGCAAAATGTAATTAAGGCAGTTTCACAATGCCAATGTCGCATGTTCGCAGACTTAATGATTGTTCTAGCATGCTAAAAACAAGATACTGACATTAATTTTCTATAATATGTTAGATTGGTATAGCAAATATTCGCAATGTTATTAAACTGTTACTAATATATTCTTGGACTTTCGTTTCTTCTCAATACTTTTATGAATACTAAAGTGTAAAAAACAGTTATATAGATGACATTTTTTAAAAATTTGTATTATTCAAACGTATACTTAAACCAAACCATCAGGAAATAAAGTGCTAGTTTTTAAAATTTATACTATTTACTCACAGTCTTTTAAAAACAATTAATCAAAATATGTTAATTACAAATCAAAATTTACTTTCTTTATCATAGTTGATCAGTTAAGTTTAATTCTAAGATGCAATGTTTATCTAGTTAACAAATGTTTATTTATTTCTAAATTAAGGCCGGTTGACTGCACTAAGAACCTAAGCCTATAGGGGGAGTGCCCCCAGTAGGGAACTTTCTAAGGAATCCTAGCCCGTATTTAAACGAGGTTTGGGAGAAAATCATGAAAAACTCCGAGCCGCTAGGTCGACAGGCGCGACTACGGTTTGAACCTGGCACCTCCCGCCTTCCAGTTCGAGATCAGAGCCTCTTAGCCACTGGTGTGGTATTAGATAAATGTGGCACTGATAATATATTTATGCTATGTTTTAAAACACTGCATTTATTTTATTATTTTTCGGAAAAATTTGAACAAGTATTTCCAATTAATTTTACATTTACTTTGGCAGGAACACATGTTCTCCAAAGATTAAACAGATACATTACATCATCCTGAAACATCGTGAAAGACTTCTATTTTTAAAGTAAATTTCAAATAATTAGCACTGCTCTATAGACACATATAATTAAAATGAAAGATGGGGAAAAAAGTTCGCAAAGTTTACTTTATTCTCATCAGGAATTTAATTTAATTCACATCTTAAAGTAGTAATATGCTGATTAAAGATTTGACTCAACCGGTTACAATGGTCATCTTTTTAATGGTCATGTTTTTCAAATAGGCCTACACAAGCATTATATATAATTAACAGTAATTAACAAAATTATTACTTTTAGTGAATAAAACTGGAATATTTAAAAAAAAAAACCTTTATTTTCACTTATCATAATTATACCCTAATTAATTTCAACACATTCTTGAAAGCTATCCGGGCAAAAACAAAGATCTCGAAAACAAAAGGCGTGTAGAAATACTCGGAAAGACAAAAGTAGCCATTATTCTCACCCCCTCATTAATTGTGCCTGTTATTAACACCTGAGCAAATTTCATTAAAACTCTCGCATAAAAATATCCCATTTCAAATCTTATTCACACATAATCCTGGGATAGAAAATGATACTTCAATAAAAATGTGTTTTTTTAAGCGGGTTTTGTTATTATGCTGCGAAATAATGTCTTTCTGTAAGTTTGTTCTAATAAGAGATTTTTTTGGGTTGTGAATCATTTCTTTATTTCAGTACTGAGAAGGTATGTGATAAAGACTCTTTGAAAGTGCTTCCCTTGCTTTGTAATAACTATTAGTAATGTCTTTAATGCTAACTAAAGCAAATGGAAAATTAATTGCAACATGGAATTGTGTAATGAAAAAAAGTAATTACAGTGATTTCGAAAATTGTTTTTTATTATTTTTTGTGCGCTAAACTGTGTCTGATCGTTGTCCTGTCTGATCGTTGTCCTGAAAGTTTTCTATTCGAAATGCAATGGTTTATAATTTTTGAGAGCGAGTACACCAAGTGGTCAAAAAAGTACTTCGATGTACAGGGCGGTTATTATTGAACTTCCCATTTAAACAGGATTCTACTGTTAAACGGGTGAACGAATTAAAACCAAACTTGAAGTATAGATTATGCATGAGATGCACTCAAGGAATTTTGAAAAAAAAATAGTTCATGAAATATCCACAAGGTGGCGCTTTGACGAAAAACTTGCAAATTTCCCAATGCAAATGGGTAATTCGAAATGTGTAGAAACTTTCAACGTTTATTCAATATTTTTTGAGTATTTATGGATTAATTTGAGTCATATTTTGAGATCTCCGTGAAAGTGCCACCAGGTGGACATTTTTGAATTAATTTTCGTTTTTTGAAGAATTGGCCTGATCACATCTCGCGTACATACCATATGCCAAATTTTGAGGCAATCTGCTCATTCGTTTCAATTTCAGAATGCTGTTTACTAGGGAAGTTTAGTTATTACCACCCAATATATATGAGCCCCAGCGAAATGAAGGGAAATTACAGATATTTTTAGTAAGATAGTCCAGATGTTGCTAATATAGAACGACTAGATTAACTTCCAAAATGGTCCCAGCGCTAAGAGTATGCGGCCGTTACCGTCGTTTGATTTAGCTATCAGAAACATGGCGATTCGTGGGACTGCCATGTTACTGGTAATTAAATACCAATTGAGAACTACGGAGTCAAAAGAACTTCTGTGACATTGCTGGTTTTGGGGTGATTGGCGATTTGTGCAGCAGCCATGTTGCTGGTAGTTAAATGGAATGATGACAATAGTATCACTTCGAGCAGTCTATCCAGCCTTTTGTCCCCTCTATATCAGAGTTCAAAAAAATTTCTCTCACTGTTACGGTTACAGTGGAAAACCTCCTTAATCTCTTCAGACCCAGCAAAAATCTTACATCTCAAATTAAAGAGCAATCTCATAATTGTTTTCAAAAGACATATTACACTTAAAAATGACAAGTAGCAAGCCTATTTTCAAATATTTTATCGAGTAAACGCTTAATTCTCTGTTACAGTATTAAAAAGTTACTGCCATCCATAAACAAGACTATCAAAACACTTTTTATAGTAAATGATATCCTGCAAGTTCTTTTCAGGTATGCGAATTTCGGAAAACCCCAAAAATATTCGCAAATTCTACTCAGGAAATTTTAATAACATTCAAATATTATTTTTGTAACGGCAAACAAAAACAAAATGTGTGAGTCAGTGTGTAGGGTTCACACATTCACATACGTTAAAATCATTTATTCAAAACTAAAGCATCGACGCATGCGTACGTCAATTCAGAACTACAAAAAATCTTCAAGAATCGTTTTAACAGTGGTAACCAAAAGGACCATATATGTGGATCTCAGGAATGAAGAGGCTAATTTTAGAATGGTGTTATCCAAAATGACGTTAGAAGGCGGATTAAACCATTTGCAAAGAACAGCAATGTATGAAGTATCTATGAAATCGTAAGAATTTAAAGAAAAGAAGGGAAAAAAGAAGTTAATTGTAATAACAAGTTTGGAGAGCGCCCATATACAACGCCAAAGTCTTCCGCTTTGAATTATGGACTGCACGTAAATCCACCTCCAACCTGAGCTTCCAATGGTCCTTTAAAATACTTTTCTTGAAAATGTTTTACCCCACCGACTTTCATGGTACGGTAATTGTCCCAACGCTCTCCATATTTTGTCAGTGTCCTGATCAATTTGCCCAAGAGCAAAAATATAAATGTTCATATTCAAAAACTTTGAAATTTTTTAATTGTAACCGAGTGAAAGATCTTTTTTTTATTTAAATAATACATATATCGAGATCATACCTTCAAACAACGAATACTTATAATTGACTTTCAATTAGTTTGGGGCGTATAGACCTCTAGGCTCTCATATAGTGAGAAATCTTTTTAGATCGCTCTGTATTGTTTATAAGGTAACCACAGGCCTGCTCTGTGCTGATTGTTTCAGTTAAAATATCAAATAAAAGATTAAATAAATTTGTAATTTAATTCTAAAATAAAGGATTACATTTTATTTTCATTCATTGCACGGATTTCTTTTATTATTCGTAAGCACTGTTCTACTCAGCGTGAAACAATAAAAGCTCAATAAGATAATGGATATTCGATTATGCTTAGTGGAAATTCATTTATTTTAATCCCCAAAGTTAAAAGACATAAGCAAATAACTTTAGTTATCGTAATAATGCGATTCCGTTTTTCCTCTTTTAATAAAGTTTTATATTTTACATTATGGCTGTATCGAAATAAAATTTTATATTTTAATGGGCTTTCAAATAATCCATGAATGTAAAATTTTACCGATTTTCAAAAACTAACAAAACGAACCAAAAATTTTTAAAGTGATGATGAAATGGATTTGGAGATTAAAAGCTTATACAGGATGTCCCGTAATTTCGTGTACAAAATTGGAGAGGAGGTAGACAGCATCGTTAGGAGCCATAATTACATAGAAAAGCATGGTCTGAATTCCATAGGTGGCGCTGCGCTTGAGCTCTTAAGATCGGTACGTGTGGCTTCCTCATTTTTATATCTTCCCTACCATGGCCTGGCGGATCAGACAGTGAAAATGGTAGGCCGGAGTGTGAAAGTCCCAGATTCGGGCCTATCGAGCGGCTGTCGAACTAATAGTCTAGAGTTTTGGGTGCATTTCTGCAGATGTAACGTGAATACGCGTTAGAGTCCCTTAAAAGTCCTCCACCAAAGGCAATTGCCTAAGCAGATGCCCTGAGTGTAGGCTTGCCCTAAAAGAAAGCAAGACAAACATATCTGCCAACTTTATCGGTTTTTGAGCAAGACTTGTCGACTGCAACTTTCTAACAGTTGTATTTTACACGAAAAATTTGGATTTATTCAAGCATCAAATCACTAAAAAAATAATTAGGGGTAGATAATCTTCCAAAAAAAACAGTAAAAGTTGGCAGCTATAATAATGAGGAATGCACACGTGCCGATCTTCAGAGATTGCGTATAATGCCACTTATCGATTTCCGACCATGCTTTCCTATGTATTTATGGTTCCTATCTGTGGTGGAGTGAAAGGGGCAGTCGTGACAATGTGATTTTTAAAAAGATAATTTTGATGCTGTTCCCATGGGAAGGCCACTCAGGTGGACAATAAATTACAAGAGGCCCCGGTTAGACAACACTTTGGACACTATAAGCACAATGAACTGTCAAAATATTTATGGCGGTCCCGAAAATTGTATGCAAATTTGGAGGTCGTACATTGCCCCAGTGCCCCACCTATACGACTGTGATTCGGCAGAGGGCGGAGATTATCCCCCGATGCTAGCAAATCGAAAACTCCAGCCAATGAGATAAAAGGAGGTACAAAGAAAGAGCCCCATGAGAAGAAAAAAGAAGGAAGGAGTCCCCAAAAAAAGCAGAGTCTGATTTCGAGTAATGTAGAGTGAGAGATACGTGAATAAGGTTGATGATGTGACTTGGAGAAAGTTCCAACAGTACACGTAATGAAAAAACTTGTGAATCCAGATTTAGCGGCTGAGTGCTAGCTACTAAAGTCCCACTTGAAAACCGATAATGTTGTTGGAACAGAACGGCGAACACATCATCATAATGGTGGCTATGCAAATTGTTTGTTTTCTTCCCGTGATCGTGCCTCTAAAATACAATTGGGTATATGTTATTCTGCAAAACCACATCTCCCCAGATACACTCATGTCCATAAATTAAGGATAATTCAGAATCACACAGAAATTGATCTCTAAAATAAAAATTTCACCTGTGGAATGATCACACACATCTAGAAGAAGAATATGCAAATTACAGGAAACCACCAGATGGCGTGGATGGTACGTCACAATGACGAGAGTGTAAGAGAGGGGTATGTAAGGAATGGTGGCAAAGAAGTAAAATTGTTCACAAGCGCTGTGAAAGCCTTTCAGTGCAAAAACCGCATAGTTATGGCACAAAGGAGGCATTTGGATGATGTTTTACGTGGCAGAATAATCGGACGACTGGAATGTGGACGTACCCAGCTGGAAGTATCCGAGGAACTTGGAATCGCCCAGAATGTCATCTCCAGGCTTTGGCAACGATTCCAAGATGATGGTAATGTGAGTAGACGTTACAGCACAGGTCGCCCCCGAGTTACAACGCCGAATGAGGACCGCTATTTGGCAGTTACTGCCAAAAGAAACAGACGGAGTACAGCATCAGACCTGTCTCGTCAGCTCTCTTCAGCTACCGGTACGACAGTTTCAAGGCAGACCGTGTACAGACGCTTAGGGCACATTGGTCTATATGCTCGTAGGCCTGTCAGATGTGTTCCACTTACCGCAACTCACTGTCGCCTGCGATTAACCTGGAGTAGAGAGCATGCATTGTGGACACCGCAACAGTGGTCTTGTGTGATGTTTTCCGACGAGTCCAGGTTTAGTTTGGAGTCTGATTCTCGCCGGACATTCATCTGGAGAGCGCCAGGTACCCGTTACCACCAAGAGAACACCATTGAAAGACACCGTTACGGTGGTGCAGGATGGCTCGTTTGGGGAGGAATTATTCTTGGTTCCAGAACTGACCTGCATGTTCAGAGTGTAACGATGACAGGCCACATCTATCGGGATGTCATTCTGGAACAACATGTACGTTTGTTTCGGGGCGCCATGGGTGCTGAATTTGTGTTTATGGATGACAACGCCCGTCCTCACCGTGCAAACATTGTAGACGAATGCCTTCAATCGGAGGATATCACCCGTATGCATTGGCCAGCATACTCACCGGACTTGAATCCAATAGAGCATGTGTGGGATATGCTTGGCCGACGAATTGCAGCCCGTCAACCCCCTCCCACCTGTCTACCGGAACTTCGGAGTGCATTGCTTGATGAGTGGTGTAATTTTCCCCAAGATCAGATTGATCATTTGATACTCAGCATGCCTAGGCGTTGTCAGGCCTGTATTGCATCGTCCGGGAGACATACTCCGTATTAACCATCCTACTAACCATGTTATACTGTTTTTTGTAAATAGGTTCTTTTTTTAAATTTGGTCAAGGGAGTAAAACTTGCAATTTTTATTAATTATGTCAAACATATAGCATCTTTTTTGCTCTTTACTTTTTGTTTAATAAATAGACTTTACAAATAAGTCAAATTTGTTTTGCTTCGTTCTCTTTCTTTGCCTGAACTTCATTATCCTTAATTTATGGACATGAGTGTACTTTGTTAATCTAGATTTTAATTTTCTATTGAAATATTTTCTATTCAAATATTTGAATATTGCATTTTGATTAATGTTCTTGGAATGTATAAGAATAAATAGATGTTATTTGCGGCTCCTATAACTTTTAGATTATTTCAGTGTTTGGATGTATTCCATTATTTACATTTTTCAGAGCTATTCCAGGAATACTTGCCAGGTAGGTAATTCGCGGCACAATCCCCCCTTACGACCATCTTCGGCCTTAGCATTAAATTTTAATTTTTTCAAAATTGCACTACCCCACCGCGACACTATCGACGTTGTCTACCTCCCCTCCAATTTTGTACACGAAGTTCCGGGACACTCTGTATTTGTTTCGTACTTACTCATCTGATTCGCTTACAGCTGATGCACAACATCAAGGTGGTTTTATTTAGGTGTGACACCCTGTATATGTCCGCTCTTGCGCTTCTCTCCCCCTTTCGTCGTTGTTTTTTAGTTTGCTTAATGTATAGGGTTGTTCGAAAAAAGCATTTCGCCTTTGAGAACATGAGAAACCCATGCGTCGAGCTTTGAGGCGTTTCCAATGATGATGAATGGTCGAATTTGATCAACTTAACCTTTAACCCTTTGAGGCGTAACCCTTTCCCAATGCTGAAAAAAGGGCAGCCGTTGCCATCGCTCGACTTAACTACCAGCAAGATGGCGGACGATCGAAACGTTCATCGCGTGCCACAGATCTAGAAACCCTTTCTTGAAGGCAGCTGGCTGTGCTCAGCGGCTGACGGCAGCTGTCGTCAAAAAAGGGTCTCTAGATCTGTGGCACGCGATGAACGTTTCGATCGTCCGCCATCTTGCTGGTAGTTAAGTCGAGCGATGGCAGCGGCTGCCCTTTTTTCAGCATTGGGCAATCTATCCATCTGTGCCTCGCATTCTTTCATTTTTCAGCAGATGTCAGTGCTGTTAAAAATAATCGTGACCATTTTTTTACGGGAAATGACGTGCTAAAAAGTAAAAGATTCTTGTGGAGCTATATCACCCGCAACTATTTTTATAGATATCAAATCTATTCTTCGTGACTGGCAACAGTGAAAACGTCAGAGTTTGGGGTTGCCAGAGCGGGAACACTGCGCGTTAAAGGGTTAAGCAATCTCACGAGCTCTTATTTGCCGGTTTTCACCAATGAATGCCTTTGTCGTTTCTTCATCAGCTTCCATTGTCCCTCCAGAATGTGGTTTGTCTTCAACATCAAAATTGGCAAATCAAAATTTTGAGAAACTGTTTTGGAACTGGCGTTCTCTAAATACATCTTCTCCATACACATCGAATATTTTTTTTTTCTTTCTCAAAGAATATTGTTACCTTTTCGATAGAGAAAAAGCAAAGCACGTCGAAGATGCATCCCTCTCTTCAGTTTCCAGATTTCAAAGTGTACCAACCGAAAACTACAGCTCAGAATCAATCGAACTTTTATCGCAAGCAAGCTCGCTGTATAAGCTGTGAAACTACATAATGATTAGGCGGCCTAAGCATGAAATTGACTGTGGAAAAATACAATTAAATCCTCAGTTGAGAAAAAAAAAAGAATTTACTCAGTATTTTGTAATGTATTTGTCTAGTGTACTCAACGTCAGTCAAACAAATGCACACAACTTTAAATTTGTGTCAAAAATAAAAATATGTTGATAATCCAGAATTTCTCGGTAATTCTGGTCCCATACATCAAAACTATTCAGTACTGTTTTAAAACGACGGAATACCTCGAATATGCTTTTCCCCTTTCAGTGATTCTTGAGTTGAAACTTCTGTTTGTACACAATAGTTGACGGATCACTCTTTCCCGCGCAC
The DNA here is from genome assembly GCA_038373885.1 of Cheiracanthium punctorium. NCBI lineage: Eukaryota > Metazoa > Arthropoda > Arachnida > Araneae > Cheiracanthiidae > Cheiracanthium > Cheiracanthium punctorium. The sequence continues at coordinate 7,232 of JAWZYV010009991.1, read as the reverse complement.
GAAATGAAACTTCTTGTACAAGAGTATTCCGTTCACGTCTTCATTTCATTTCTTTTCTTTCTTTCTTTCTTTCTTTTTTCTTTTTTTTTTTTGCAACTGAAATTATGGATGGGCATTTCTCCCCGACCGTCCGGTACAGATGAACAATAACAGCGGGAGAAAGTGTTCATTAATCAAAATACGAACCATGCCCGTCTTTTAAGATGTTGTCTGGCTTGGATGAAGAATCTACCACCCGTCTTCACAGGGTTACTTTCTGCCTGTTTGCCAAATATGAAATGAATGTATTAAAAGGAGTAAAAAGGATCTCTCGATTCCCAAACTCAGAAATCTGTATTTTTTTTCTTTTATCAGATTTCTTTTTAATTTTGTCTGATTGAAGCAAGAGTAAACTGTAATCAGAAAAAAATTCTCAAGCCTCATTAAATCTTATTAAGTAAAAATATAGCTACATACAGCATATTTACTGGACCAAAAACAGATTTTAAGCAAAGTATATCTCAATAAGTTTATTTTAAAAATATATCCAATAACTATTGAATTTTACAAAAACATGAACTTCTCCTTTTTTGCATATTCTTCAGACTTACTGATGCATAGATCAGTAAATTTTTAAAGAAAAATTTTGCACGGGTCTTTCTCACTTAGATTTTTATATTGAAAAAATGTATCGCAAGAAATATCAAAAGAACAAAAATGCTAAGTTTTATCAAGAGATATTATTCCGCTTATTTTTTTACTGGATTTTCATGAAAAGAAAAGATAATAATGATAAAATTTCTTTAATAAAAAAATTAAAGATTATTACGCCTAAAAAGTTCCTTTGTTTCGGATGGAGTAAAAAATCGACCAGTTATTCAAAATATTTCTTTTTAAGTGTTTTGTCATGAAAAGGCTTACAAGTTTCACTTTCACGATAACACTTTGCCAAAAGAATGGTTAAAATTTTTCTTTGCATAAATCATAGAATGATGTTATATAAGGTATATTGTAAAAAAGAGGTATGAAGTTTAAGTGGAATTAAGGCACATCAAAATTATCACAAATTAGATAACGGTGTTTTCACACTAATAAATGTTAGTAATCACTTTCTAAAATATGCTGTAATGTTTTTTTTCCAAGAAGACTAAATCATTCAAAATCAAATAACATTTTTAATTGTCCGTTTCAATTCAGCATCGCTTGCGAAAACTATCGAACTTTTCACAAAGCATAGAAGGAAAAATCGCAAATAATCCAACAACTTTTTAAAATGTCTCTCAAAGGCGATTTGAACACATTGTTTGGGTAACAGTTCACCCATACTGTGATAGTCCAAGCTTGGCCTTGTTTGAGTTCCATTCATCCTCGCAAAAGAAGCGTGACTTTGGTAATAAGGCACTGGTTTTAAAAAGATGACGCTAAAAAAAATGCTATGAAAGCATGGCTGTCATCATTGGAAGCGCCTATCTTTCAGGAAAGTATACTAAAATTTGTCCTCCACTACAAAAAGTATCTTAATTTTAGCAAAAACTTTGAAGAAAATACACTCATGTCCATAAATTAAGGATAATTCAGAATCACACAGAAATTGATCTCTAAAATAAAAATTTCACCTGTGGAATGATCACACACATCTTGAAGAAGAATATGCAAATTGCAGGAAACCACCAGATGGCGTGTATGGTACGTCACAATGACGAGAGTGTAAGAGAGGGGTAGAAAAGGATTGGTAGCAAAGAAGTAAAACTGTTCACAAGCGCTGTGAAAGCCTTTCAGTGCAAATACCGCATAGTTATGGCACAAAGGAGGCATTTGGATGATGTTTTACGTGGCAGAATTATCGGACGACTGGAATGTGGACGTACCCAGCTGGAAGTATCCGAGGAACTTGGAATAGCCCAGAGTGTCATCTCCAGGCTTTGGCAACGATTCCAAGATGATGGTAATGTGAGTAGACGTTACAGCACAGGTCGCCCCCGAGTTACAACGCCGAATGAGGACCGCTATTTGGCAGTTACTGCCAAAAGAAACAGACGGAGTACAGCATCAGACCTGTCTCGTCAGCTCTCTTCAGCTACCGGTACGACAGTTTCAAGGCAGACCGTGTACAGACGCTTAGGGCACATTGGTCTATATGCTCGTAGGCCTGTCAGATGTGTTCCACTTACCGCAACTCACTGTCGCCTGCTATTAACCTGGAGTAGAGAGCATGCATTGTGGACACCGCAACAGTGGTCTTGTGTGATGTTTTCCGACGAGTCCAGGTTTAGTTTAGAGTCTGATTCTCGTCGGACATTCATCTGGAGAGCGCCAGGTACCCGTTACCACCAAGAGAACACCATTGAAAGACACCGTTACGGTGGTGCAGGATGGCTCGTTTGGGGAGGAATTATTCTTGGTTCCAGAACTGACCTGCATGTTCAGAGTGTAACGATGACAGGCCACATCTATCGGGATGTCATTCTGGAACAACATGTACGTTTTTTTCGGGGCGCCATGGGTGCTGAATTTGTGTTTATGGATGACAACGCCCGTCCTCACCGTGCAAACATTGTAGACGAATGCCTTCAATCGGAGGATATCACCCGTATGCATTGGCCAGCATACTCACCGGACTTGAATCCAATAGAGCATGTGTGGGATATGCTTGGCCGACGAATGGCAGCCCGTCAACCCACTCCCACCTGTATACCGGAACTTCGGAGTGCATTGCTTGATGAGTGGTGTAATATTCCCCAAGATCAGATTGATCATTTGATACTCAGCATGCCTAGGCGTTGTCATGCCTGTATTGCATCGCCCGGGAGACATACTCCGTATTAACCATCCTACTAACCACGTTATACTGTTTTTTGTAAATAGGTTCTTTTTTGAAATTTGGTCAAGGGAGTAAAACTTGCAATTTTTATTAATTATGTCAAACATATAGCATCTTTTTTGCTCTTTACTTTTTGTTTAATAAATAGACTTTACAAATAAGTCAAATTTGTTTTGCTTCTTTCTCTTTCTTTGCCTGAACTTCATTATCCTTAATTTATGGACATGAGTGTAGAAAAATATAAATGGCATTTCTCGTAATATTAAAATTGGGCCTAGGAAACCATTTGTCTTCTTTTCTTACAAAAGGGAACATATTTTCAGAGAAACCCTTATAAAGTATACTATTCACTCACTCTGAAGTATTAGTGATTACATGCTGGTAGAGGCTCTTTTTTGTCATGAAAACGTGCCAATGAAATCCTTTTTTTATTTTTTAATTACTACTTGATCTAAGCAATAACTTTTCAGTAATAATTGAAAATGTAATGAAATAGCTCGCTCTCTCCATAGTACGCAATGAATATCGAAACCGAAGGAAGTATCGGACAAAACAAATTACACTTGAAAATGCTCAGATATTTTGTAAATAGAAATGCTTAAATAAGAGAAAGGGATTAAATGATTTTTGTGACTCATCCCCACACCATATTTTTTTAACGCCTTTGTTTTCGATCTGAACATTCCCTTCATTATACAAACATATATTCACTGATAGTTTAATGGTTTGTTTCATTACAAAACATTTTACTTTTAAAATGATGTTACTTTCATTATTCATTTGCTAAAACGGAAATTTAGGTTACTTTTTCCTATGTGTTTGATTATTTTTCTCTTCAAATTTGCATTTATTAAACCTGAATACTTTCTCTTTAATTTATCATAAAAAAGCCCTGCTTGTCTCGATAACCCGGCGATATCCCTTATTGAAAAGATGCATCTTTTTAAACGCAACCAGTTTTTTTTTTTTACTGCATTTATTTAATACTCCTCTTTCTATTTCAGCTGTGATAAATGATCTCGTCATTCTGTTTTTCAATGACACTAGAAACATTCTTTTTTATCCTGCATTTTTTCTTTCGAAATAAATATCTTTACCTGCATGGAGTAAAAAAAAAGAGAGAAAGACATATTAGTTTTTTTTGTGTTAGAGTTTCTGCAGTGTTTCGCCCCCCCCCCCTTATTTTCTTGATTGCAAATCGTTACATGTTTTCCTGACAGAATGATGAATAAATATGTTTCCAACACGATTTTCTCTTGAAATATACTCACGTGTTCCGTATGTTCTTTTTAAAGATGTGTTTGAGATTAATGTGATTTCTCGGAAACACAACAATGTTCGTGAAAGTTCTTTGCTGTTCACTGTTAAAACAAATCTACTCAAAAATGAGTATTTTAATGTACTCGTACTTTTTAAGTACATTAGTTTCATAAATGAGTATATGACATGCTTAAATATAAATACAATTTGAAAAATTGAGTACATGACGTGCTTAAATATAAATACAATTTGAAAAAATGACTACACGCGTTGCTTAAATTTAAGAGTAAAGTACTCGGAGCTATTATAAGTAACAAAGTACTCAGAAATGAGTACATTTTGCTTATTTCTAAGTACCTCGTTTTAACAGTGTTCATAGTTTTGTGCATTAAGGATTCAATTATGGCATAATAGGATAAATATTTGACTATTTTACGTGGTTAGACTACGTTCACCGCTAAACTTTACACTCTAAATGAACCAACTAAAGATTACGAAATGTCTAGAAAATGTCCTAAGGATTTCGTTTCAGGACCTTCAAAATCAAGTATGAAGGCGAGAAAACTCTCTGTTGCTTTCCGACTACTGCTATTAATTTATATTTTTAGCTGAATTTTAACTGGGCGATTTAAAATATATGGTACAGCGATTACGATTACCTCTTAATCCTACAAGGTTGGATTTTTTTTTTCTGAGTTCAAAATAGATATATTCGAAGATGTTAGTGATTAGTATTTTGAGAAAAATAATTAACAAAATAATAACAAAATATTTTACTAGAACATCACTTTTTATTTCAGTTCCGTAAGTAGTACACTGAGCCTTAACTATACTTTTCTAGCATTTATTTGAAAATTTTAGGATTTAGATTATTTCTTAGTATGATGAACTCAAGCACACAATAATTATTTCCTGGTCAAAACTTTTTGCTATTTTTTGGCCCTTTACCAAAGTAAACAAAATGAAGCACGAAATATTACGATTTAAATTTCAATCAGTTTATACAATAACGAGAAAAGTTTTGTGATTTGTACAAACAATAGTCTGTACAAATCATTTGTACAAACAATAGTCTGAATTATATCTTTACTATCTATGTATAAATTCTTTTAAAAACTGAAAGCTATCTAGGCTAATAGATTATAAACACAGAGGTATAATCAAAGCGATTGTTCCATATATGGTACCAGGTGCCTTGTAGTGTTAAATCTTGAGTGATCAATACATACTTTCAATAAGTTAGTCAAATAAAGAGTAGATTTTAGAGATGGAAATTTTTAGAAGGGACATATTAAAATACAAAATTTATTTTTAATACCGTCCCTCTTTTTCCATCACTTATGTTTTGAAAAATATTACTCTGTCTTTAACCCTTATGTCAGTGACCAACAAAATTCGTATTTTTTTATAAGCTAGTACCAGGGTACCCACATCGAATACCTACGCTCTCAGTTTGTTTCCTTACCTGTTACCGATTTTACGATAAAGTAATAATATACTGCACGACTCGAATACTGAATAATAATAATAAATAATGAAAAGAAAAATAAATAATTAATAATAAATAATAATTTGTATTGTGTTTGCTTATATTTGTTATAATAATCATTTACAATCTGTATGTACAAGAGAGACAATAATGCGTGTCTTATTACCTGGATTTTGAGTAATGATTTGGGAAGATATAACGCATAAAAAGTCAAGAATAATTTCTCCAAAAAGGGGCTAAAGTGGTATGTTCAGTTCAAATTCATATAAATAACGAGGATTAAAAGCTATTTTACCTAGGCATGATTAGAAATGATCAAATTAACATGACCTCATCCCCAAATAAATAAAACTTTTATCGTTAAAGGAATGGCGTCAACATAGCAGGAAAGTGGTGCAAGTCATCACCTTCTACTTATATTTCACAAAACAATCTAGTCAGAGTCATTGTATTTCTTCATTCGGTTTCTTAGACACAGAGCAAAGTTTCTTCGAAAATATTCCGAAGTTATTGGAAACTATCTTCCAAAAGTTATTGGAAGAGGAGGACCGTATGAAAAAGTTATTCTGTATTTTAACATCTATATGTAATTCCTTGTAAAGAAAATTGTTATATCTGAAAACTAGTCTTCATTTGACTAATTTTCCTAACTGAGAATATATTTTGATCCCTTACGGTTTGAGAGATAACCTATTTTGAATCATCCTGTATAATGTTCCTCTTCCTATTTCAGATGTGGTTAATGATCTCGTTAGTATTTTTCAAAGAGACAAAAACATTCTTTTTATCCAGTTTGTTTTTCTGAAAAGTATTCAAGAGCATGGAGAAAAAATAAAGAAAATAAACATTATTTTTTTTATTTCTAGCTCCCTCCCCTTCCCATTCATATTTTCTTGACTGTAAATCTTTGAATTTTTCTTGATAGAATGATAGAATTAACTATGTTTCTAATACGCTTTTATCATAAATTATATGCACGTTTTTTTTAATATTTTTGAGACGGCTTAGTTGTTAATGGAATGGATTCGTTTTTCTGTACACAACTTTATGAAAGAAACTTTAGTGGTACAATCACAGTACCAAAATAATTATTCGATGTTATTACAGATATTGGAAAATTCCACTTATCATAATAAATTTTTGTGGCAAATTGGCTATTTATTCTATTAAGCAGGTTCGAATGTAGATAAAATGAAAATATAAAACTTGTGTTTGATTAAATGGCGTTTGCCAAAAAAACCTTTGATTATAGGTACACACATTCTTATATGATTAATTTTGTGTCAGTTAAATCTTTCAACGTCGAAATTTTTAATAACCGGGTAGTTTTTTTAATGCACTCATACTTGATGTAATCGAATTGTTGATAATTCCTATTTACAATGTACACTTTTAAAATGTGTCATTCATTATTTAGGAAAGCAGTGTAGGGAATTAGACTTTTTCCCGAAATATTTTGGCGTAAATGTTTCCTAAAAACAATTAAATTTTAAAAATAGGGTACTACAGCTTTTATTAATGTTTTAAATATGGGATTTTACAAATTCAGATTGCGTTCTAAATGATCAGCATATTTCTATATTTGAAATAAACTTTCACACATTTTCTCATTAGCATTTCTTTTTCTAAAATTACTTCATTGTTGTTTCTTCATTTTTTTTTCGATTCACACAAGAACAAATT
>JAWZYV010009986.1:0-18715 GCA_038373885.1 Cheiracanthium punctorium | reverse complement strand
GGTGTTGCCACGCACTATCTATTGATATTGAAATGGCGACGATCGGACAATTAGTCCGGGAGTTATGGCCGTTTGAATTTTGCAGAATGTACCAAAGTGACGGAGGCGCCGAGATCTCTTTACGGAATTCTCTCGTATTTTTAACTATGTTCCAGTATAGCTATAATTATGAAACTTGGTGGGTGTTTAGGTGTTGCCACACACTATCTTTTCATGTTGGTTTGATCACTGCCGGACAATTAGTCCGGGAGTTATGGCCGTTTGAAGTTTGCCAATTTTGGCGCCCTGGGCAGGTGCCCGTTTTACCGAAATTTTAATTATAACTGAAAACAAATCGTGCCAAAGGACACTTAAGAGCACCAATAGCCCACGTACCAAGCGGCTAAGTCGTCGGCTATATAGAACTGGAGATACGGGAGGCGCAATTTACATTGTCATTGGGTAGAGCGGTAGGGGGCGCTATCCGGTTTTACAGGGTGCACGTTTTAACTATGTTCCAATTGAGATAAAATTATGAAACTTGGTGGGTGTTTAGGTGTTGCCACGCACTATCTATTGATATTGAAATGGCGACGATCGGACAATTAGTCCGGGAGTTATGGCCGTTTGAATTTTGCAGAATGTACCAAAGTGACGGAGGCGCCGAGATCTCTTTACGGAATTCTCTCGTATTTTTAACTATGTTCCAGTATAGCTATAATTATGAAACTTGGTGGGTGTTTAGGTGTTGCCACACACTATCTTTTCATGTTGGTTTGATCACTGCCGGACAATTAGTCCGGGAGTTATGGCCGTTTGAAGTTTGCCAATTTTGGCGCCCTGGGCAGGTGCCCGTTTTACCGAAATTTTAATTATAACTGAAAACAAATCGTGCCAAAGGACACTTAAGAGCACCAATAGCCCACGTACCAAGCGGCTAAGTCGTCGGCTATATAGAACTGGAGATACGGGAGGCGCAATTTACATTGTCATTGGGTAGAGCGGTAGGGGGCGCTATCCGGTTTTACAGGGTGCACGTTTTAACTATGTTCCAATTGAGATAAAATTATGAAACTTGGTGGGTGTTTAGGTGTTGCCACGCACTATCTATTGATATTGAAATGGCGACGATCGGACAATTAGTCCGGGAGTTATGGCCGTTTGAATTTTGCAGAATGTACCAAAGTGACGGAGGCGCCGAGATCTCTTTACGGAATTCTCTCGTATTTTTAACTATGTTCCAGTATAGCTATAATTATGAAACTTGGTGGGTGTTTAGGTGTTGCCACACACTATCTTTTCATGTTGGTTTGATCACTGCCGGACAATTAGTCCGGGAGTTATGGCCGTTTGAAGTTTGCCAATTTTGGCGCCCTGGGCAGGTGCCCGTTTTTACCGAAATTTTAATTATAACTGAAAACAAATCGTGCCAAAGGACACTTAAGAGCACCAATAGCCCACGTACCAAGCGGCTAAGTCGTCGGCTATATAGAACTGGAGATACGGGAGGCGCAATTTACATTGTCATTGGGTAGAGCGGTAGGGGGCGCTATCCGGTTTTACAGGGTGCACGTTTTAACTATGTTCCAATTGAGATAAAATTATGAAACTTGGTGGGTGTTTAGGTGTTGCCACGCACTATCTATTGATATTGAAATGGCGACGATCGGACAATTAGTCCGGGAGTTATGGCCGTTTGAATTTTGCAGAATGTACCAAAGTGACGGAGGCGCCGAGATCTCTTTACGGAATTCTCTCGTATTTTTAACTATGTTCCAGTATAGCTATAATTATGAAACTTGGTGGGTGTTTAGGTGTTGCCACACACTATCTTTTCATGTTGGTTTGATCACTGCCGGACAATTAGTCCGGGAGTTATGGCCGTTTGAAGTTTGCCAATTTTGGCGCCCTGGGCAGGTGCCCGTTTTACCGAAATTTTAATTATAACTGAAAACAAATCGTGCCAAAGGACACTTAAGAGCACCAATAGCCCACGTACCAAGCGGCTAAGTCGTCGGCTATATAGAACTGGAGATACGGGAGGCGCAATTTACATTGTCATTGGGTAGAGCGGTAGGGGGCGCTATCCGGTTTTACAGGGTGCACGTTTTAACTATGTTCCAATTGAGATAAAATTATGAAACTTGGTGGGTGTTTAGGTGTTGCCACGCACTATCTATTGATATTGAAATGGCGACGATCGGACAATTAGTCCGGGAGTTATGGCCGTTTGAATTTTGCAGAATGTACCAAAGTGACGGAGGCGCCGAGATCTCTTTACGGAATTCTCTCGTATTTTTAACTATGTTCCAGTATAGCTATAATTATGAAACTTGGTGGGTGTTTAGGTGTTGCCACACACTATCTTTTCATGTTGGTTTGATCACTGCCGGACAATTAGTCCGGGAGTTATGGCCGTTTGAAGTTTGCCAATTTTGGCGCCCTGGGCAGGTGCCCGTTTTACCGAAATTTTAATTATAACTGAAAACAAATCGTGCCAAAGGACACTTAAGAGCACCAATAGCCCACGTACCAAGCGGCTAAGTCGTCGGCTATATAGAACTGGAGATACGGGAGGCGCAATTTACATTGTCATTGGGTAGAGCGGTAGGGGGCGCTATCCGGTTTTACAGGGTGCACGTTTTAACTATGTTCCAATTGAGATAAAATTATGAAACTTGGTGGGTGTTTAGGTGTTGCCACGCACTATCTATTGATATTGAAATGGCGACGATCGGACAATTAGTCCGGGAGTTATGGCCGTTTGAATTTTGCAGAATGTACCAAAGTGACGGAGGCGCCGAGATCTCTTTACGGAATTCTCTCGTATTTTTAACTATGTTCCAGTATAGCTATAATTATGAAACTTGGTGGGTGTTTAGGTGTTGCCACACACTATCTTTTCATGTTGGTTTGATCACTGCCGGACAATTAGTCCGGGAGTTATGGCCGTTTGAAGTTTGCCAATTTTGGCGCCCTGGGCAGGTGCCCGTTTTACCGAAATTTTAATTATAACTGAAAACAAATCGTGCCAAAGGACACTTAAGAGCACCAATAGCCCACGTACCAAGCGGCTAAGTCGTCGGCTATATAGAACTGGAGATACGGGAGGCGCAATTTACATTGTCATTGGGTAGAGCGGTAGGGGGCGCTATCCGGTTTTACAGGGTGCACGTTTTAACTATGTTCCAATTGAGATAAAATTATGAAACTTGGTGGGTGTTTAGGTGTTGCCACGCACTATCTATTGATATTGAAATGGCGACGATCGGACAATTAGTCCGGGAGTTATGGCCGTTTGAATTTTGCAGAATGTACCAAAGTGACGGAGGCGCCGAGATCTCTTTACGGAATTCTCTCGTATTTTTAACTATGTTCCAGTATAGCTATAATTATGAAACTTGGTGGGTGTTTAGGTGTTGCCACACACTATCTTTTCATGTTGGTTTGATCACTGCCGGACAATTAGTCCGGGAGTTATGGCCGTTTGAAGTTTGCCAATTTTGGCGCCCTGGGCAGGTGCCCGTTTTACCGAAATTTTAATTATAACTGAAAACAAATCGTGCCAAAGGACACTTAAGAGCACCAATAGCCCACGTACCAAGCGGCTAAGTCGTCGGCTATATAGAACTGGAGATACGGGAGGCGCAATTTACATTGTCATTGGGTAGAGCGGTAGGGGGCGCTATCCGGTTTTACAGGGTGCACGTTTTAACTATGTTCCAATTGAGATAAAATTATGAAACTTGGTGGGTGTTTAGGTGTTGCCACGCACTATCTATTGATATTGAAATGGCGACGATCGGACAATTAGTCCGGGAGTTATGGCCGTTTGAATTTTGCAGAATGTACCAAAGTGACGGAGGCGCCGAGATCTCTTTACGGAATTCTCTCGTATTTTTAACTATGTTCCAGTATAGCTATAATTATGAAACTTGGTGGGTGTTTAGGTGTTGCCACACACTATCTTTTCATGTTGGTTTGATCACTGCCGGACAATTAGTCCGGGAGTTATGGCCGTTTGAAGTTTGCCAATTTTGGCGCCCTGGGCAGGTGCCCGTTTTACCGAAATTTTAATTATAACTGAAAACAAATCGTGCCAAAGGACACTTAAGAGCACCAATAGCCCACGTACCAAGCGGCTAAGTCGTCGGCTATATAGAACTGGAGATACGGGAGGCGCAATTTACATTGTCATTGGGTAGAGCGGTAGGGGGCGCTATCCGGTTTTACAGGGTGCACGTTTTAACTATGTTCCAATTGAGATAAAATTATGAAACTTGGTGGGTGTTTAGGTGTTGCCACGCACTATCTATTGATATTGAAATGGCGACGATCGGACAATTAGTCCGGGAGTTATGGCCGTTTGAATTTTGCAGAATGTACCAAAGTGACGGAGGCGCCGAGATCTCTTTACGGAATTCTCTCGTATTTTTAACTATGTTCCAGTATAGCTATAATTATGAAACTTGGTGGGTGTTTAGGTGTTGCCACACACTATCTTTTCATGTTGGTTTGATCACTGCCGGACAATTAGTCCGGGAGTTATGGCCGTTTGAAGTTTGCCAATTTTGGCGCCCTGGGCAGGTGCCCGTTTTACCGAAATTTTAATTATAACTGAAAACAAATCGTGCCAAAGGACACTTAAGAGCACCAATAGCCCACGTACCAAGCGGCTAAGTCGTCGGCTATATAGAACTGGAGATACGGGAGGCGCAATTTACATTGTCATTGGGTAGAGCGGTAGGGGGCGCTATCCGGTTTTACAGGGTGCACGTTTTAACTATGTTCCAATTGAGATAAAATTATGAAACTTGGTGGGTGTTTAGGTGTTGCCACGCACTATCTATTGATATTGAAATGGCGACGATCGGACAATTAGTCCGGGAGTTATGGCCGTTTGAATTTTGCAGAATGTACCAAAGTGACGGAGGCGCCGAGATCTCTTTACGGAATTCTCTCGTATTTTTAACTATGTTCCAGTATAGCTATAATTATGAAACTTGGTGGGTGTTTAGGTGTTGCCACACACTATCTTTTCATGTTGGTTTGATCACTGCCGGACAATTAGTCCGGGAGTTATGGCCGTTTGAAGTTTGCCAATTTTGGCGCCCTGGGCAGGTGCCCGTTTTACCGAAATTTTAATTATAACTGAAAACAAATCGTGCCAAAGGACACTTAAGAGCACCAATAGCCCACGTACCAAGCGGCTAAGTCGTCGGCTATATAGAACTGGAGATACGGGAGGCGCAATTTACATTGTCATTGGGTAGAGCGGTAGGGGCGCTATCCGGTTTTACAGGTAGCACGTTTTAACTATGTTCCAATTGAGATAAAATTATGAAACTTGGTGGGTGTTTAGGTGTTGCCACGCACTATCTATTGATATTGAAATGGCGACGATCGGACAATTAGTCCGGAGTTATGGCCGTTTGAATTTTGCAGAATGTACCAAAGTGACGGAGGCGCCGAGATCTCTTTACGAATTCTCTCGTATTTTTAACTATGTTCCAGTATAGCTATAATTATGAAACTTGGTGGGTGTTTAGGTGTTGCACACACTATCTTTTCATGTTGTTTGATCACTGCCGGACAATTAGTCCGGGAGTTATGGCCGTTTGAAGTTTGCCAATTTTGGCGCCCTGGGCAGTGCCCGTTTTACCGAAATTTAATTATAACTGAAAACAAATCGTGCCAAAGGACACTTAAGAGCACCAATAGCCCACGTACCAAGCGGCTAAGTCGTCGGCTATATAGAACTGGAGATACGGGAGGCGCAATTTACATTGTCATTGGGTAGAGCGGTAGGGGCGCTATTCCGGTTTTACAGGGAGCACGTTTTAACTATGTTCCAATTGAGATAAAATTATGAAACTTGGTGGGTGTTTAGGTGTTGCCACGCACTATCTATTGATATTGAAATGGCGACGATCGGACAATTAGTCCGGGAGTTATGGCCGTTTGAATTTTGCAGAATGTACCAAAGTGACGGAGGCGCCGAGATCTCTTTACGGAATTCTCTCGTATTTTTAACTATGTTCCAGTATAGCTATAATTATGAAACTTGGTGGGTGTTTAGGTGTTGCCACACACTATCTTTTCATGTTGGTTTGATCACTGCCGGACAATTAGTCCGGGAGTTATGGCCGTTTGAAGTTTGCCAATTTTGGCGCCCTGGGCAGGTGCCCGTTTTACCGAAATTTTAATTATAACTGAAAACAAATCGTGCCAAAGGACACTTAAGAGCACCAATAGCCCACGTACCAAGCGGCTAAGTCGTCGGCTATATAGAACTGGAGATACGGGAGGCGCAATTTACATTGTCATTGGGTAGAGCGGTAGGGGGCGCTATCCGGTTTTACAGGGTGCACGTTTTAACTATGTTCCAATTGAGATAAAATTATGAAACTTGGTGGGTGTTTAGGTGTTGCCACGCACTATCTATTGATATTGAAATGGCGACGATCGGACAATTAGTCCGGGAGTTATGGCCGTTTGAATTTTGCAGAATGTACCAAAGTGACGGAGGCGCCGAGATCTCTTTACGGAATTCTCTCGTATTTTTAACTATGTTCCAGTATAGCTATAATTATGAAACTTGGTGGGTGTTTAGGTGTTGCCACACACTATCTTTTCATGTTGGTTTGATCACTGCCGGACAATTAGTCCGGGAGTTATGGCCGTTTGAAGTTTGCCAATTTTGGCGCCCTGGGCAGGTGCCCGTTTTACCGAAATTTTAATTATAACTGAAAACAAATCGTGCCAAAGGACACTTAAGAGCACCAATAGCCCACGTACCAAGCGGCTAAGTCGTCGGCTATATAGAACTGGAGATACGGGAGGCGCAATTTACATTGTCATTGGGTAGAGCGGTAGGGGGCGCTATCCGGTTTTACAGGGTGCACGTTTTAACTATGTTCCAATTGAGATAAAATTATGAAACTTGGTGGGTGTTTAGGTGTTGCCACGCACTATCTATTGATATTGAAATGGCGACGATCGGACAATTAGTCCGGGAGTTATGGCCGTTTGAATTTTGCAGAATGTACCAAAGTGACGGAGGCGCCGAGATCTCTTTACGGAATTCTCTCGTATTTTTAACTATGTTCCAGTATAGCTATAATTATGAAACTTGGTGGGTGTTTAGGTGTTGCCACACACTATCTTTTCATGTTGGTTTGATCACTGCCGGACAATTAGTCCGGGAGTTATGGCCGTTTGAAGTTTGCCAATTTTGGCGCCCTGGGCAGGTGCCCGTTTTACCGAAATTTTAATTATAACTGAAAACAAATCGTGCCAAAGGACACTTAAGAGCACCAATAGCCCACGTACCAAGCGGCTAAGTCGTCGGCTATATAGAACTGGAGATACGGGAGGCGCAATTTACATTGTCATTGGGTAGAGCGGTAGGGGGCGCTATCCGGTTTTACAGGGTGCACGTTTTAACTATGTTCCAATTGAGATAAAATTATGAAACTTGGTGGGTGTTTAGGTGTTGCCACGCACTATCTATTGATATTGAAATGGCGACGATCGGACAATTAGTCCGGGAGTTATGGCCGTTTGAATTTTGCAGAATGTACCAAAGTGACGGAGGCGCCGAGATCTCTTTACGGAATTCTCTCGTATTTTTAACTATGTTCCAGTATAGCTATAATTATGAAACTTGGTGGGTGTTTAGGTGTTGCCACACACTATCTTTTCATGTTGGTTTGATCACTGCCGGACAATTAGTCCGGGAGTTATGGCCGTTTGAAGTTTGCCAATTTTGGCGCCCTGGGCAGGTGCCCGTTTTACCGAAATTTTAATTATAACTGAAAACAAATCGTGCCAAAGGACACTTAAGAGCACCAATAGCCCACGTACCAAGCGGCTAAGTCGTCGGCTATATAGAACTGGAGATACGGAGGCGCAATTTACATTGTCATTGGGTAGAGCGGTAGGGGGCGCTATCCGGTTTTACAGGTAGCACGTTTTAACTATGTTCCAATTGAGATAAAATTATGAAACTTGGTGGGTGTTTAGGTGTTGCCACGCACTATCTATTGATATTGAAATGGCGACGATCGGACAATTAGTCCGGGAGTTATGGCCGTTTGAATTTTGCAGAATGTACCAAAGTGACGGAGGCGCCGAGATCTCTTTACGGAATTCTCTCGTATTTTTAACTATGTTCCAGTATAGCTATAGTTATGAAACTTGGTGGGTGTTTAGGTGTTGCCACACACTATCTTTTCATGTTGGTTTGATCACTGCCGGAAATTAGTCCGGGAGTTATGGCCGTTTGAAGTTTGCCAATTTTGGCGCCCTGGGCAGGTGCCCGTTTTACCGAAATTTTAATTATAACTGAAAACAAATCGTGCCAAAGGACACTTAAGAGCACCAATAGCCCACGTACCAAGCGGCTAAGTCGTCGGCTATATAGAACTGGAGATACGGGAGGCGCAATTTACATTGTCATTGGGTAGAGCGGTAGGGGCGCTATCCGTTTTACAGGGTGCACGTTTTAACTATGTTCCAATTGAGATAAAATTATGAAACTTGGTGGGTGTTTAGGTGTTGCCACGCACTATCTATTGATATTGAAATGGCGACGATCGGACAATTAGTCCGGGAGTTATGGCCGTTTGAATTTTGCAGAATGTACCAAAGTGACGGAGGCGCCGAGATCTCTTTACGGAATTCTCTCGTATTTTTAACTATGTTCCAGTATAGCTATAATTATGAAACTTGGTGGGTGTTTAGGTGTTGCCACACACTATCTTTTCATGTTGGTTTGATCACTGCCGGACAATTAGTCCGGGAGTTATGGCCGTTTGAAGTTTGCCAATTTTGGCGCCCTGGGCAGGTGCCCGTTTTACCGAAATTTTAATTATAACTGAAAACAAATCGTGCCAAAGGACACTTAAGAGCACCAATAGCCCACGTACCAAGCGGCTAAGTCGTCGGCTATATAGAACTGGAGATACGGGAGGCGCAATTTACATTGTCATTGGGTAGAGCGGTAGGGGGCGCTATCCGGTTTTACAGGGTGCACGTTTTAACTATGTTCCAATTGAGATAAAATTATGAAACTTGGTGGGTGTTTAGGTGTTGCCACGCACTATCTATTGATATTGAAATGGCGACGATCGGACAATTAGTCCGGGAGTTATGGCCGTTTGAATTTTGCAGAATGTACCAAAGTGACGGAGGCGCCGAGATCTCTTTACGGAATTCTCTCGTATTTTTAACTATGTTCCAGTATAGCTATAATTATGAAACTTGGTGGGTGTTTAGGTGTTGCCACACACTATCTTTTCATGTTGGTTTGATCACTGCCGGACAATTAGTCCGGGAGTTATGGCCGTTTGAAGTTTGCCAATTTTGGCGCCCTGGGCAGGTGCCCGTTTTACCGAAATTTTAATTATAACTGAAAACAAATCGTGCCAAAGGACACTTAAGAGCACCAATAGCCCACGTACCAAGCGGCTAAGTCGTCGGCTATATAGAACTGGAGATACGGGAGGCGCAATTTACATTGTCATTGGTAGAGCGGTAGGGGGCGCTATCCGGTTTTACAGGGTGCACGTTTTAACTATGTTCCAATTGAGATAAAATTATGAAACTTGGTGGGTGTTTAGGTGTTGCCACGCACTATCTATTGATATTGAAATGGCGACGATCGGACAATTAGTCCGGGAGTTATGGCCGTTTGAATTTTGCAGAATGTACCAAAGTGACGGAGGCGCCGAGATCTCTTTACGGAATTCTCTCGTATTTTTAACTATGTTCCAGTATAGCTATAATTATGAAACTTGGTGGGTGTTTAGGTGTTGCCACACACTATCTTTTCATGTTGGTTTGATCACTGCCGGACAATTAGTCCGGGAGTTATGGCCGTTTGAAGTTTGCCAATTTTGGCGCCCTGGGCAGGTGCCCGTTTTACCGAAATTTTAATTATAACTGAAAACAAATCGTGCCAAAGGACACTTAAGAGCACCAATAGCCCACGTACCAAGCGGCTAAGTCGTCGGCTATATAGAACTGGAGATACGGGAGGCGCAATTTACATTGTCATTGGGTAGAGCGGTAGGGGGCGCTATCCGGTTTTACAGGGTGCACGTTTTAACTATGTTCCAATTGAGATAAAATTATGAAACTTGGTGGGTGTTTAGGTGTTGCCACGCACTATCTATTGATATTGAAATGGCGACGATCGGACAATTAGTCCGGGAGTTATGGCCGTTTGAATTTTGCAGAATGTACCAAAGTGACGGAGGCGCCGAGATCTCTTTACGGAATTCTCTCGTATTTTTAACTATGTTCCAGTATAGCTATAATTATGAAACTTGGTGGGTGTTTAGGTGTTGCCACACACTATCTTTTCATGTTGGTTTGATCACTGCCGGACAATTAGTCCGGGAGTTATGGCCGTTTGAAGTTTGCCAATTTTGGCGCCCTGGGCAGGTGCCCGTTTTACCGAAATTTTAATTATAACTGAAAACAAATCGTGCCAAAGGACACTTAAGAGCACCAATAGCCCACGTACCAAGCGGCTAAGTCGTCGGCTATATAGAACTGGAGATACGGGAGGCGCAATTTACATTGTCATTGGGTAGAGCGGTAGGGGGCGCTATCCGGTTTTACAGGGTGCACGTTTTAACTATGTTCCAATTGAGATAAAATTATGAAACTTGGTGGGTGTTTAGGTGTTGCCACGCACTATCTATTGATATTGAAATGGCGACGATCGGACAATTAGTCCGGGAGTTATGGCCGTTTGAATTTTGCAGAATGTACCAAAGTGACGGAGGCGCCGAGATCTCTTTACGGAATTCTCTCGTATTTTTAACTATGTTCCAGTATAGCTATAATTATGAAACTTGGTGGGTGTTTAGGTGTTGCCACACACTATCTTTTCATGTTGGTTTGATCACTGCCGGACAATTAGTCCGGGAGTTATGGCCGTTTGAAGTTTGCCAATTTTGGCGCCCTGGGCAGGTGCCCGTTTTACCGAAATTTTAATTATAACTGAAAACAAATCGTGCCAAAGGACACTTAAGAGCACCAATAGCCCACGTACCAAGCGGCTAAGTCGTCGGCTATATAGAACTGGAGATACGGGAGGCGCAATTTACATTGTCATTGGGTAGAGCGGTAGGGGGCGCTATCCGGTTTTACAGGGTGCACGTTTTAACTATGTTCCAATTGAGATAAAATTATGAAACTTGGTGGGTGTTTAGGTGTTGCCACGCACTATCTATTGATATTGAAATGGCGACGATCGGACAATTAGTCCGGGAGTTATGGCCGTTTGAATTTTGCAGAATGTACCAAAGTGACGGAGGCGCCGAGATCTCTTTACGGAATTCTCTCGTATTTTTAACTATGTTCCAGTATAGCTATAATTATGAAACTTGGTGGGTGTTTAGGTGTTGCCACACACTATCTTTTCATGTTGGTTTGATCACTGCCGGACAATTAGTCCGGGAGTTATGGCCGTTTGAAGTTTGCCAATTTTGGCGCCCTGGGCAGGTGCCCGTTTTAACCGAAATTTTAATTATAACTGAAAACAAATCGTGCCAAAGGACACTTAAGAGCACCAATAGCCCACGTACCAAGCGGCTAAGTCGTCGGCTATATAGAACTGGAGATACGGGAGGCGCAATTTACATTGTCATTGGGTAGAGCGGTAGGGGGCGCTATCCGGTTTTACAGGGTGCACGTTTTAACTATGTTCCAATTGAGATAAAATTATGAAACTTGGTGGGTGTTTAGGTGTTGCCACGCACTATCTATTGATATTGAAATGGCGACGATCGGACAATTAGTCCGGGAGTTATGGCCGTTTGAATTTTGCAGAATGTACCAAAGTGACGGAGGCGCCGAGATCTCTTTACGGAATTCTCTCGTATTTTTAACTATGTTCCAGTATAGCTATAATTATGAAACTTGGTGGGTGTTTAGGTGTTGCCACACACTATCTTTTCATGTTGGTTTGATCACTGCCGGACAATTAGTCCGGGAGTTATGGCCGTTTGAAGTTTGCCAATTTTGGCGCCCTGGGCAGGTGCCCGTTTTACCGAAATTTTAATTATAACTGAAAACAAATCGTGCCAAAGGACACTTAAGAGCACCAATAGCCCACGTACCAAGCGGCTAAGTCGTCGGCTATATAGAACTGGAGATACGGGAGGCGCAATTTACATTGTCATTGGGTAGAGCGGTAGGGGGCGCTATCCGGTTTTACAGGGTGCACGTTTTAACTATGTTCCAATTGAGATAAAATTATGAAACTTGGTGGGTGTTTAGGTGTTGCCACGCACTATCTATTGATATTGAAATGGCGACGATCGGACAATTAGTCCGGGAGTTATGGCCGTTTGAATTTTGCAGAATGTACCAAAGTGACGGAGGCGCCGAGATCTCTTTACGGAATTCTCTCGTATTTTTAACTATGTTCCAGTATAGCTATAATTATGAAACTTGGTGGGTGTTTAGGTGTTGCCACACACTATCTTTTCATGTTGGTTTGATCACTGCCGGACAATTAGTCCGGGAGTTATGGCCGTTTGAAGTTTGCCAATTTTGGCGCCCTGGGCAGGTGCCCGTTTTACCGAAATTTTAATTATAACTGAAAACAAATCGTGCCAAAGGACACTTAAGAGCACCAATAGCCCACGTACCAAGCGGCTAAGTCGTCGGCTATATAGAACTGGAGATACGGGAGGCGCAATTTACATTGTCATTGGGTAGAGCGGTAGGGGGCGCTATCCGGTTTTACAGGGTGCACGTTTTAACTATGTTCCAATTGAGATAAAATTATGAAACTTGGTGGGTGTTTAGGTGTTGCCACGCACTATCTATTGATATTGAAATGGCGACGATCGGACAATTAGTCCGGGAGTTATGGCCGTTTGAATTTTGCAGAATGTACCAAAGTGACGGAGGCGCCGAGATCTCTTTACGGAATTCTCTCGTATTTTTAACTATGTTCCAGTATAGCTATAATTATGAAACTTGGTGGGTGTTTAGGTGTTGCCACACACTATCTTTTCATGTTGGTTTGATCACTGCCGGACAATTAGTCCGGGAGTTATGGCCGTTTGAAGTTTGCCAATTTTGGCGCCCTGGGCAGGTGCCCGTTTTACCGAAATTTTAATTATAACTGAAAACAAATCGTGCCAAAGGACACTTAAGAGCACCAATAGCCCACGTACCAAGCGGCTAAGTCGTCGGCTATATAGAACTGGAGATACGGGAGGCGCAATTTACATTGTCATTGGGTAGAGCGGTAGGGGGCGCTATCCGGTTTTACAGGGTGCACGTTTTAACTATGTTCCAATTGAGATAAAATTATGAAACTTGGTGGGTGTTTAGGTGTTGCCACGCACTATCTATTGATATTGAAATGGCGACGATCGGACAATTAGTCCGGGAGTTATGGCCGTTTGAATTTTGCAGAATGTACCAAAGTGACGGAGGCGCCGAGATCTCTTTACGGAATTCTCTCGTATTTTTAACTATGTTCCAGTATAGCTATAATTATGAAACTTGGTGGGTGTTTAGGTGTTGCCACACACTATCTTTTCATGTTGGTTTGATCACTGCCGGACAATTAGTCCGGGAGTTATGGCCGTTTGAAGTTTGCCAATTTTGGCGCCCTGGGCAGGTGCCCGTTTTACCGAAATTTTAATTATAACTGAAAACAAATCGTGCCAAAGGACACTTAAGAGCACCAATAGCCCACGTACCAAGCGGCTAAGTCGTCGGCTATATAGAACTGGAGATACGGGAGGCGCAATTTTACATTGTCATTGGGTAGAGCGGTAGGGGGCGCTATCCGGTTTTACAGGGTGCACGTTTTAACTATGTTCCAATTGAGATAAAATTATGAAACTTGGTGGGTGTTTAGGTGTTGCCACGCACTATCTATTGATATTGAAATGGCGACGATCGGACAATTAGTCCGGAGTTAGGCCGTTTGAATTTTGCAGAATGTACCAAAGTGACGGAGGCGCCGAGATCTCTTACGGAATTCTCTCGTATTTTTAACTATGTTCCATATAGCTATAATTATGAAACTTGGTGGGTGTTTAGGTGTTGCCACACACTATCTTTTCATGTTGGTTTGATCACTGCCGGACAATTATCCGGGAGTTAGGCGTTTGAAGTTTGCCAATTTTGGCGCCCTGGGCAGGTGCCCGTTTTACCGAAATTTTAATATAACTGAAAACAAATCGTGCCAAAGGACACTTAAGAGCACCAATAGCCCACGTACCAAGCGGCTAAGTCGTCGGCTATATAGAACTGGAGATACGGGAGGCGCAATTTACATTGTCATTGGGTAGAGCGGTAGGGGCGCTATTCCTGTTTTACAGGGAGCACGTTTTAACTATGTTCCAATTGAGATAAAATTATGAAACTTGGTGGGTGTTTAGGTGTTGCCACGCACTATCTATTGATATTGAAATGGCGACGATCGGACAATTAGTCCGGGAGTTATGGCCGTTTGAATTTTGCAGAATGTACCAAAGTGACGGAGGCGCCGAGATCTCTTTACGGAATTCTCTCGTATTTTTAACTATGTTCCAGTATAGCTATAATTATGAAACTTGGTGGGTGTTTAGGTGTTGCCACACACTATCTTTTCATGTTGGTTTGATCACTGCCGGACAATTAGTCCGGGAGTTATGGCCGTTTGAAGTTTGCCAATTTTGGCGCCCTGGGCAGGTGCCCGTTTTAACCGAAATTTTAATTATAACTGAAAACAAATCGTGCCAAAGGACACTTAAGAGCACCAATAGCCCACGTACCAAGCGGCTAAGTCGTCGGCTATATAGAACTGGAGATACGGGAGGCGCAATTTACATTGTCATTGGGTAGAGCGGTAGGGGGCGCTATCCGGTTTTACAGGGTGCACGTTTTAACTATGTTCCAATTGAGATAAAATTATGAAACTTGGTGGGTGTTTAGGTGTTGCCACGCACTATCTATTGATATTGAAATGGCGACGATCGGACAATTAGTCCGGGAGTTATGGCCGTTTGAATTTTGCAGAATGTACCAAAGTGACGGAGGCGCCGAGATCTCTTTACGGAATTCTCTCGTATTTTTAACTATGTTCCAGTATAGCTATAATTATGAAACTTGGTGGGTGTTTAGGTGTTGCCACACACTATCTTTTCATGTTGGTTTGATCACTGCCGGACAATTAGTCCGGGAGTTATGGCCGTTTGAAGTTTGCCAATTTTGGCGCCCTGGGCAGGTGCCCGTTTTACCGAAATTTTAATTATAACTGAAAACAAATCGTGCCAAAGGACACTTAAGAGCACCAATAGCCCACGTACCAAGCGGCTAAGTCGTCGGCTATATAGAACTGGAGATACGGGAGGCGCAATTTACATTGTCATTGGGTAGAGCGGTAGGGGGCGCTATCCGGTTTTACAGGGTGCACGTTTTAACTATGTTCCAATTGAGATAAAATTATGAAACTTGGTGGGTGTTTAGGTGTTGCCACGCACTATCTATTGATATTGAAATGGCGACGATCGGACAATTAGTCCGGGAGTTATGGCCGTTTGAATTTTGCAGAATGTACCAAAGTGACGGAGGCGCCGAGATCTCTTTACGGAATTCTCTCGTATTTTTAACTATGTTCCAGTATAGCTATAATTATGAAACTTGGTGGGTGTTTAGGTGTTGCCACACACTATCTTTTCATGTTGGTTTGATCACTGCCGGACAATTAGTCCGGGAGTTATGGCCGTTTGAAGTTTGCCAATTTTGGCGCCCTGGGCAGGTGCCCGTTTTACCGAAATTTTAATTATAACTGAAAACAAATCGTGCCAAAGGACACTTAAGAGCACCAATAGCCCACGTACCAAGCGGCTAAGTCGTCGGCTATATAGAACTGGAGATACGGGAGGCGCAATTTACATTGTCATTGGGTAGAGCGGTAGGGGGCGCTATCCGGTTTTACAGGGTGCACGTTTTAACTATGTTCCAATTGAGATAAAATTATGAAACTTGGTGGGTGTTTAGGTGTTGCCACGCACTATCTATTGATATTGAAATGGCGACGATCGGACAATTAGTCCGGGAGTTATGGCCGTTTGAATTTTGCAGAATGTACCAAAGTGACGGAGGCGCCGAGATCTCTTTACGGAATTCTCTCGTATTTTTAACTATGTTCCAGTATAGCTATAATTATGAAACTTGGTGGGTGTTTAGGTGTTGCCACACACTATCTTTTCATGTTGGTTTGATCACTGCCGGACAATTAGTCCGGGAGTTATGGCCGTTTGAAGTTTGCCAATTTTGGCGCCCTGGGCAGGTGCCCGTTTTACCGAAATTTTAATTATAACTGAAAACAAATCGTGCCAAAGGACACTTAAGAGCACCAATAGCCCACGTACCAAGCGGCTAAGTCGTCGGCTATATAGAACTGGAGATACGGGAGGCGCAATTTACATTGTCATTGGGTAGAGCGGTAGGGGGCGCTATCCGGTTTTACAGGGTGCACGTTTTAACTATGTTCCAATTGAGATAAAATTATGAAACTTGGTGGGTGTTTAGGTGTTGCCACGCACTATCTATTGATATTGAAATGGCGACGATCGGACAATTAGTCCGGGAGTTATGGCCGTTTGAATTTTGCAGAATGTACCAAAGTGACGGAGGCGCCGAGATCTCTTTACGGAATTCTCTCGTATTTTTAACTATGTTCCAGTATAGCTATAATTATGAAACTTGGTGGGTGTTTAGGTGTTGCCACACACTATCTTTTCATGTTGGTTTGATCACTGCCGGACAATTAGTCCGGGAGTTATGGCCGTTTGAAGTTTGCCAATTTTGGCGCCCTGGGCAGGTGCCCGTTTTACCGAAATTTTAATTATAACTGAAAACAAATCGTGCCAAAGGACACTTAAGAGCACCAATAGCCCACGTACCAAGCGGCTAAGTCGTCGGCTATATAGAACTGGAGATACGGGAGGCGCAATTTACATTGTCATTGGGTAGAGCGGTAGGGGGCGCTATCCGGTTTTACAGGGTGCACGTTTTAACTATGTTCCAATTGAGATAAAATTATGAAACTTGGTGGGTGTTTAGGTGTTGCCACGCACTATCTATTGATATTGAAATGGCGACGATCGGACAATTAGTCCGGGAGTTATGGCCGTTTGAATTTTGCAGAATGTACCAAAGTGACGGAGGCGCCGAGATCTCTTTACGGAATTCTCTCGTATTTTTAACTATGTTCCAGTATAGCTATAATTATGAAACTTGGTGGGTGTTTAGGTGTTGCCACACACTATCTTTTCATGTTGGTTTGATCACTGCCGGACAATTAGTCCGGGAGTTATGGCCGTTTGAAGTTTGCCAATTTTGGCGCCCTGGGCAGGTGCCCGTTTTACCGAAATTTTAATTATAACTGAAAACAAATCGTGCCAAAGGACACTTAAGAGCACCAATAGCCCACGTACCAAGCGGCTAAGTCGTCGGCTATATAGAACTGGAGATACGGGAGGCGCAATTTACATTGTCATTGGGTAGAGCGGTAGGGGGCGCTATCCGGTTTTACAGGGTGCACGTTTTAACTATGTTCCAATTGAGATAAAATTATGAAACTTGGTGGGTGTTTAGGTGTTGCCACGCACTATCTATTGATATTGAAATGGCGACGATCGGACAATTAGTCCGGGAGTTATGGCCGTTTGAATTTTGCAGAATGTACCAAAGTGACGGAGGCGCCGAGATCTCTTTACGGAATTCTCTCGTATTTTTAACTATGTTCCAGTATAGCTATAATTATGAAACTTGGTGGGTGTTTAGGTGTTGCCACACACTATCTTTTCATGTTGGTTTGATCACTGCCGGACAATTAGTCCGGGAGTTATGGCCGTTTGAAGTTTGCCAATTTTGGCGCCCTGGGCAGGTGCCCGTTTTACCGAAATTTTAATTATAACTGAAAACAAATCGTGCCAAAGGACACTTAAGAGCACCAATAGCCCACGTACCAAGCGGCTAAGTCGTCGGCTATATAGAACTGGAGATACGGGAGGCGCAATTTACATTGTCATTGGGTAGAGCGGTAGGGGGCGCTATCCGGTTTTACAGGGTGCACGTTTTAACTATGTTCCAATTGAGATAAAATTATGAAACTTGGTGGGTGTTTAGGTGTTGCCACGCACTATCTATTGATATTGAAATGGCGACGATCGGACAATTAGTCCGGGAGTTATGGCCGTTTGAATTTTGCAGAATGTACCAAAGTGACGGAGGCGCCGAGATCTCTTTACGGAATTCTCTCGTATTTTTAACTATGTTCCAGTATAGCTATAATTATGAAACTTGGTGGGTGTTTAGGTGTTGCCACACACTATCTTTTCATGTTGGTTTGATCACTGCCGGACAATTAGTCCGGGAGTTATGGCCGTTTGAAGTTTGCCAATTTTGGCGCCCTGGGCAGGTGCCCGTTTTACCGAAATTTTAATTATAACTGAAAACAAATCGTGCCAAAGGACACTTAAGAGCACCAATAGCCCACGTACCAAGCGGCTAAGTCGTCGGCTATATAGAACTGGAGATACGGGAGGCGCAATTTACATTGTCATTGGGTAGAGCGGTAGGGGGCGCTATCCGGTTTTACAGGGTGCACGTTTTAACTATGTTCCAATTGAGATAAAATTATGAAACTTGGTGGGTGTTTAGGTGTTGCCACGCACTATCTATTGATATTGAAATGGCGACG
>JAWZYV010009985.1:0-20566 GCA_038373885.1 Cheiracanthium punctorium | reverse complement strand
AAGTCTGACAGCTCTCGAAGAGACCGTGTCTTCTGCACTTGACAGAAAGTTGGTGGACAAGCTGATTGTGGCTAATGTTCCGCCTCGCAAGGAACACACCCTTGCCAGATTACCTAGTGGCTGGTTGAAGAAAGTCAGAGTCAGACAGTTTGAGGTGAGTCCGGAAGAAATAAATATTTGTTCAGTAGTAATGTTAAGATTTACCAAATTCGCGTTGTTATTTAACTAATAATTTTCCGGAGTGTATAGTTGCAAACAGAAGTACAAAGTGTCTTGTATTACGTTTTGGTAGATCTGCATGTTAGTGTATGCATAAACTGCAGTGACGTGTTTCTATTTTTTCACGGCATCAAACAGAAAAGACAGTTTACTTCGGTACTTTTGATTACAATCTACACATAAGTAAAAGTCTTGTTCATTCACTTTTCTTAAGTATGAGAAAAGAGACATAACTTTCACTATATTATTCTATTATTAAGAAACCCTCTAAAAACTCTTCTGTCTTACGAACTTCGGAAATGATGGAATAGCGTTTGTCTACGGGTGTCGCTTACTTAAACTGCTTTTACAATATATTTTATGTTACTTTCTTATTATAATTTTACTATCAGATCTTGAATTCGAAGATGTCCGGTGATTTTATCTGGTATGGCAATACTTTCGAAGGCCAAGCTCAAAGTTTGCTCTGGATTGCTGCTAAGAAGGTGTTGAAATTTATGTGTGTGTAATGGCGTACGCAGGGTGTGGGCCACGGGGCTCGAGCCCCGCCCCCTGAAATTTTCAGACTAAAAAGCATTTTTTTTAAATAATAATAAAAGTGGGTGTTACATAAAAATGTAACACTATTAGCAGATATCAACAACACATGTGTTTGTAAACAACACAACTCTTTGCCACTCACGGCAAGAGAAATATTTAAACGTCATCAATCGCGCCTTGCGAACGTCCCCAGTCTGTGAAACGCTACGTCATAGGAGAAACTGGTTTTCCGTATCTCCGATCAGCAGAGTCGAAAGGAATGACTCCGAGACGAAAGAGGAAAATTTCCTCACGCGTAGTCTGGCAACAGTTTTTAAAATAAGTACGTTGAGAGACGCTAAGAAATCAGAGTTAAAAAAAAGTCGTGATGTGAGGTGTGTGTGTTGCGGAGGGGCTCCCCATACATTCCAGTTTTAGGCTTCGAGCCATTTTGCAGCGTGGGGAGCCCCAGCCCAGGCTAATCTTCTGTCAAGTTCTAAATGGAAAACTCAAGAAATAATTTTGACACCTGAATTTTATTCAACGACAATGGTGAATGAAACACTGATCTTAAAAGAAAGTGAATGTCACGTGTCTACATACAAACCAACGACATGTACGTCAAATATGGTGAAGATTTCTGCAAATCCCAAAAATTAACATAGATGATGTGTAGCATCGTCCCACGGTGAATGTGTTTAAAATTGTGTATTGTGTGTGTAGTATTGTAGCGAAATCTCGTTCTCCAGCAGAGGGCGTGAGCAAGCACTCTCTAACTAGTTGTCGATGTGAGAGAACGACAGACGAGTTTCGATTGTACTTCGATAAGCGCACACATGCGCATTCGTTTTGTAAAACTTCAATGTAAATATTATGTACATTTAATTAAATAGATTTAGTCAAGACTACCTCTCTTCGAGTCATTCATTTGAATATTTCGATTGACCACCTTCGATGAACCACCGACGTTAGTTTTGAATTGCCTTTCGAAAGTGCCCTTTTGTCGTCATGGTGCATAGCGGCCGGGAAGGGCCGAATGCTCTTTATTTGTGATCAACTACATTGTTCGAGATTCTAGTAAGGGAGGTAAGTCCGCATTTTGATTTCGATATGAGTCTTGACAAGTTGAAAAAAAAGAGATCGACCCAAAAGGGTCTTATAACGAAGTTGTTTGGAAAAATTGATGAAAGTTTGAAATCGGAAGTAGATCCGAAAAAACTAAAACTTTTATTAAATCAGTTGATAGAAAAAACAGATCATATTAAATTGGTTGATTCTGAAATTTTGAACGAAATTGATGTCAAGGAAGTAGAAACGGAAGTGGAAGCTTCCGAAGAGTATTTGGATAATTTGATAGCTTATAAATGTAAACTGTGCGATAGGATTGAAGAATTAGATCGTGATAAAGTTCATGTTCCAAATTCAAGTGCCAACGGTAAAGTAACAACTTCGTCGATCGCTTCGAATCAAACCTTTGAAGTTACCAACTCGATAAAACTGCCAAAGCTGACAGTAAATAAATTTTTCGGTGATACATCACTCTGGCTAGAATTTATAGGCCAATTTGAAAACACAATTGATAAAAACCCAAATCTGAATAAAATTGAAAAATTGATCTATTTGAAAAATTGTCTTGGAGGATCTGCTGCCAAAGCTGTTTCGGGCTTAGCATTGAAAGATGAAAATTATGACGCTGCTTTTAAAATTTTACGTTCGAGGTTTGGACAAAATAATCTGTTAATCAACTCTCATTTGGGAAAACTGTTAGATATCCCCCCTGTCAGAGATTCGAGCGATACTACGGGTTTGAGAAAACTGTTTGACCGTGCCGAAATCCAAGTTAGGAATCTTGAATCATTGGGAATTGATTCAAAATCATATGGAAACCTCCTAGTACCAATCCTTTTAAAAATATTGCCACCCGATCTGACATTAGAGTATAGCAGATCAAATAAGTCAGAAAGTTGGAATCTTGAAACTCTTTTGAAATTTTTGGAAGACGAAATCCTTAGCCGCGAAAGAGCACTTGCTGTTTATTCGGGTAGAAATTCCCTGCGCGCAGATAGACTAGGTCAAGGTCGTGAGTTCCGAGTCCGAAGCGCTGATTCACCGAAATATAGAAACAGCGTTTCGAAGACTCCGACTTCCGCTCACGAACTGCTAACCAATATTAGTTCGAAATGCATCTTCTGCAAAAACCAGCATGACTCAGAGAACTGTGGGGAGGGTACCGTTGAAGCTAGGAGAGAGCTTTTGAAAAGAGAAGCCAGATGCCTAAATTGCTTGATTCCATCACACCGGGCTAATGAATGTCGCCAGAGAGACGGTTGCTCCTTCTGCGGGAATAAATATAAACATTCGAAAGCCATTTGTTATCGGTTTCATAATAAAACAAAAAGGGAAAATCCCATAGACGCCAATTCGCTTCCAGAGGCGTCCGCTCCGCATGATACGGCCGTCTCGTCCTGTCAAATTGAGAAAAATAGCAACACTAAGAGAATTTTTCTCCAAACGGCGGCTGTCTCCGCACGTAATAAAAATAATCTTTTCGAAAATGTAAGATTGTTATTCGACAGTGGCTCCATGCGCAGTTTCATAACGAAAGATGTTTCTAGAAAGTTAAAACTTCCTTTCATTCGCAAAGAGTTGCTTTCGGTCCATTCCTTTGGTGGTGAAACACCTATGGAAAAGTCCTTTGACGTTGTCCGGGTCAAATTAGAAAATAGAAATGACCCGAATCTAAACGTATATGTCGAGGTGTTAGAAATCGAAGAAATTTCATCAGCACAAATTTCTCCTCCGGATGTTGATCTAATAAATAAAATCAAAGATTTGAGGAGTCTGAAATTGTCGGACACCTACACAGAAAACGGAAATGATAAAATCTCAATTCTAATTGGGGCAGACTATTATTATTCTCTAATTTCGGGAAGAATAAAACGGATTAATAAACAGCTAGTCGCAACCGAAACTTTGTTCGGATGGTGTTTGTTGGGGAAGGGTGAAACTAAGTCCATGGATTCCTTGGCGATGAAAGTTATAGTTGAAGAAAGCAATATCTCTGAAGATATTAAAAAATTCTGGCAGTTGGAAAGCCTCGGAATTGAATCTGAAATTGAAACTTCTGATCCACTTAGTGACAGAAGCTTGAAAAAATATGAATCTAGTGTCGTACACCAAAATAAAACATATAAAGTACGATTACCTTGGAAATCTGAAAAGGGACATCTGTTACAAAACAATCGTGAAATCGCTCTTGAAAGATTTTCTAGACTCTGTTCGAAGTTTCGAAATGACCGAACTTTGTTTTCAGAATATAAAAAGGTCATTGATGATTACCTCACCCAAAACATCATCGAGCCGGTTTATGAAAATGCCGAACCTGAAGTTAAATATCCAGAGTTTTATTTGCCCCACAGAGCTGTAATACGCGAAGATCGAGAAACAAGCAGACTCAGAGTAGTTTTCGATGCGTCGAGTCATAGTAAAGGAAACTTATCATTGAATGACTGCTTGGAAATAGGGCCTAACCTCTACCCCGACCTGTTTGAACTTTTACTCAAGTTTAGAGAATACCCAGTAGCCTTTACGACCGATATCAAACAAGCCTTTCTCAGAATCGAAATCGACGAAAGGGATAGAGATGTCACAAAATTTTTTTTGGTCGGATTCACCTAGTTTCGAATCTCAATCCCCACACGTATATCGGTTCACTCGAGTGTTATTTGGACTAAATTGTTCCCCGTTTTTACTCGGTTGCCACGATTAAACATCATTTGAGAAAGTTTGCCGACAAATTTCCCGACACTTGTGAATTACTAAATGAATCTTGTTATGTCGATGACATTATTACGGGATCTAGTGACGCCGACAGTGCATTTGCTACTAGCAAAGAATGTATCAGGATTTTTGAAGAGGCAAATATGCAATTACATAAATGGAAAACCAATTCGGAAATTTTAAGGAAACTTTGGCAAGACGATGGCATATCTGTAGAAACAACTAGAGACGTTTTAGGACAGACTGGTATAACTTCTAAAGTTTTGGGTATCGCGTGGGATACTGAAAAGGATGGCTTTTATTTTGATACGCATAACTTACAGAAGTTCCTCCGAAAGCAAATAAATTCGAAACGTTTTCTGCTACAAGTAGCTGGGCGTATATTCGATCCTGTAGGATTCATTACCCCATTTGTAATAAGAATCAAATTTCTAATTCAGCAAGTTTGGCAATTAGGTCTTCAATGGGATGAACTATTGCCCCTTGAATTTCGAGAAAAGTTTAATAAATGGTGCGAAGAACTGTCTAGCCTTGAAGCCATTCTCGTTCCTCGGTGTTATCTTACACAAAATAATTTCGATGAAGTCCAGTTACATTGTTTCTCAGACGCCTCGAAAATAGCCTATGGGACAGTTGCTTACTTGAGAATTAAAAATTCAGACAAGACCTTTCACACTAGCTTTGTGGCATCCAGAAGTCGAGTCGCTCCTTTGAAGATTCTTTCCTTGCCTCGACTAGAGCTCATGGGAGCACTTTTGTCGGCTAGATTATGTCGCAAGATTCTGAAAACACTAAAGTTCGTAAAGTCTTGCTATTTTTGGACAGACTCTTCTATCGTATACCATTGGATTAGAAACAATCCATTAAAATTTAAGCCGTTTGTGCAGCATAGAGTGGAAGAGATTCATAAATTGTCCGAACCCTCGAACTGGTTCCATTGTCCAGGAAAACTGAACCCTGCTGATTTGATCACAAGAGGATCTTCTATCGAAAAACTGAGAGGAAATGATATGTGGTGGCTTGGGCCAGTATTCTTAAGGCAGCCAACTAACTGCTGGCCTCGAGACGAAAAGTGTCCGATGAACAACGAGGAGTTAGAATTGAGGAGCAGATTTAAACACACTATTCAGAACAAATGTTCCGTAGAACCAAATGAAAAATTATTAGACCTGAAGAAGTTCAGTAACCTGACCAAACTACTTAGAGTTACTTCATATGTTCTAAGATTCGTATTCAACGTTAGACATACGACCAAGAGAAATGGAACCCTTTCTGCAGAAGAAATACAATTAGCCGAAGACTTTTGGATTCGAGATTCGCAAAGAGAATTTTTTGGTTCGGAAATTGCGAACTTGAAAAATAATCAAGGAATAAGATCTGATTCGTCGATTTACTCTTTAGCACCATTTTTGGACTCTAAGAAAATACTCAGGATCAAAGGTCGATTCGCTGAGTCAGATTTCTCTCTAGACGAAAAACAACCGATCCTCCTTCCTAAAATGTCGAGATTCACGGAGTTGTTGGTAAGAAAGGAACACGAAAAGGTAATGCATAGCGGAGTATCCCTAACGTTGACGAAAGTGAGAAAGAAATTCTGGATTCCTAAGGGACGACAATTAATAAAGAAGATTATCAGTAAATGTTTGATTTGCACGAAGTATTCAGCAAAACCTGCTGGCCAGATAACAGCTCCCTTACCCAAAGATAGAATATCCCAAACGCCTCCTTTTAATGTTTGCGGCGTTGATTTTGCTGGACCAATTTATGTTAAGAATGGTACGGGAACTATGAAATCTTATATAGCACTTTTCACTTGCGCGGTCACAAGAGCGATACATTTAGAGTTAGTTACAACAATGTCGACGAAATGCTTTTTGTTAGCCTTTAGGAGATTTGTGGCCAGACGAGGAAATTGTACTATTATATATTCGGATAATGCAAAGGCCTTTAAAAAGGCCAGTAGAGAACTAGAACACATCTCCGAAATATTGTTGAGTCATCAGTTGAAAGATTACATTTCTTCCCAAGGCATCACTTGGAAATTCATTGCGGAAAGATCCCCATGGTGGGGAGGATTCTATGAACGTTTAGTAAAGTCAGTGAAGGATCCGTTGCGAAAAATATTAGGTCGTGCACTGTTGAATTTTGAAGAGTTATCCACCTTACTGACTGAAATAGAAATGATTGTGAACATGAGACCGCTGACGTACGTTAACAATTCCCTGGACGAACCCTCGCCTTTGACGCCTTCTCATTTCTTAAACTTTGGAAGAAATGAAACAGAATTTCCAATAAGTTTGGTAGAACTTGAAGATACGTCTAGAGAATCTTTAACTCGAAGAAAGATGTACCAAACCCAACTTCTTAAGCAAGTCTGGAAGAAGTGGAGGAATCAATACTTACTAAATTTAAAAACTGCGTACCATCTTAAAACTCCTGAATCCTCCAAAGACATGAAAATTGGACAAGTCGTACTGATAGACGGAACATCAAAGTCGAAACTACTGTGGGA
Source organism: Cheiracanthium punctorium (assembly GCA_038373885.1). Classification (NCBI taxonomy): domain Eukaryota; kingdom Metazoa; phylum Arthropoda; class Arachnida; order Araneae; family Cheiracanthiidae; genus Cheiracanthium; species Cheiracanthium punctorium. The sequence goes on along the minus strand of JAWZYV010009985.1, from coordinate 13,536 downwards.
CTTGGGTATTATTCAGGAATCATTCACTGGAAGAGACGGACATGTTCGAGCTTGTTTAGTGAAAACTTCAAAGGGACTATTTAGGAAGCCCGTGCAACTCTTGTACCCACTTGAAGTGACTGATGAACTTTAAAGACAAGACCATATCCTTTTTTATGACAATAATCATTAACTTTTCTCATAATCTAGTATTCAGTGTTAATAATTTGCATCCTTTAAAGTTTATGTTTAGATTATTATTTACGTGGAGAATTCAAAATTTAAGTTCGATTGTTTGACATACAATTTAGTAGTTATGTTTGTTTATTCCTTACTAGACATTTGTATTGTATTTTCTTTCGAATTAGATTTGTGTAGGTGAACTCTCTTGAAGAGTTCAGGTGGGGAGTGTAGCGAAATCTCGCTCTCCAGCAGAGGGCGTGAGCAAGCACTCTCTAACTAGTTGTCGATGTGAGAGAACGACAGACGAGTTTCGATTGTACTTCGATAAGCGCACACATGCGCATTCGTTTTGTAAAACTTCAATGTAAATATTATGTACATTTAATTAAATAGATTTAGTCACGACTACCTCTCTTCGAGTCATTCATTTGAATATTTCGATTGACCACCTTCGATGAACCACCGACGTTAGTTTTGAATTGCCTTTCGAAAGTGCTCTTTTGTCGTCAAGTATTAAAGGTGCTTTTTACAAGACAACTTAGAAACTGTTTCGCATGGAGTGAAAAGCTCAAAGGACTTTTTTACAAAGCTTCTCATAAGAACTGTTAATGAGAATTTTGAACTGATTAGTCTCCTAGATAATGTGAAAGCTGCAAGACACAGTGTTTTGTAAAATTTCTTCGTAGAATATCTGCTATTCCAGAACTGGGTAAATATTATGTGAAATTCATAACTGGTATATTTTTGGGAGTAATTTCGTATCCCATACTTTTAAATGCAAGATTTGTTCACATTGTATACTCAGAATTTTCTAGTTAAAGTATCTTGGTTGAATTTTTAAATTCTGAAGTGATATCGATTTGATATTTTAAATTGATAATATGCCCATTGATTTTTTTTATTTTTAGTCAACTAAAGTTTAATTTTTTACTAATCTGTTCTTTGGACAAATTGAAATGAAAATCTTAATTGGCATGTTATCTCAGTGTGTGATAATTGAATCTCATTGTAGTCCACTAATTATTTAATTTCTAAAACTCAACTTAACTAGACTTTTAACATATTTCAGTTTGGGACAATTTTAATGATTTTCAATTATCACAGTGCACAAATGAGTGTTTGAGTATTATGACTTTTGCTTGAAGGTGCACTGGCTTTCAGCTTCATTTTTTTTTCAATTCCTATGTTAGTGTCAGGTATCAGAATTGAATTGAAATTTTGAATTATTTAGCATGTAGGGATCTCACATTTGAATGTTACACCCATTTAGTCAAGAAATGAATTAATGTTTTTGTCATTCATAATGATCAATAAAAACAAAGCTCAAAAATTTGAATTGCTTGATTTGGGTCAGTGAATTTTTAGGTAAATTTTACTTTTCAGCTTTTATCACATATAGGTTCTGAGTGTTAATTCCTTACCAGGTGAGTGTAATTAAAATAAGTTATTTTCGTCTCTCACAGTTCAGGTTTTAATGCCTAGGCGGCAAACTCCAATGTACTACTTTTTTCTGATCTGAATTTTGTTCAGAAGTACTTCTACCTCTCACATTTTACACCCTATCGATCATGGCAGTTAAGGTCAAAGGTTTTTAAAACCCACACCTTTTCAGTGGGCTTTTTGTTTGATCGTCAAATATTTCATTTTAAAAAGTGTTAAAGTTAATTTTATATTCATATTTGTTGAACGAATAGCCCATTTCTAGTTTTTTAAAGCCCGATCTTGAAGCAAGACGAATTTCTTCTTTGTAACTTTTTCATCTAGGCGAGCTGCGATTGAAATTTTAGCCTTATCCAGAAAAAAAAAATCGGAAAGGGTCAAAATTTCCGGAAGTGGTCCAAACTATTAAAAAGACAGAATTTTTCACAAAAAGACCTCATCATTATTATTTTGTTAACAAAATTCTAAATTTGGGGAGAGGAGAGGACTGGACCAGGGGGTCTGGTCCCCCCCCCCCTGTTTACGGCATTGGTCTAATCTATAAAATATTTATTTTAAGCCGGCTTTGCACGAATATCTTCCTACACCTTGCCCACCCCACCCACCGAAAAAAGTTTCTGCGTACGCCACTGTGTGTGTGTGTGTGTGTAACCAGCAGAAAATCAAAGAGGGTAAAATTATCACTAAAGGGATCAATTTTTGCAGTTTAGTTATTCAAAATTATTTTAGTATTGGTATTCATTGTTAAATGAATATTCCTGCTTTTTCAAAAATTACTGGATTTGCTGATTTAAGTACATAGCTTTTATTTCGTTTACTTTTGTATACATATGTGTGGGTGTATACGACATGTTTACATGGTGCTTATGATATGTTTTCAAAATACTGGATCCCAATATTACAAATGTACGGATGAAAGCTTTCTTTCCACATGCTGCTCCACGTCGGGATTCAAATCTAAATAGTTCATTGCACCATTCTAAAAAAATATCTATTCCGTTTTTGTTGGGTAAAGAATTATTTTGAAAGCTTTGTTTTGTCATAATTCATAACTCCGACTTGTTGTTCATCTTTGATGCACAGCACACGTTACAGAACTTCTAATACAAATGTTATATGACGTGGAATATTCTAGACCAGGGGTTTGGAACTGGCAGTCCTCGATGTCTTTTTTTGCGGCCCGCGAAACTTTCTGGGGAAATTTTTTTTTTCAAAGACAAATTTGATGCTCTTATTAAGGAAAGGAGTTTTTGTGTAAACCCATGTCAATTTCAGTATAGTAGCCGCCTCTCAGATTTTTCTATTACTCCAATACTCTCAATAACAGAGCTTAATGTAAACATCCTTCCTTTAGGAGTTGCAGCAGACATGCCCCAATTACCACTGAGGATTTTGTACGCGTTTATGTTAATCCTTCCCCTTTCGTAATTTAAAAGTTTTCAATTAAATTTTAGTCATTTTGCCGTTTTATATTGTATGGTGGTTGTACACTACTCCGACGTGGGCTTGGTATAGTTAGTTCGTCCGTCCTTTCATAGATGGCAACGTTTAAAATTACTAGCTTTTTCTTTGAATCGTAATTTAATACTTGTTTTTGTTTTACATAACTTAATAGAAGTTAGCAATATATTATCGATGTCTTAAATCCCTAGAGCCTCTAAAATATCTTGAGTAAGAGCCTGATTACGTTGCGGCCCATCACTAGACAGGTGTATATTCAATATCGGTTCTATAGCATTTGCAAGTTGGAAACCCTTGTTCTAGACAGCCAAGGTTCTTCCACATACAAAACCATGGCCATGTTATTCTTTGCTTGAAGAAGTTGGGAGACACTTAGACTCCGGCCTTTACAATGTAAATTTCTTTTTGCAGCTTCCTTTTGTCTACATGGCACAGCCTGTCTTTTCCTATTTGCCAGGGAAAATATATATATATATTATATATATATATATATATATATATATATAATATATATATATATATATATATATATATATATAATTCTCCTGTATATATATATATATAATATTCTCCTGTATATATATATATATATATATATATATATATATATATATAAAATTCTCCTGTCACAGTGTTAGTCACCTAGCTCCTCCGAAACCACTCGACCAATTTTAATGAAATTTTCTATGTATATTCGTTAGGTCTGAAAATAGGTTTTTAACTATGTCTCATACCCCTAAGTCATAAGGGTGGTCCACCCCAAAATTTTTAGCCCCAGAGTGCTATTAATTTCAATAAGGATTTCTGTGTAGACATTAGCGTGCCGAGTCAGAATCAAATGTGTTTGCCAGATAATGTGGAGAGGGGGGGGGGGGGAACGGTAATAAAATGTTGAAAGTCGCACAAGGTTTGCAATTTTTGATAATTGATCGCTAAATGTGGTGCCAAAACGCGACAATTTATTATAAATATATTTCGCGTATAGTTAAAAAACGCCTGGCGTATATTGTGAAAGAGTTTTATTAGGCGATTTTAATATAGATTTCTATTCCGAAGAAGTGCTCTGTGGAACAAGAAAGGAAAACACGGTACACTCATGGATTATGATGCCCATTCCAAACAGCATTTAAAATGTCTTTGCGGTATAGTTGGAATATGCTTACAGGAAGAATATGCCTGGCGAAGATTGTTAAACAGTTTCAGTAGGCGATTTTAAGATAGATTTCGATTCCAAAGATGTGTTTTATGGTATAAGAAAGAGTTGATTCCTATTTTAACGCCCCCCACTCTCGCCAACCTAAAAAATCCCCGTACTTTGGCGAGCTTTGCAGTCATGGGTCTCTGGGAGGATTACTTCCCACACATCGGCACGCCAAGAGATCGCCAACAATTTCACCCCCTTTTCAAGAAGGATAAGTCAGTGACCCTGCAGATCTAGACTCACGGAAAATAACACGAGGATGGCCCCTGTTCTAAAGAGGGGATGGCAAAAGCGGGAAGATAGCAACCCATAAATTACTCCAGCCAGTGTCACTGTGAAATCCGTGTGTGGTACATGCAACGCATTGAAGTACAGTATTTGAAGTATAGTATTTTGCAATGAATTTCGTGTATTGATTTCGGAGATGTCTAGCAAGGGTATAAAAGTTCTTTTATCAGCAGCAATAATTAAAACTTGTCTTTAGAAAAATATTTTAAAACGCTAGAAGCATCGCACTTACTATTGCTTGTTTTGAAAAAAAAATTTTAATATTTTATTCTTTTTTTTCACGATTTTAAAATTCGCTAATTTTAATTTAAAATGCGTGCACTCACTGTCTCAGGAAGGAAGGAAAAAAATAAAAGAAGGGAAATTTGAAGGAAGAAAGTTGCGTTAACTATTTACACATATTTACGTCAAAATTTACTTATTCGTTTTAGTTGTGGACGCAGGATCTTATTTTAGGCTGGGTATTCGGAGCACGTGACATGGCGCTTCCATTTTATAGTTGTCCTAGAAACTGCACAGATAGTATCAAAACACGTACTAAAATAATCTTTAACACATTATGAAGGTTTAATTTCTACCTGAAAATCAAGTAAATTATCTGAATATTTTAATTGAATCCAACAAATTATTCGAAGAATTTAGTTTCATAAATTGACATTTATTTTCTTATTTTATAAAGATAGTTGCAAGTTATGTATAAATTTAATAATATCTGATGCTGATAACTAATAAGTAGTTCGACAAAATCCTCTAAAGTTTTAGACATTCTAAAATTTAAACTTTTGGTCAGAGAAAAGAGAAAATCAGATTTTTTTTTTTTTTCGGAAACATACATCGTAATTTATTGTGTTCTCTTGAGTATTTATAGAGCCCGAAATATTTGACCCATTAACCGTATATAGAGCATTGAAAACTAAAATTTAAAAAAAAAAAACCTGTAAAATTTTTTAAAGCATTTTTTTAAAAGCATTTTCTTAAATTCATGTTAAATATTTTTTGCAATTCCCCTAAAGAACTCTTGAGCAATGTGACAGAGGCGTTTAAAAGTTTAATGTTAAGAAAATCTTCATGCACGGGTGATTTGTGAAACGTAAATTAATTTCATTTAAGTAATAGTCCGCAATAATTTTTTTTTCAGGGTTTCCCGCAAGTACCCTACAGAGGGTGTTCACACATTTTTGTAACGATTTTGCAAAGATATATATAGAAATAAATATAAGAATTTTATTTTCTAATGTGTTCAGTCTGATAGCACTTTCTTTGAACCATCATATTACATCTTGATTTCAAAGATGAAAGTCCTTTTCTTAAAACATCAAGGCTGATATTGCTACACTCCTCCATCCAGTGGTGCACACAGGGGAGGGGTCCAAGGGGTCCGGACCCCTCCCGAAAGAGTTGTCAATTTTCCTTCGTTAAATCGTCTTGTAATTTTTGCCTTTTAAATATGTTAGAATACACCACATTCTTATTTTCAACAATTAAGATAGATAAATAAAAACACAGTAAAAGGGGGTTACGATAAAACTATTGAAAAAATCCGCATTTTTTGTCACAGTTTTATGTGCTGGACTCCCTCCAAGAGAAAATCCTCTGTGCGCCACTGCCTCCATCACAATCTTGTAGTACTATAATCTTTTGTAGTAAAATATGAAAGCATCTTGTGTTTGCATGATTATGGCAACGCTATACTAGGGCAATCTGCCAAGGATGGGGAGTGCCTAGGTAGGAGAACTTTCTAAGGGGTTCTAAAGCGTATTCACGTTACATCTGGAAAAAACCTACCAAAAATCCAGACTGTTAGATCGACAGCTGCTCGGTGGGACCCGATCCCGGGACCTTCACTCTTCGGCCGTCTGCCATTTTCAGTGACATAACTATTGTGCGATGGTAAGGCTATAAATGTATCTTAATGTAGAAATATAATTCAACTCATCTTCGTTTAGAAATATATTTAATTTTATATTTCAATTCCATTCATTATCACTGAAAAATAACGTTCAATAAATACTTGTCACACATTTTGCTTTCATGCCTTTTAAGATGCAATTTATTCCAGGAAAAGTTCATGTATATGTTAAAAAAAAAAAAAAAAAAAAAAAAAGTAACTATTACATTTGTTTGTTCATCTTAAAATACACTGGAATAAAATAAACTAGAAGTTTCTGTAGAAAATTTTACTTAATTGAAGTTTTAGACGTATTTCGTATTTTGTGTGTATTAAGAAAATACATGTATTTTGTATTTTTTCCATTTAGAAAGCATTTTGTATTTTGTAATTTTTGTTTGAATAAATGTAATTTGTATTTTGCATCGAAAATACATTTTTTATGTATTTTTCCCAACTCTGCTTCTGTAGCTGCTTTCAAAGAGCATTGCAGAGCAAGCAGTAATTATTTTTATTTCCAACGGAGGCGAGTAGAAGCGGGGACTCCAAAGCGTACTCCGTTACACTGGAGAGAGTATGAGGGAACGTCCTCTAAGTGAAACTGTACTCCCCCTCTCTAAACAACGGGGGATGAGGGGGAGAAAAAGCAATAAACTTTAGGTTTACCATTGCCGATCTCTGGGAAGATAGGCTCTGGGAGTTATGCACAAGTTTCAACTGTACTTACGTATTATCCCGGCGGTCCGCCAAGACAAGCAATTTTTCACCAAGATAAATGCGGGGCACACGAAATTGTTGATGGTTTGGAATACGATTGGCAACGTATTTAAAATCTACGAAAAAGTAGTTTGGCGGAAGTGACCGCCGGGATAATACGTAAGTACCGTTTCAACGCACCCAAAAGAACTAGGGGATAACTAAAGTAAACAAACTAGAGATGAACGCGCCAGTTAAGGAACTTGAAGACACTTAATTATTAAAACTAAATTAATTGGTAATCCAAAATAAATAAAAATGTAACGGCATGCTGTACTTACATGTTGTTTCAAATCGCCATTTTAATTCTAAATTACGATTTCTACATAAATGCAAAAAAATCGACATGGTAACTGCATATGTTTAATGATCGCCACCTTGGCGAGAGTCGAGGCGTTAAAGTAGGAAACAATATATAAAACGGCAAAGTATAGTTGTGATATACTTGGCGAAGATTGTAAAATAGTTTTAGTAGGCGATTTTAAGATAGATTTCAATTCCAAAGATGGGTTTTATGAAATAAGAAAGAAAAATACAGCACAGTCATGAATAATGATAACACTTTCCAACTTAATGGAATAAGGACGAAAAATAGGGACGACGCATAAATTATGATACGATTTTAATATATAGCACTATAGTGCGTATTTAAAATCTGAAAGTGTTTCAGATTTTCATCCTTTTTTTGGGGGGGGGGGCAAAATTTTTTATGGAATGACTATCAATAAGTCTTAAGGCCAAACTATGTCTGTTTGTGGATTAGATTTGAGCACACCATGTTTTTCACACGGACAGTTATACGTGGCATGCTCTCGAGTGGGCAAACCATACAGTGGGCATCCAGTTTGTTTGTGTTATCTAAAGATGGGATAACAAAAATTTTGTATACTCTATTGCGTTAAGGGATTGATATTATTTTTTAGTAAAATTATTGTAATTAGCGATATATATAAATTTATAGAGTAAATTACAATGAATTAAAAATATAAATGTTTGGTATTGTGTAATTTTTATATTCCAGCATCGTTCACAGCGCTCCATGCCTCTTCCACTCATATACCACATCCTCACAAACTTACAATAAGTTAGTCATTTCTTTCTACTAAAATAATCCTAGGAATAATTTATATGGCAAAACAACGTTTGCCGGGTCAGCTAGTATATATATATATATATATATATATTGTTTTTCATTGTAACTAAGAGTCTATCCCCCCCCCTCTCTCTCTTAATAAAGAAAATCGAGGTTTTAATTTCCCGCATTTATTATGTTATATATAGATATTTTTCAATGAGTTCAACAGAGCCAAATATTCAGTGTCAATAAGGGGGGATTTTAGAGCAATATATATACAGATTAGCAAGCGTAAAAACGATATCATATAATGGTTTCATACATTCTGAGCCGAGGATAAATCCTATACGATCATTTGACGCGTAAGATCAGTATCCTTTAAAAACTCCTTCTCTTAAAACATCTGACTTCAAATCTCTGGTAGGTAGGTTACCAACCATTGAACAAGCCAAGTTCGAAGTGAAAGATTATGTGGGCGAAACATAACTTATGGGGTCAGTACAGAAACAGGCTCGAATTTCAGACTGGCGTACTTAATAGGAATCAGCATGTTTTTACTTCCTTGTACGTAGTATAACGAAGTAATGTGATCCCGAAAAATTTTGGGGGCCAAATTTCGACAAAAAATCCGATTTTGACTACCTCTAAATTTAATTTTAAGAATTTTTTCTATGCATCTCATCGTAGGCTAGCATGCACGATCATATTAACGCGTCTGCAACTCATTTTGACCAGCGGCGAGTTTATTGTGGTCAGTTTTTCCATGCCGTCTGTACGTACGTACGTACGTACGTATGTATGTAACTCGCATATCTCAAAAACTATGGGTCGTAGAATGTTGAGATTTGATATTTAGGATTGTTCTATGATCTAGTTGTGCACCTCCCCTTTTGGTCGCAATCGAATGAATAGTTTATGTACAGGACCGCCCAAAAGATTCGAAATACATTACGCTCTATGGGCCGAAATTCATTAAACTCGCATATCTCAAAAACTATTAGGCGTAGAATGTCGAAACTTCATATTTTGGATAGTTGTAACATCTAGTTGTGCACCTCCCCTTTTGGTTCCATTCGATTGGATAGTTTATCTACAGGACTGCCCAAAACATTCGAAATACATTACGCTCAATGGGCCGAAATTCATTAAACTCGCATATCTCAAAAACTATTAGGCGTAGAATGTTGAAACTTTATATTTAGGATTGTTGTAACATCTAGTTGTGCACCTCCCCTTTCGGTTCCATTCGACTGAATAGTTTATCTACAGAACCGCCCAAAAGATTCGAAATACATTACGCTCTATGGGCCGAAATTCATCAAAGCGTTTTTTAGAGGTATTGGGCTATTTCAAACGACTCAGAAGTGATATATGCTGTAAAGAGTTAGAAAATGAATTTCTCCATTAAAAAAAGTGTCTTTATCATTTACAGTTCTGCTACAGGAACACTCAAAAGATTTCCAATACATTACGGTCAATGGCAATTTTAGGTGATTCATGCATTTCAAGCACAATACCGTCCTACCACATAAGTTAGGTAATGGTCCGACCACGGTCACGTGCCTCCCTCAAGAACTATGCCAAAAGTCGCCAAGCTTGGCGACTTTTTTGTGTACGTGTGTGCATATTTAACTCTCAAATCTCAAAAACTATTATGAAATTTCATATATAAGAATGTTGTAACATCTAGTTGTGCATCTCGATTTTTGGTTAAATCTACTGGAGAGTTTATTTACAGGACCACCGAAAAGAATTTCAGTACTTTAATGTCTATGGACATCTTCAATATAATACAATTGTAGACAGTCATTGTTTGGTACATGCCCAAAATCTCGCCGTCTGTCCTCGACCTTGGCGAGTTTTGCCGAAATGTCTCCAAATTTGGCGATAGTCAGTCATTTGGTCCATGCCCAAAGTATCGCCATTTGTCATCGTTCTTGGCGAGTTTTGGCGAAATATCGCCAAATTTGGCGATAATCTGTCATTGTTTGGTTCATGCTTAATATCTCGCCAAATGTCGTCGACATTGACGAGTTTCGCCGAAATATCGCCAAATTTGGCGCCAAAAATTATTTCGTATTTTGTATAACTCTAAAACTTTGACCCGTAGAATTTTGAACTTTTGTATTTAGAACTATATCATAATATCTAACGGTTTTCAATATCTTTTTTGACAGCAATCGACTGGGAATTTATTTACAGGGTGAGCCAAATGACTTTAAATACATTAAGGTGTATGGATGCATTCAATTCATTGAAAGTCAGTGGTCAATGACTACTTTGGCTATCCCCAAAATCTCGCAAACTATTTCAAGTTTGTCGGCTTTTGGTGAAATATCGCCAAATAAAGTGTCAGAAAGAAATCTTTCAAATTGAACTCTGCTTGGCGATATCGAAATGTTTGGCTAGAAATCGCTATATCTTACGATTATTGATATTTTATATCTTTCAAACAAATAAATTTAGAGGAAGTGCGTAAAAAACATTTTTGATTTAATAGACGTGCAAAGAAGTCATGTGTTGGACACATCAGATTTTTTTATTTCAGATTTGTGTTCTTTGTTCCAAGCTCCTCTTATAAATCCTCGTTGAATAAACTCGAGAGTCCGGATGTACTTTTTGAAAGATCTCTGAATTCGAGGCTGGTATTTACGCTCGCCACTTTCTATTGTATGTGTAAATGAAAGGTTTAATAAAAGACGATATCGCATTTGCCTTTAAAACTAATGTTATTCCGAACACTGTCTAAATAGTATATTATAGGGTTTATTATGTTTTCTGTGTTTCAAATAATAAAAGTATTATAAAAAAACTTTCCACACCTTTTAAAGCACGATCTCTTTAATTGTTTTTAGTATTTAATAATTAGTAATATTTATAACAAAATCGCACATTAAAAAAAAATTAACTTATAAAACAGTTATTATTTGTTAACGACTGATATTCTTGCTTCTTTTGCAATAGTTTAATACCTAGCGAAAAGCTTTAAATAACCCGCAAGATCTAAATAAGCTAAAAGTGCTCTGTGCTGAGTGCTAAGAATATGCAGCTAATTATATATTAGTAAGAAGTTGGGAAGCTTTAGTAGATACTTAAATATTTTCTATGGCTATGATATAAAAACACCTATAGATAAACGCCTCCATAGCACATTTCCCGTTGCTTCCTTTAATTTCTCTAAGCAATTTCTTATTACTGATACACATTTCTCATCAGAATTATGGTTTTGTATTACTGAACAGAAAAACTTCGGGTTTTTTTGTAATTGCATTTATCGTTATTTCGAAATTGGTTTCAATTACCGGCATCTCAATCGATCATAATTTTAGCTATATGACAATTATTCTCTATTTCTTTTTAAGATATTTTTTTCTAAAAGAAGTATATTTCTAATAAGAAAAAGCAATAATTAAAGTAACTAATCATTTTTTCTTTTATTTTTTATACAAATAAATGTGAATTCTTGTACTAGTCAACTGAAAATAAAACTAAAATCTCTTTCTGTTTAATTTGTTCCTTGTACTTTGTTTAACATTTAAAGATCTTGAATCACGTATATCTATCACATTAAAATCAAAATCCTGTTAAGATGCTGGTATAAGATTAATTTAACAAAATGCATTCAAGAGAAAATGATGTCTAAAGGATGAAATAACTTAAACTTTGTAAAATAACACACAAAAAAAGCTACTTTTTAAACTTAAACTTACTTTTAAATTTTTATTCATCTCACTGTATTAAGATTTAATTATTTTATTTTATAGGATTCATTTGCTAATGAGGCCTCTAATATATACGTACACATGTACGTACGCTTTCATGTGTACAACCACGTACACAGTGTTACGAATTTCTAAAAGGAGCCGTTCTTGTAAAGTTTAATTAGTCTAAAATTAATGTTCGACGCTTTAAATAATTAAACTATGCCTTTTATTGCATGTAATTTGCTTTATTAAACCGCGAGATATAAATCTTTAAAACTTTTACTGACATACTTAGATTTGGCGATTTCTCTAACAAATATAGCGCGCACTGCTACGCTAGGCTCACACTTGGAGATTTATTTTTGGCGTATTTTTGAGGGTGGCATGATATCAACGACTGTCATCAGACCATTCGTTAATTATAGTTGATTATAGTAGGAGGATAAATCAAAGCCAACAAAGCAAATTGTAGCATTGTTGTCTTACCCCTTTCTGTAACAATGCAAGGATTATGTAGTCATATAAGCTATAGAAGGTTGGGTGCCGGTGGCCCAGAGTGAAAAACACCGGGGATCCAGTGCCCGAAGGGTTTCGGGTTCTATTGCCGGCCAAGTGTCAGGGATAAAACCCGGCTGCTGCAATCTCAGTCTGAAGAGAGACGGAGAAAGTAAGTAAAAGTGACACGCATGCTTAGTGAGTGACACGAGTTACCTGTAGCAGTTCCCGACGGCACTGGAGGTATTTTTTTTTGGGGGGGGGGGGGATGTGACGAAGTTCAAATTCTGGCACTTCTGTCTTGGCATCAATCATTTAATCCGTTTGTTTCAAATTTTTATATTGTTTACGCCTACCGGACGGTGGTTGTGACGTGGGGCAGTGACTTATGAGTGCTCATATTTTACTCGCCAACCTGTAGAGAGCTGGCTGTTTTTGTAGGAAGATTTGACAAGACTTCTTGATTGCTCTCCGTAAGAGGAGGTTGTGTTCGTTTTTTTTATGGAACTCCGGCATGCCGTTGTGGCCGGAACAATTAGATATGTTCCTGGTGTTATTTTTATGAAGCAATGTACGGTGCGCAATTGAACTTGTTTCTTTAATAACTGTTTTGTGAAGATACCTACAATAAAGTGCAGCTTTTTTGTGTATTCCAGTTGTCCGTCAGTTTTTCTCAAATACCTGAGCGGCCGAGGGAACGTTTCTCTTAATCGTCCTCCGACAACTCCCTCATAGGGGATGTGGCCTTCAGACTCTGAAGCTTGAAATGATTCGATTCCTAGCTAAAAGATGAAAACCAACTGTAGCAGGCAGCCTCAACCAAGGTGAAGAGTGGTGAAATGTAAATGACACGAGTTTCCTGCTCTAAGCGAGTTCTCCGTTGAAGCTACTGAGAGCAGGCGATTGATTCATTTTTCAATTTTTAGATTGGACAAGGTGAATAATAAAAAAGAGCGTCACGTAAAAGAGTATAGAATAAACATATTTATATTATAAGTCTATTTTTTAGTGACTAAGTGCATGAACTCAATCTAAGTCGTTGTGCACTGGATATCTGATAAACTAT